>CM057230.1:95089445-95470011 GCA_029891385.1 Erythroxylum novogranatense
TGCATTGAGAGCTTCTTCGGCCTTCTGGATACTAGGCTGATCTAGTCGTTCGACTGAATATTGTTTATGGCATCACGGTGAAGTTATTTTGGAGCGCGATCCGCTTTAGCGTTCGAGCTCGTTCTATTACATTGATCGAATATTGTTGAAATGGCTCAACTCCCGCTTGACCAACTCCGTGTATCTCGATCATGTTGTTCCCTGGCCTCATACTCCCGGTGACTTGGCCGACCACCACTGGTCGTCGCTATATATCTTCAAATGCTTCACTCCCATTTCTCGGGCTAATTGAGGCCGACTATCAAAGCCTCGTACTCGCTTCGTTATTGAGGCCTTGAATTCTAGCGAAGGCGTATTCTACTTTTCTTCCCAGATGCGGGTGATTAGCACTACCCCCGCCCGCATCCTTGGCGTGGGATGACCCGTCAAGCGAACAAGTTCCAGCGATGAAGCGCTCGTCCCGGGCTCGGTTGGCTCATCTCGGCAATGAAATCGCCAATACTTGTGCTTTAATGGTCGAGGGCTTGTATTGAATATCGAACTCTCCCGCTTCTACCGCCCATTTTATCATCGACCCGAGGTTTGGGCTTTTGGAGGCACCGCCGAGGGTTGATCATCCATACCGACGGTATGACTTTGGAAGTAAGGTCTTAGCTTTCGCTGCCATTATCAAAGAGAGTGCTAGCTTCTCTACGGGCACGATCGCGTTTCGCCCGGTCAACACTTTGCTAACGTAGTAGACGGGTGTTGCTCGCCTCCTTCCGATCGGATAAGTACTGCTACCGATCGATTCTTCCGTGACCGCCAAATATAAAATCGGGGTCTCCCTTCGCCGGGCTTTGCGAGCAATGTGGTCTTGATAAGTACCGCTTCAAGTCTTTGGAAAGCTTGTTCGCACTCGTCTGCCATCTAATTGAGTCACATTCGCTTTCCTCAAAGACTTTGAAAATGGAAGGCACTTATCCCCAATCTGAAATGAACACCGCCAATGAGACTATCCGACCGCCAATATCGAACATCCTTCAAACATTGTGGCGAAGGCATCGTATGATGGCTTCAATCTTTTCTGGATTAGCCGATTCCACCGAGTAATCATAAACCCTGTGAATTTTCCGGATGCCACCCGAACACGCATTTTCCGGGTTTAACTTCATCCGAAATTTATTGTGGTCCGAAGACTTCTTGAGATCTTCCACATGCTCCTCTACCGCCTTACTTTTCACCACCATATCATCCACGTATGCTTCAATCGACCGACCGATATGTTTTTAAAGACTTCCATGACGAGCCGTTGGTAGGTCGCCCCGCGTTCTTCAATGAAGGGCATTACACAGTAGCGATATGTGCCTTGGTCGGTTATGAAGGCGATCTTTCTTCGTCTTCTAGACTCATCTGGATTTGATGATAGCAGAGAAGGCGCCCAGAAGTCGAAAGCGATTCGTGTCCCGAGGTGGAATCTACTAAGCGATCGATCTTGACAATGGGAAGTCGTCTTTTGGACATGCTTTGTTCGAGATCGATGAAGTCTATACACATCCTCCATTTCCCGTTCTTCTTTTTTACTAAGACCACGTTAGCGAGCCATTCGGGGTATTTGACTTCTCTTATGAACCCCGCTTCAAGCAACTTCTGTACTTCCTTCTCGATCACCCCCTGGTGCTCCTTACTATGCCATCGCTTCTTCTGTCTGATCGGCTTGCAGTCATGCCGAATGCCGAGGGAGTGACATGCAACTGTCCGAGAAATGCCGGGCATGTCGTTCGGTATCCAAGCGAAAATTGATCTGTCTTCTACCAAACAATCGGTGATTTCTCTAGCTAGGTTCTTCTGTAGCTCAGAACCTAGATTTGTAAATTTGGAGGGGTCGGCTTCAACCAAGACGACCGTGCGTCTCCTCCACTGGATTCATCTGTCTGTCTCTTCGTCGGCTCACGTCAAGAGAGCTCGTCAAGACTATCGCCCTTCTAGGGTCTTGGTTTCGCCTAAGTAACATTCCGGCGATTTTCTCACGACCCGACGACTCGATTCATGGGCGCTCGGGAACTTCATAGCTTCGGTAGTATGTGGAGACTACCGACCTGAGGGCGTTTTGAGTAGCTCTCCCAATTATTGCATTGTATGCCCCTTGGAACTTTACGACTAGGAACTCCACGTCCCTCTCTATCTGGCATGGCTTCTGTCCAAACTTCACTTTCAGGTAGACCCGGGCGAACGGGTATGCTGACGCCCCGGTTATTCCTTTGATGGGGCCGTCTGTTGGTAATAACCGCTCTTCGGGTACCCTCATTTGCTTGAAGGCTTCATAGTATAGCAAGTCGAATCAATCGCCGTGTCAATCATCACCCGCTTCACCTCGTAACCATCCATGTTGAGATTTACGACGAGGGCGTCATCGTGAGGGCAATGTACCCCGTTTAGGTCCGACTCATTGAAAGAGATCATTCCGTCGTTCTCCTTCGGTTTTTTGATGGGAGTGTCGTCGCCAATTGTTTGGCGTATCATTTTCGCCTTTAACGGTGGATCCCCGCTGCATTTTCGCCAAATATCGTGTTAATAACCCCTATTGATCGGTCATCTCATTGCTCGGCATTTCCGTCGTTCCTTTCCTTGACCGCCTCTGTTTTCTCGGCGGTTATCTCAGATTCGTGCTCGCTACCCCATCATTCTGTCGCTGCTCGTCTCGGGGTGGCGCGTTGTTCGTTCCGCCTTGGTCCTGCGATCGGTGTTTCGCTCGTGTTTCACGAATCGGCCTAACCTCCCCTTTTGAATGAGGAGCTCAATCTCTTTTTTCAACCGCCAGCAGTTTTCCGTGTCATGACCGACCTCTCTGTGGAAACGGCAAAATAAATTGGGGTTCCTGTCCTTGTACGGGGTCTTCATTCTTTCGGGTTCTTTGATAGTTTCCCCATCCGCTCTAACGGCCGCTAGTACTTCAGCATACGACCTGTTTAGCGGGGTGAACTCTTGGCGATATCCCTGTCGATCGGTCGGCCTTTTCGATTCGGTGGCTTTTTGCGCTTGTGCGGGTTGCCCGCATACTCGTTGTTCGTGAGCGATCTTCCGTCCGACATCTCGTATTTTTCAGCACTTCTTCAAGCTGAATATACCTATCCGCTCGGCTTCTTATTTCCTGAACCGAGCGAGGTTGATCGAGGGCTAACGACTTCTTGAACTCCTCGTCCCTCGTATTGCTCATGAGTGCGGCTAGCATAGACGAGCAGGTGAGATCGGGTACCTCGACCGCCTCGTTGTTGAACCGAGTGATGAACTCCCGCAAACTCTCATTCCTTCCTTGGGTGAGTTGCATCACCTCCAAAGCCGTTTTCTGCGGTCGCTTACTAGTGGCGAATTGATTCAGGAAGAGCGACCTGAAGTCCTCGAAACATGTGATACAACCCGGGGGTAGGCTGTTGAACCATCGCCGAGCTCCCTCTTGGAAAGCCGTGCAGAAGGCCTTACACTGGATAGCATCCGGGACACTGATGTAAGCTCATCACGGGCTGGAAGTGTTGCATGTAGTCCAAAGGGCCTGGTCTTCCCGGTGTATTTCTCAGGGGTCGGTATCTTTGTGCCGGGTGCTGGGAGGCTATCCAAAATGTCCGGAGTGAAGGAGAGTTAAATTGCGCCGTCAGGCGATCCGAACGGAAGCTTCGTAGTACGTGAGTCCGATCATCCGCGATTTTTCTCTGACTTCATCTGGCGGTGATCGGTTGTTAGGCTGAATTGTCGTGCGGTTGGCCGCACGGACGGACGGCGTTATTGTCTTTGGTTGCATCGCAGATTCGGCGAATCACCAACTCACCGCTCTTATCTATCGGCTCCGCCAGGCGTGTGTGGGCGGAGGAGGATCTGCGCCTACCGGTCTTTGGAGATTGAGGTTGCGTGGTGCGCAACGTTGTCCTCCACTCGCCATGCTCGTTCTTCTTGCTCCAAAGCTTGAGGTCAGTAGTTGATCGTTTGATTGAAAGACTCGCGGGAGATGTGTGTGTGGCGGCGAATGCGGGTAATCGCAAACCGATACGCTGCATCGCCAGAGCCGCAACGGCGGCTATGTCTTGATTCATTGCCGCCGCCTGACTTATCTGCGTGGTTCTAGACGTGGTTCCCGGAAGTCGGGCCCCACGGTGGGCACCAATTGGTTCAGCCGGATTCTGGCCGAACGATGCGTTGCCGTTTGGTTCCATCGGTTGGCAACTTCCTGTGATTCAAGCTACGCGAACGTACCTGCAAAACAATTGAAGGCACGTCGGGGGTGATGTCTCGAGTAGCCCCTCCGACGCTCAAGTAAGGTTTTTGGTGAAGGTGGGATTGATCGAATCAGAGAAATCACTAGGTTATGAGTTACGTACCTTGATAATGAGAGAATCATACCTTATACATGATTTCCTGCTAGGTTTTAGGTCCTTACGTTTCTCACGTACGTGCATGGGAGGTTTTCTCATGCTGACGGGCTGGTTTTGTGGATTAGACCCAAAATAAGCCATGGGTGTGTGATCGATCGATCGGCCCGTAATATTGGACTCAGGCCCAATATTGCCGACCCAACCAATATGCATACCTTGATTCATCGTATATCTGAAACTTGATAATCTTCGATAATCTTCGCAAGATATCCTTTAGATTTTGTTTTCTCTCTCTTGGCCTTTGTTTCGTAACTTTCCGTATATTTTTTATGGAGAGATATATGGAATACTTTATAGGTAGAGAGAGAGGTAGTTATTTGTTTAAAATTCAAATGACACCTCTTTTCATTATCATTTTCTTTACGTTCCATCATCGTAAATACATCATGTTATTTATTTTAATTAAACCTAATATCTCTTATTCAAATAACTAATGAGATTTAATATACTTGTATGATTAAACCAAAATACATGGCCACATATAAATTATCTAACATATACTCGTATACTAGAAGGCGCTGGATTCCTCTTTCATCATCCTCAGCATAGTATCCCATTAATTTGACAAGATTTGGATGTTCAACAGCTCCTAAGACAATCACTTCAGTAACCCATTCCTTGTGCACCTGTGAGGAAACAGAAGAACACATCAGATAGTTGAAACGCTAAATGAAAGCTTCAAGCCAATTCTTTGTCCAGATTTAGTAAAAATTTGTTAGAAGTTGCATAGTTCAAGATGCATCAGATGAGTACAAGGATCAAAAGAATGCAATAAAGCTTGCCTGTAGTCCTCTTCGACTCAGTTGCTTAACGGCGATATCCATCTTCTTGCTTTGACCATCCTGACTTCGGATAACTCCCCTGTATATAGCACCAAAGCAACCTTCTCTGATCATAAGGGCACGGTTGAAATTCGTTGTGGCTGTCTTCAACTCTAAAAATGTGAACTCTCTGAGATTACTTCGCCTTTAAGGGAACAATGGAAATGAATTCTTTGAGGATGATTCTGTGCTGAAATCAGAGATATTCCGGGGATTGAACTTTGACCTAATCTCTGGAAATCACAATCAGTTGACATTGACATTGATGTTGAGGCGGTTGAGTGTACAGAAACAGATTTTGACATCGTTTGTTCTTCATTTTTCTCTCTGCTATAGATGTAAACACACTTCATTTCCTTTGATGGACCATTTACCTTCCAAGATATGAACAAATGGTTTAGTATTACAGGCTACACCAATATCACTAAGATCAAGATTGTCGAAATATACACCTACAGATACAAATATTAGGCAATTACTCAAGGTTCTCTTTCAGATTGCTAGAAGACCAACCCCGTGAAATTTACTAATACACCAAGACAGGAATCAGAGCTATGTATCACCTACAAGTCTATCCCAATTCGACTGAACCAAAAAACTTGCAAGGACGCAAGTTTTAGACAAAAAACATAAAAAGTTTTCAAACTTTATGGTTGAAACTAAAAGACACAGATTCAAGAAAGGGGCTTACCTGCTGCTATATATTCAACTAAAAGTGAAAACAAAAAGCTAACAACGGGCGTTGTTCTTCACAGAAGATGATGATGATATTAAGAGAGAGACCTAGAATCCAAAAATGATTATTAAAAAAAGTGGACAAGCCACGAACACAAGAACAAGCGTTCTATGATCTAACGCTGGTCAATAACAGGCAGCTGGAAATGTGGCTCGCCAACTAAGAATCCGGAAGAGATATAGTCGGAGACAAAAAATGATACCTTGTTTGGACTTTTGAAAGTGTGGCAAGATCTCAATGTAAAATGTATCGTTGACTGATGTTATAACAAGTATCTATATATCATACTGCAGCAGTTGGGGTGGCAAGGTGCATTAGTCATCAATGTGAAATGCTTCCAAATAAAACTGAATACAACAAAACTGTTACAAAAGCTTACATAAATTTAAAAGTTAGTCTCAAGAACCTAACTTTTATGTGTTCTAATTAGCAAATGAGAACAGAGAAACAAAGAAAATCGGTAAAACGAAAATGAAACATTGAAAGAGTAGAAGTTGCTGAGACAGCGTCTGCAACAGCTTGCAATGTGACATGACATATCACCTCTTCACCACTCATACCACTCCTAATACCAAACACATAATAAACACAGTAACCATGCCTAATCGATCCGGGCCAAAATTGTTGATTTGTGTTGTTTCATGCAGCCTGCTATGTTGAAATTCGTGGAGGAGTTTGCAAAATCAGTGAGAGTGAAGAAGAGAAGCAGAATGAAGAACAAGTATTGCGGCATCATCTTCGGGCTGCTCCATTTATGCAGCAAATCAGGAACAGTTTTATTTTTATAGGATATCTACCTATATTAGTGGTTGTATTTTTGGTAGTTTTCTTTGTATAGGAAATTTCATATTGTACAAATATAGAAGTTTATTTTCTTTAGGAATCTTTTTGATCCCATTATTTTAGTTTTCTTCATGGTATCAGAGCCATGCCTCCCAAAGACGAAGAGATCTCTGGTTCTGATAAGAAAACTTTCAGTCCTTACACCTGGAGCTCCAATGACAATCCAGGTAACATAATTACCCAGGTACAGTTGAAGGGAGAAAATTATGAAGAGTGGGCACGGGCAGTGCGGACTGCGTTGAGGGCCAAAAAGAAGTATGGTTTCATTGATGGAACTGTGAAACAACTGGCAGATGATTCGCCGGAGATTGAAGATTGGTGGACAGTCAATTCCATGCTTGTTTCATGGGTATTCAACACCATTGAGCCCTCTTTGCGTTCAACTATTTCACATATGGAGAATGTAAGAGATCTATGGGAGGACATAAGGCAGCGCTTCTCCATTGGGAATGGACCGAGAGTGCAGCAATTGAGGTCAAATTTGGCAGACTGTAAGCTGGATGGACAGACCATAGTCAATTACTATGGAAGGCTTAAAATTATATGGGATGAACTGAATAATTATGATAAAATACCTCTTTGTAGTTGTGCAGGATGCAAATGCAATTTCACTGCTGAGTTGGAAAAGAAACGGGAGGAAGAAAGAGTTCATCAATTTCTGATGGGCTTGGATGAAGAAGGCTACGGTACGGTGCGTGCTAATATCTTGAGTACAGAACCGTTACCTAACCTGAATAGGGTATATGCAATGGTTGTTCAACAAGAACGAGTGAGGACGATGACACGAACAAAAGAAGAGAAAGGTCATCCCATGAGCTTTGCAGTTCAGGTTGGCGAACGAAATTCAGGGGGGGGGGGACAAATCTGTGGTTTGTTCAAATTGTAATCTTGAGGGACACGACTCAAGTACCTATTTCCAGTTGATAGGGTATCCAGATTGGTGGGGAAATAGACCTCGCTCTAGTGCAAAAGGAAGAGGAAATGGACACAAGCGCAGTGGCGGAAGAGGTCGTGACAAGACTAGCATACCACGAGCCAATGTCACTCAGACATTGGCAACAGAGCGGGGTCACGGAGGCATCACGGATTCTGACAGGAAGGGACTTAGTGGGCTGAATGATGAACAATGGGGCACTTTGCTGGGAATTTTGAGCTCACAAAAGAATGCATCTAATGAAAGGATGATTGGTAAGCAAGGAATTTTACCTTGGATAATTGATTCAGGGGTTTCTCATCATATGACTGGCACAAGTGCTTGTCTGAGAGATTTGTCTGACATTGTTGTTGGGAAAATCGGGTATTTTTTCCTCTAAGGTAAACAACTAGTGAAGTGAACCGATTCGGTAATACCCAGGAAAGACCTCCAAACAGTCTCCTAAGACAGTATTACCATTCCACGTAAGATCCCAAGAAAGGGCGGAGGGGTCACAAATGGTCCCACTTAAAACCCGGCCTCCTAGACAGAATATAACATTCCACCCCCGACAGGAAGGGTAAAATAGTAAATTAGCATAGGATGAGATTGATAGGGATTAATTAGTATTATTCATACCTTATATGACATATTTGTATTGTAAAAAATGACATTGTTGCACATGAAAATATTGTACATGCATACATTGACATTCCCGGTTTATTTGGTTATAACTGTAATTGGTTAAGAATTTCGAGAATTATGGGTTATTATTCTTGAAAAAAAATATTTGGAGAGTGTTTACGTGCACGGTGTATTTATCACAACCTAAACCCGTGTACACACACGAATAGTAAATACACCCAAATGAATTGAACACAACACTACAAATATACCCGACAAATAATATTGAATACTATAAATGCGAAATAAATAAAAGAGATAAGGAAAGAACACATCTGAAAATTGATAACGGAGTTCGGCCAATTTTGCCTACTTCTCCGAGCACCACTTAGGCAACTTGCTCTTATTAAGAAGAGAATACTAAATTTGATACATATACAACTTTGGAGTATTTTATCAAATTTTTGGGATGATTTAGATTAGGAGGGGGAGGGGTTATTTTATAACTTCAAAAACTCCTCCCATCTTCATCTCTTCCCAATATGGGATTGAAATTATGCCACCAAAGTCAAAAAACAAAAATAGCCACCAAAGTCCCAAAGTCAAAAATATACAATAAATCTCCACCTTAGCACAATTTCGAGTCCCACCAAATGCAAACATCATTCATCCTCCCAATCAAACAAAACAGCCTTTGTGGTGCTTCCAATTTGCGCCCTCAGGTGCCAACTCAAATGTGCAGAATATTGACCAAGTCTAAACAATGTTCAAACTTGGCTCTTGTAACTACCTTGATCAGCATATCTGAAGGATTCTCTGTAATCCGAATCTTCTGAATAAGTATCTCCTCTTCTTCCAGAATTTCCCGCACAAAGTGATAGTGAACATCAATGTGTTTCGTCCTTGCATGAAAGACTTGATTCTTTGCTAAATATATAGCACTCTGACTGTCAGAATATACCTTAAGTTGTTTCTGACCAACTCCCAAGTCTTTAAGCAACCTATGAAGCCAAATCGCCTCTTTCATAGCTTCTGTAATAGCCATATACTCTGCCTCTGTTGTAGACAAAGCCATAGATTGTTGATAGAAGTAGACTTCCAACTAACTGGCGCCTTTGCTAAAGTGAACAAATAGCCAGTTGTAGACCGTCGCTTATCTAAGTCACCTGCATAGTCATAATCACAATATCCAACTACACGTTGACCAAGTAATTCATCCTGCTCAAATGCTAAACCAACATCTACAGTATGTAGGATATCTAGTAGAATCCATTTCACAGCTTGCCAATGAACCTTGCGGATCATGCATGTACCGCTTACAACACTTATCGCTGTGAAATATCGGGTCTAGTACACACCATTGCATACATCAAGCTTCCTACTGCATTAGCATAAGGGACTTTTTCCATGTATTCTCGTTCTTCATCCGTTTTTGGAGATAACTGGCTACTTAGTTTCAAATGAGGAGCAAGTGGGGTACTTACAGGTTTTGAATCTTCATGTATACCAAAACGTTGTAATACCTTTTTCAAATACTGCTTCTGTGACAACCAAAGATTGCCTCTCTCTCTATCCCTGCTTATCTCCATGCCGAGAATCTTCTTGGCTTCCCCCAAATCCTTCATCTCGAACTCTTTACTCAACTGATCCTTCAATATGTCAATTTCACTTTGGCTCTTTGCCGCAATCAGCATATCATCAACATATAAGAGTAGGTAGATGTAGGACCCATCTTGAAGTCTGCACAGATATACACAATGATCGTATTTACTTCTTGTGTATTTCTGACCCTTCATAAACTTGTCAAATCGTTTGTACCACTGCCTTGGAGATTGCTTCAGTCCATACAACGATTTGTTCAATTTGCAAACCCAGTTTTCTTTACCAGCAACTTTGAATCTATCTGGCTGAGACATATAGATTTCCTCCTCCAAATCACCGTATAGGAACGCGATTTTCACATCAAGTTGAGCTAGCTCCAAATTCAACTGCGCTATCAAGGCCAACAAAATTCTAATGGAAGAATGTTTAACAACCGGAGAAAATACCTCATTATAATCAATTCCTTCCTTCTGTGCGTAGCCTTTAGCCACTAACCTTGCCTTGTAGTGAATATCATCTTTATCAGGAAATCCTTCTTTCTTTGCAAATATCCATTTGCATCCAATTGCCTTCTTTCCTTTCGGTAGTTGTGTCAGCTTCCATGTCTTATTCTTCTCAAGAGATTGCATTTCCTCTTCCATTGCACCTGCCCATCTGCCACTTTCTGAACTTTGGATTGCTTCTGGGAAGGTAGATGCAACATCATCAACAACTGGAAGTGCATAAGCTACTATGTCAGTAAAACGAGCAGGTTTCTGAATCTCTCGTCTTGTCATTCTAATGGCAATTGACTCTGATTGTTGCGGAGGTTCTTGGGTCGGAACCTCTTCCTCATCTGACTCTTCTTCTACTATAGGAGAGTCATTAGTAGTGCCTTTCGCTGGGATCACTACTTTCTGTTCAAACTCCACCTACTTTGGTATACACTCCACCTGCTGCGAAGTACCATCAGCCCCTTCTGAAGTTACCTTATTTAACATAGCAGATTCATCAAATGTAACATCCCTGCTGACAATTGTCTTCTTTGACTCTAGACACCATAAACGGTATCCTTTAACTCTAGAATTAAAGCCCATAAATAGAGCCTTCTTTGCTCGTGGGTCCAACTTTGATTCATTCACATGATAATATGCAGTAGAACCAAAAATATGCAAAGAATCGTAATCTGTTGCAGGTTTCCCAGACCATACCTCTAATGGAGTCTTGCCACCAATTGCAGATGATGGCAAATGATTAATGAGATGTTGAGTGTATGTCACTGTCTCAGCCCAAAACTTTCTGCCTAACCCAGCATTAGACAACATACAACGAACTTTCTCTACCAGTGTCCTATTCATACGCTCCGACACCCCATTCTGTTGTGGTGTTTTTCTAACTGTAAAGTGCCGAACTATACCAGACTCTTGACATACCTTTAGGAAAGGATCGTTCTTGTATTCTCCACCATTGTCTGTTCGGAGAACTTTGATCTTTCTTCCTGTCTGGTTTTCAACTTGAGCTTTCCACTTAAGAAAAACTCCAAGCACATCATCTTTGTTCTTCATAGTAAACACCCAAATTCTTCTGGAAAAATCATCAACAAAAGTGACAAAATAATGCCTACCTCCAAGAGATGGAGTCTTAGTAGGTCCTCATACATCTGAGTGCACATAATCCAAAATTCCCTTAGTATTATGAATAGCAGTGCCAAATTTCACTCTTCGTTGTTTTCCCAGAATACAATGCTCACAAAATTCTAATTTGCAAGTCTTCGTACCTTTTAATAATCCTTGCTTGGCAAGAATTTTCAAGGATTTTTCACCAGCATGTCCCAACCGCATATGCCACAATTTTGTTGCCTCTGCATCCTTCTTGCTACTAGAAGTTGCTGCCGCTACTGTCCCAACAACTGTACTTCCTTGGTAGTAATACAAATTATTTTTCCTTATGCCTTTCAACATCACAAGTGCTCCTGAAGTTGCCTTAAGAATTTCATCTCGCATCATCACAACTAGACCTTTTGATTCTAAGGTCCCCAAAGAGATGAGATTCTTTTTCAATTTCGGCACATATCGCACATCCCTCAAAATTTTGGTGGATCCATCATGATTCCTCAGCTTGATTGAACCTATCCCAGCTGTGTTACATGGATTGTCATTACCCATGTAAACAACTCCACCATCAATTTCTTCAAAATCAAAGAACCACTCCCGAATGGGAGACATATGATAGGTGCAACCTGAATCCAAAATCCACTCGTCTGAATGGAATGTTGAAGGTGATACCACCAAAGAGACATCTGACTCTGCATCACTTTTATATTCTGCAACATTTGCATCTTGCGGAGCCTTCCCTTTCTTCTTCAACTTTGGACAGTCTTTCTTCTAGTGCCATTTCTCATGACATAAAGCACACTCATCTTTTGCAACTCTGCTTTTTGATTTGGATCCTCCTCTTCTCCCCTTCGACTGGCTCTGCTGACGACCTCTTGCCACAAATGCTTCATCTTCTGTAACCACTTTACTTTTCTTTTTATCTTGCTTTCGCAATTCATGACTATACAAAGCAGAACACACAGCATCTAAAGATACATTCTCCTTCCCATGAAGTAAAGTAGTTTCTAAGTGTTCAAATTCATCCGGAAGGGATGATAACAACATCAAAGCCAAATCTTCATCCTCAAATTTCACATCCAAATTCAACAGGTCTGCTACTAACTGATTAAATATAGTGATGTGTTCATTCATAGTAGTACCTGGTCGGTAATCAAATCGGAATAGCCTTTTCTTCATAAGGAGCTTATTCTGACCACTCTTTTTCAGAAATTTGTTCTCCAATGCCCTCCACAGTTTGTGCAGAAGTCTCATTTTGAAAGCATATACGCTCTCTAAATGAACATGATCGAATTGTTCCGCATGCCAACCGATTTATGATACTCCAATCCTTATCTTCTACATAGTCTGGTTTCATTTCTTCAATAGCTATGTCAAGGCCTTGTTGGAAAAGAGAATCCAGAGCCTCACCTTGCCATATCCCAAAATGACCAGTACCATCAAATATTTCCACCGCCAACTTCATACTTGACATTGGAGTCCTCTGCCATGAGGAAGTCGATGTCACCTGTGTCATATTTGATATGTCTCTAGTTGTTGGCGAATTTACAGACGTCATTATAGACTTAAATAATAGTATTCAATATTACAAATATTACAAACAAACTAAAGGATAAACCTTCAGCTCTGATACCACTTGTTGGGAAAATCGGGTATTTTTCCCTCTAAGGTAAACAACTAGTGAAGTGAACCGATTCGGTAATACCCAGGAAAGACCGCCAAACAGTCTCCTAAGACAGTATTATCATTCCACGTAAGATCCCAGGAAAGGACGGAGGGGTCACAAATGGTCCCACTTAAAACTCGGCCTCCTAGACAGAAATTACGTGCACGGTGTATTTATCACAACCTAAACCCGTGTACACACACGAATAGTAAATACACCCAAATGAATTGAACACAACACTACAAATATACCCGACAAATAATATTGAATACTATAAATGCGAAATAAATAAAAGAGATAAGGAAAGAACACACCCGAAAATTGATAACGGAGTTCGGCCAATTTTGCCTACTTCTCCGAGCACCACTTAGGCAGCCTGCTCTTATTAAGAAGAGAATACTAAATTTGATACATATACAACTTTGGAGTATTTTATCAAATTTTTGGGATGATTTAGATTAGGAGGGGGAGGAGTTATTTTATAACTTCAAAAACTCCTCCCATCTTCATCTCTTCCCAATATGGGATTGAAATTATGCCACCAAAGTCAAAAAACAACAATAGCCACCAAAGTCCCAAAGTCAAAAATATACAACAATTGTACCATGTTCAGTTGGATTGCCAAATGGTGAAGAAGTCGTAGCACTAAAAGAAGGAACGGTGTATCTTGGAGGAGGATTGAAATTGCAACACGTTCTTTTTGTGCCTAATTTGAAATATAATTTGATTTTTGTTTCACAACTTCTTAGTGACTCAAATCTGGTAATGCAAATCACTGACAAAATATGTGCTATACAGGACCGAAATACGAGGAGGTTGATTGGAGCGGGTGAACAACGCATGGGGCTGTACTTTCTTAAGGAGGTGGTTTCAGCAAACGCATGTCAAGTTTCTGGAGTTGCAGATTTCGATCTTTGGCATAGGAGAATGGGTCATCCATCAAATAAGGTGCTAGAGCTGATTTCTGTAGAAAATAAATTTAGTAAAAATAGGAGGAATTTAAGTTGTGATGTTTGTTTTAGAGCAAAACAGACTAGAGAGATGTTTTATTCTAGTGACAATAAATCCAAAGATTGTTTTGATTTAATGCATTGTGATTTATGGGGACCTTATATAGTTTCAGCTTCATGCGGAGCCAATTATTTTTTGACTATTGTTGATGATTGTTCGAGTGCTGTCTGGATTTATTTGCTGAAAGGAAAATATGAAGTTGCTTGTGTTCTTAAGAGTTTCATTGCTATGATTAAAAGACAGTTTGAAAAGGACGTGAAAATTATTCGGTGAGATAATGGTAGCGAATTTACGTGTCTTAGAGAATATTTTGACAAGCATGGCATATTGCACCAAACTTCTTGCGTAGGAACTCCCCAACAGAATGGGCGTGTTGAGAGAAAACACCGTCACATACTTAATGTGGCTAGAGCTTTGATGTTTCAGGCACACTTGCCAATCGATTTTTGGGGTGAATGCATTCTTACAGCTGGATACTTAATTAATAGAACACCTTCTGCAGTTTTGAAAGGAAAAACTCCTTGTGAAATTCTCTTTGGACAGCCTCCTTCCTATAATCATATTAGGACTTTCGGGTGTCATTGTTATGTGCATAAACAACTTCAAGATAGGGATAAATTTGCTAGTAGAAGTCGTAGGTGCATTTTTATGGGATATTCTTTTGACAAGAAAGGATGGAAAGTATATGATTTAGAAACATCTGAATATCTAGTCTCAAGGGATGTGGTGTTTGTAGAAACAAATTTTCCATATGCTACACAAGTGTTTGCAAATGATAATTCCACTAGAAATATTGATGGGCTGAACATGAATAAGGATTGCGAAAATGTAGAAGAAGATCAAGAGGTATTGGACAATGACAAACCTCTTGAAAATAGTGTTGCTACTGAGGAAAATTCTGGAGATATCGCTGCCGGCAATGGGGAAGAAAATTTAGAAGGAGAGGATGTACTTGTAGAACACCAGCTGGGCCGAGGACACAGGATTAAACAATCATCAACTCGTCTGAAAGATTATGTGACAAATAACGTGAGAATCAACCCCTCAATGTGTTCACCTCTTCAATCGGCTTCTTCAGGTATTTTTTATCCCATAGGCAATTTTGTTAATTATGATAAGTTTTCTTCGCAACATCGGTCCTTCTTGGCTAGCATCACTGCAGATTCAGAACCAGATTCATACTATAAAGCAGTCAAAGATAAAAGATGGCGAGAAGCTATGAAGAAAGAAATTCAAGCGTTGGAAGAGAATGGGACATGGACAGTGGAAGACTTGCCGCATGGGAAAAAGGCTATTGGCAGCAAGTGGGTGTACAAAATAAAATATAATTCAGATGGAAGCATAGAACGGTGCAAAGCTCGATTGGTAATTCTTGGCAATAATCAAAAAGAGGGTATTGACTATCATGAAACTTTTGCTCCTATAGCAAAAATGGCCACTATACGCACTTTTCTCGCAGTGGCTGCTGCAAGGAACTGGGAACTGCATCAAATGGATGTGCAGAACGCTTTCTTACATGGAAACTTGAATGAGGAAGTTTACATGAAAATGCCGCCGGGTTTTGCTTCTGAAAATCTTGGGAAAGTTTGTAGACTTCATAAGTCTTTGTATGGCTTGCGTCAGGCACCGCGCTGATGGTTTGTTAAGCTCGCCGACTCTTTGAAGGAGTATGGTTTTAAACAATCTTGCTCAGACTATTCATTGTTTGCTTTCTGCGACCGGCATGTGCAACTACATGTTCTTGTCTATGTAGATGATCTCATTATTTCAGGTAATGATGCCATGGCTATGCAAAAATTTAAAAATTATTTGAGCAGTTGTTTTCATATGAAGGATTTGGGACGGTTGAAATATTTTTTAGGCATCGAGGTGGCGAGAAATGTTGAAGGGATGTTTCTTTGTCAACGGAAGTATGCATTAGACATAATCTCTAAGGTCGGTTTGCTGGGAGCCAAGCCAGCGAAAACTCCACTTGAGCAGAATCATAAACTTGCTCTTATCAAAGGGGAGGATGCTCATGATCCCGCTCAATATCGTCGGTTGGTAGGAAAACTGATCTATTTAACTATTACGCGACCTGAATTGAGTTATTGTGTGCATGTTCTTGCTCAATTTATGCAGCAATCAAAGAAGGGTCATTGGGAAGCTGCATTGCGAGTAGGACGATATCTGAAAGGCAATCCTAGACAGGGGATTCTTTTGCGAACAAAGTCTGATCTCAATCTATATGTTTATTGTGACTCAGATTGGGCAAGCTGTCCCTTGACAAGGCGCTCCGTGACTGGTTATTTTATTTGTTTAGGCACATCACCTGTTTCATGGAAGACCAAGAAGCAACAGACAGTTTCTCGCTCCTCTGCCGAAGCAGAATATCGGTCAATGACTACTGCTGCTTGTGAACTTAAATGGTTGAAGGGTTTGTTACGATTTCTTGGTGTAGATCATTCTCACTCCATGCGGTTGTACTGTGACAGTCAATCTGCTTTACACATAGCGGCAAATCCTGTTTATCATGAGCGTACGAAACACATTGAAGTGGATTGTCATTTTATTCGTGAGGAGATACGAAATGGGAATATTGAAACTGCTCATGTGCGTTCTTCTCTCCAGCTTGCTGATATTTTCACTAAAGCTTTGGGCAGTGATCAGTTTCAGTTTCTTCTTGGCAAGTTGGGCATTTCGAATCTTCATGCTCCAACTTGAGGGGGGGTATTGCGGCATCATCTTCGGGCTGCTCCATTTATGCAGCAAATCAGGAACAGTTTTATTTTTATAGGATATCTACCTATATTAGTGGTTGTATTTTTGGTAGTTTTCTTTGTATAGGAAATTTCATATTGTACAGATATAGAAGTTTATTTTCTTTAGGAATCTTTTTTATCCCATTATTTTAGTTTTCTTCAACAAGATTCCTGTGTATAAGAGGAAGCTAGAGATGATGATCTTGGGAGCAATTCAGAAATGTTTGGATCCAAAGAACAGAATCCAAATGGTTGAGAATCAGTATAGGAATGAAAATCAATTCAAGAAAAGTAAGAAGAATGAAGCAACATGCAATGGGAAGTTGAAGAATGAAGAATTAGAAGATATGAAGCAAGTATAGAGCTGACATTACATCAGCTGAAGAGAAAAACCTGAAGTAGAGTTTAGCATTTTCTGAAGCATGTTCTGAAGCAATTCCTGAAGCAAACACCTGAAGCAATTGAGGAGAAGTCTTACAAGTCAATGAAGTAGAGGAATTCAGAGTCAAAGTAACAATTTTCATTAAAGGGAATTAAGCTAGTTGAAACCGAGTATCATTTTTTTTGTTCCAGCAGCATCAAACTTCGTCTGTCCTTTTTACTTTTGCAGCTTTAAAATCATTAGGAAATCCTATTGTCAGCTTTTGTTAATGTATCAACCAGCAGCATTGCTTTTGTCCTTGATGAACCAATGAGAGTGAGATACTTGTCAAAATCTTGCTCTTTAGTTGCTTTTATCTTTCATTTTGAACCATTGATGTAACAAGGCAAGAAAGGTGAGAGGGCTAACTTGAAAAAGCTCCAGATCACCTTCGATGTAATGTAACAGTTGTAGAAATATACGAAAAATCTTCTTGTTCTTCTTCTTCTTTTGTGTATGAAAAAGCTTGCTGATCAATTTTCTGTTGTTCTTCTCAAGTTTTAGAGCTATTTTAGATTTGTGCTGAGTGAGTTGTGCTGAAAACAATATATGGAGTGAAAAAAACCAAACTTTGAAGTTGAAAATTCCATTTCTGTGAAGTTAGCATAGTTTCACTGTTACAATCCGAAACAAACTCTTACAAACACTTGTGAGGAATACACATTGATCATTAGAGTGACATTTTACAGAGATTACAATCAGTCCATCAAAGGAACATGTTGATCTTTTACAAATTTTCTCTTCTTTGAAACTATGTACAAAAATTGTTGCTGGAAAGAGTCAATTGAAGTCATCTTCAGGCTTGAGTTTGGAGCAGACTAGAAGTTCAGTTCATCCTTGCTGAAGTGCTAGAAGTCCTGCTCTCACTTTCTACAAAAATTGGGTCGGGGCGGGTTGTTTTTATATATTAAATTCAAAGAAAAAATTTTATATTTGAGTGATAAATTTACAGTTGATATATGTGAGTCATTATTATTTGTTTTTATATTCATTTTTAGCATTGTTGTGTCTTGGGTCAAATTGAGTTGAAATAAAATTCATACCTTTGAAGCAATCTTTCTTAACTTTATCTTCATATGTACCATCCATCTTGAAGATCTTACATCCCTAATCTGCAACATGAAATAGTTTTTATTAAACTCCATCACAAGAATGTAAAAGTATATAGGAAAATAAAACTCCTACTCCAACCAAATCAGATTTAATAGTTTCTCTTATCGACAGCTTTTGTTGGAACTAAGAACAGAGAAACATGTATGGCTCACCTAATTGAAGCTTTGAACTTGAATTAATTTCATTCAACTTCTTCTATCTTTAACCTCTTTTTGGGCATACAGTGGAATGACCCCGCACCTGTGGTTGTTCTTTTCAACTTGGACACTCCTAAATTTGGAAAGTCAAATGCTCCACAGAATTCATCCTCGTCATTTTGGGCATACAGTGGAATAACCCCACACTTCTTAATTATGTCATTCTCATCTGCGGTGAACTTAAAAAAGGCTACACCCTCTTCAAAGTCGCTGTGTCTACGAGCCCATTCACAAAATTCTCTACGAATGAAGACTTGCATATCCTCTTTATCTACTGTTGCCACATACCATGCTTCCAAATAATGAGAGGAAAAATGGTAATTGTCTCCAAAATAGCAATCGTAACTAATTGTATCACCACACTGCTGCTTATCAAGGCACACATAGAAAGCAAATCCCAGAAAAAGATGATTAAACCAATGAGAAGGAAGGTGGATTTGAATGGAATCACCCATGTTTTGATACTTCACCCACTCTGGCATTCTACTTCCTGGATAGATTATTTCAAAATCTGCCTGAACGGTAGAAATTTTTATTCAAATTAATGATTATACAGACCCAGATAAAGAAAGAAAGACAAAGAATTACTTACCAATGATTCTTGCATTTGACTTCTTGTATAATTCCTCAAGAGTGCATTTACTACTTCCTGGCATTCATCTTCATCCAACTTCAAGCAATTCGATAAATTGAAGAAGTAGTTAGCCATTCGTGAGTCAAGAGGTAGTTGTTTAAGGGTCCATATTTCTTTTAGTGACGTACAATTGTCGGCCAAAATTTCATAGACATTTGATGGGAGTTCCGGTAAGGATAGAAGCCTTTTGCAGTAGCTTATATTAATAAATTCCAGTTGTGAAAGTTGTTTAAAGGTAGTAGGGATTCTCTCAAAATCATTTTCACTCAAATCTATAGATGTTATAAAAGATGGAATGCTCAAGTCCTCAGGCAATTCCCTCAAATTACAGTTAGCAAGG
Organism: Erythroxylum novogranatense; assembly: GCA_029891385.1. NCBI lineage: Eukaryota > Viridiplantae > Streptophyta > Magnoliopsida > Malpighiales > Erythroxylaceae > Erythroxylum > Erythroxylum novogranatense. The sequence continues at coordinate 95,109,103 of CM057230.1, forward strand.
ATTAATTTTTTTTCCCGGCAACTGTCTTCTGAAAAACAATTTTTAGAATTTGGGTAGAAAGCAAGCTTCGAGCATTTACTCATATTTATAGTCCACTTCCCCTTGAAATTGCCAATAAATGATGGCAGCTTCTCCATAGCTGTCTCACTTAGGTGAAGAACCACTGAACGTCTCATAGGCTCCAAGATTTCAGGAAGCATCTTAAAGCGTGAGCATCCACTCAGATCAAGTTCACAGAGATATGTTAACTTGCTAAAAAAGTTGCTTGGAAGGCTTTCAAGCTCTCTACAATCTTCCATACGTAAGCACTCTAATTTGCTTAGGAGTTCAACTGATGATGAAGGTACCTTTTTTATAGCAGTCTCATTTAAGAATAACTTCTTTACGTTGCTTGAAATTTCTGGAAATGTATTCAAATTTGAACAACCACAGAGATCAAGAACTTCAAGAGCTTCTAGAAATCCACTTCTACTGTTAGGAAGACGAGTTATGCTTTTGTTATGTTCTAAACTTAGTGACGTTAATTTCTGAAAACCATTAACAATCCCATATTTAACTCGAGATAATAAAGAATCTTCCTGCAATTAACAAAAATAACAAAAGGATTAATTAATCCATTCTACTGTTAATTACATTTTTAATATAGTAAATTTATAAGTTGTTTAGTAGTATGAAATTTCCGTACCTTAGCTCTGTTCCATAATTGTTTGATGTTGCTGTTTGGTAATTGAAGTACCACAAGATTCTTTGGTTGAGAATTAGGTGGCAAAGATTCTAATGGACACTTCTCCCACTTAAGGTACTGCAAAGTATTAGGGAGATAATGAAGACCTTGAGAGAGATGTAGATTACTTTTTCCATAAAAATTGAGAAATCTAAGGTTAGGCGTCTTCATAAATACTTGTGGATTTAATTTCATTTCTGTTATCTTAGATAAATCCAAAGTGATGGTTTCCACAGCTTCAGCCTCCTAACAAAAGACACAAGAAATATATACAGATAAGTTATTATAACAACAAATAATTTTTCTCAATAAATCAAGAATTATAAAAGATTATTAATAGTAGATAATATTTTTAAATATCTTACCTTATTTTCCGCAAATATTTCATAAATATCCTGAGGATCCCATAATCTACTACGTTGGTATACAAACTTAGCTTCTTGTCGAACGATTTCCTTTCCCATTTCTTGTAACAAATCGTGCATGCTGATTTTCTTTCCCTTTTCTTGTAGCAAATCATGCATGTTCAACGGATATTTTGAAGTAACAAGGCACTTGTCTACAAGAACACTTAATGTAATGTCTATGTTGAGCCCATTGCTTTTGTATATTTTCCTCAAAATATCTACCTCAACATATTTTTGCCCCACATGTTTGAAAAAACATGCAATGTCAAGAAAGATATCTCTCTCCACTCTAGTTAAGTCATTGTAACTTATTTGTAACACTTGTTGGATATCTTTGTTTTGAACTTTTGACAATTGAGTCAATGCACTTATCCACTCCTCATGATTTTTCCCATTTAAGGCAGAACCTAAAACTTTCAAAGCCAAAGGATTACCTTGTGCACATTCCACTATCGATTTTGACAAAGATGCATAATCATCTCTTCGACAATTTTGCATGAAGGCCCTTTTATTGAAAAGTTGGAGGGCTTCATCATAATTTAATAATTTAACTTCATATATAAAATCAGCCCTCCCTTTAAATACTTGCTTATCTCTACTAGTAATAAAAATCATGCTTTCTGAACTGAACCAACATGGATCTCCAATCAAAGACTCTATTTGTTGTGAATTATTCACATCGTCAAGAATAATTAACATCTTCTTGCGACCAAGTCTTTTTATTAAAAATGGTCCAGGACCAGCACCGAATGTATATCTTTTGGAATCTTTTTCACCTAATGCTTTTGAAATGAGCTTTTTCTGTAACTTCTCAATGCCACCAACTTCTGCATTTTGTCTCACGTTACGTACAAAGCAACAATCATGAAATTGATGGGACATATTATGATATATGACTTCAGCCGTAGTAGATTTACCAATACCGCCCATCCCCCATATTCCTAAAATACGAGTCTTGGACGAGCTAATAGTAAATAATTCTTTTATTTCCTTAATGCGCGAGTCCATTCCAACTATGTGCGCAAAATCATCACATGGCATGGATTGGTTCAGTTTTTCTAAAATGTCTTCAACGATTTTGTTAATAAGCAAATCATCATTCCTGTAAATTATAAAACACAATTTAAATGAATGAAAAGCAAACGACCCCTTTACTTGGAATTACCATACAACCTAAAACATACCTGAACTCCCTAGAATCAAACCCAGCTAGATCGGCAGCTTTGGTCAAGGCATCTTTCCACCGTGTAATCTTGTGTGGTGCGCTCAAGGGATTTTGCTTGTGTTTAACAAAAGCTGCAGCAACATCATCGGACAGTTTCCTAAAATGGGATGGATTTACCTCATAAAAGACAGGTATGACAATCTGTCCATGGGAACGGTGGCACTCCATGATATCTGCAAGCTCATCAAGACACCATCTGGAAGACGCATAGTCTTTTGAGAAAACAAGGATAGCAACAGTGGAATCTTGGATTGCTCGGGGAAGTGACTGAGCAATTTCTTCTCCTCTTTTGAGATCATCGTCATCAAAGAAGGTTTGGAGAGCCTTTTGGCGCAAAGCAGCATAGAGGTGGCTGGTGAAACTGCAACGAGTGTCTTCACCCCTGAAGTTCAAGAAGACATCGTACTTCAATCGGTGGGAGGCCAAAGAAGAAGAACAAGAAGCCATTATTGTTGAAGCGAGAGGGTGGATTGTGGAAGCTGTATAATAATAGAAAATGGGCACTCATAATCTTATATGCATTATTGAAGACAATCCATTGACTTGAAGTCGGCTCAAAAAAGCTTTTTTGTTGACTGTGAAGCTTCCATGAACCTTCCTAAAAGGTAATGAGCATCTGATAGTCCTTAACAGTTTGAGATTTTGCGGGCACTCATAATCTTATATGCATTATTGAAGACAATCCATTGACTTGAAATCGTCTCAAAAAAGCTTTTTCTTTTGTTGACTGTGAAGCCTCCGTGAACTTCCTTATTAACACATGTTGTAATAGCTGTTTTTGTTGACTGTGAAGCTTCCGTGAACTTCCTTATTAACACATGTTGTAATAGCTGTTATTTGTTGACCTTGCCTTCTGGTGTGTTGTTAATCAGTTCCTTAATTTATAATTTGTTTTAGATTTGTTTTAGTTTGAGTTTATCTCCACTTTTATAGGAGCTTTTACAGAAATGCTGTTGTAACTCTTGTGTATATATTTCTTCTCTTTAATTGAATACAATCATCCTTTTCAACTCATATTCTGTTTTTGTTTATATTCCTAAAAGGTAAAGAGCATCCGATAGTCTTTATCAGTATGAGATTTTGCGGACACTCATAATCTTATATGCATTATTGAAGACAATCCATTGACTTGAAGTTGTCTCAAAAAAGCTTTTCTTTTTGTTGACTGTGAAGCTTCCATGGACCTTCCTAAAAGCTAAAGAGCATCTGATAGTCTTCATCAGTATGAGATTTTGCGAGTGTGTATGCAGAGAAGTAAACTTCGAAGAGGATGTAGCTTTTCCTAAGTTGAGCAGCGGAGTCAAAATGTGTGCCGTTATTCCACTTTAACTCCAAAAGCAGAGGATGAATTTGACTTTTTCAACCGTAGAAGTATCCAAGTTGAGTTGCACATTTTTTATTTTACCTTGTCATTCCTGTGATCGAATGTAACAGCTGTTTAGTCTTTACATATATAGATGTAGAAGTTTTAAAGGGCTGATCTGTGAAGAAAAGCAAACAGAAACTAGTCAGTGGTTCCTGCAAATTCTGATTTCTCCACAATCTTCACCAACAGATTTCACAACCTTTATATGCCTGTCTTCAATTTTTAAACAAGGAAACGTAAAGCATATAAGTTTTCTTTCGTGTATATGGTGAAAAAACGTATTGAGAAGAATGCATGATGATCCTTTCAAGGTGGCAATTTACCTGATAAGTAAAGGGAGAGCTTGTCTCTCCGTGAAGTTCATGTTTCATAAATCTTTTTGCTTATAAAAACGCTATGAAGTAAAATGCAACAGACACAGATAATTCTATGCAATTTGTTTTTGTGAGGAAGCCATGTTACTTTGATAGGCAGTGGGTCAGGTGGTTTTGTGTCGCGACCTGAAAATAATTAATGGTCTGAAGCCTGATCAGTGGGAAGAGGTCCAGCGCTTGGGTTTGGATAACTAAGTGAAAATAATTTATCTACTACATGTATACACTACCACGCTATATACACAACCAGAAGAGGCAAAAAGAAATCAGAAATTGATCATATGCACAAAAGAATTGGAAAGTAATGTAGCAGAAGCACCAACGGCACTCAAATTCAGAATGAAAGCTCTTCAATGTTAGATTTGCCACTAGATATCCTTGGCCTTAGGTTCCAAACATCCACCATTTCTTCTTCTGCCTAGTATCCATCAGAGGTAGCTCTGGCAAACAAATGAGATGAGAACATTAAGAAAATACAAACTGAAGTATTCATGATCTCTGTTGAGAAATGAATAGAAAATTTGGAACGAAATTGGATCATAGCAACATAAGCAAAGCTCATAATATGAGACAACAGAGATTTCATGCTTCATGACATGCCATGAGGCAAGTATCTCAATTCATTTCAAAACTAATCTGATACATATTCACTTCCAGAATATTTTACCTCCTTCAGCATATATTGAATTATAGTGTACCTCTGCCCAAAAACTCAAGAAAATAACTGCATGTAAAGCATCCATTATCAGACGTAATCTTTGTTGGTATAAGACTAGGAAAGATGATCAACTGAAATTTCAGCTTTCCCTTTGTTATAGATCACTTGCAAGAACAAAAATATGAAAAGTGGATTGGAAAATTGTTCTCATAACCTTACCTCGTTCGGACTTTTGAGAGTGTGGCAAGATTTCAATGTAACATGTATCCTTGAATGATGTTATAACAAATATCTTTATTCCATACTGCAGGTAGGTGGCAACGTGCATTAGTCCCCAATGCAAAATGCTTCCAAATAAGAAAGAACAATACAAAACTAACACAAAGCTTACATAAATTTAAAAGTTAGACTCAAGAACATAAATTTTATATTTTCCAATCAGCATATAAAAACAGAAAAACGTAAAAAAAAATTGGTAAAATAAAAAGGAAACATTGAAAGATTGGAAATTGCTAGTACAGAATCTGCAGCAGCTTGCAATGTGACATGATCACCCCATTCACCACTCCTAATACCAACCATAGAATAACATTGTTTTGAGTAAATATGGATTTATTCAAAAAGCTTCTGAACGACAACAAAGAAAAAAGTGGAGCAACAAACTTGTCCATTTTCTTCAAATATTCACTGAAAGACATTGGAACGTAACCTTCATACATTTCTCGGTGAATCTTGAGCTGATACAATGTAGATACAGATTAGAAAATTCCAATTTTAATCTAATATATAGACACGGTATTAGCTCATTAAAACAGTTTTACAGTAACTCATTCAGAAGTCAACTAACCTGATTGACTATTTGTTCTCTAACATGTTTGTGGTATTCAGGAGATCGATAAAGTTGATCCGATAAGGCACGAAACTAAAATTCGAAAAAGAGGTTAACAACATGGAGTAGTAACTAAAAGAAGTTATCGATCTTTAAAATTCAAAAGAAACAAACCTGACAGTTACCATCTCCTTCAACTTTGTTTTCAACCAGATCATATACTTTCAGCCTAAAAAACAATCAGCACATCATTGTTTAAAAGTCAGGTTTAAACCAACATATGTTACCAATTTCACCAATAAAAGAAAAAGTTCCTAGTACTTTAAATTATGTATTTGTTTGAAAAACTTGAGATCAATATTCATAAATTCTGTAAACTTCAGGCATTTTTACATAATTTAATAAATTGCTTAAATTCAGGAAAACATGCATAGGAAGAACCAGTATGAGACCTGTCTAGTAGTCTTTGATGAGAAGAGACCTCCTCATCTTCTGATGGCATTTGTCCATTGGTTTTAAGAACATGCTTTGGAAAACAAAATAGGAGTCAATTCTCGCAGAGATTAAAATATTTGGACAAGTAAAATTCATAATATTGAACAATCTTAGGCAAAAAAAAATATAAAATTGTCATCCCCTGAGCAATACTTACAGGAACCGGAACCATCTGATTTAGCCTCTTGCCCACTTCACCATCAAGAGCAGACTCATCTGTTATATCCAAAGTACATCTCAACTCTTCCATCTCTGGCTTTTCTTCAGCAGTATGAATCAGTTTCTCATCGCCATTACAATGATTTGATTCCTTTTGGCAACTATCATCATCATCCAAGACTTTCTGACCAGTCTCATTGTCTGAGAAACCATACAAACTATCAAATCAGCCCAGGGAAACAGAAGTAGCCCACTATAAGCAATGAATCAAGCTTAACACATTACCAGAATCATGGCATGCTCCACCAGACGGACCAAGCCATTGCTGGTTAAGAATCAAATCTTGAGCAGGATCATGGAACCCAGCTTCTTCAGCAGAAGCAACCCGGGAAAGTTCTTCCTGGAAAGCATGTGCAATAACAGCATCGTTCTCCATATGATTTGTTTGATTATTATAACCTTCTGTAACAATACCCAACGTCAGATGTCTCCCTGCCATAATGAGTAATGCTCTGAGAAGAAGCGTTGGAGAGATAAGAAACATCAATTAGATTATGGAGACCCCATGGAACAACTTGAGGGTCTTTATCATACACAATCATCGTGATACAAAATTCGTAAAATCTCTGACACCTTGCATGATTACTTCAGCTTTACGCAAAACAAATCAGTAAGATAGCATATAAGGCAATCAGAAGCCCGACAAGATGAAAGGGGAAAAAGAAGAAATGAAAACGAGCTCCTCCGATCATCAAAGTTTGGAACTTTCTCGGTTCAACGCAAACCGTAACAATTTTGCAAGTAAACCCACCAAGCAAAATCAATGCTATGAAGCGAATTACATACAAAAGGCTCCAATTTTTATCCACCGAACTTTTCAGAAATTAACCATAATGCAAAGGAAACCAGTTCCTAAGTTTCAATCTCTTGCAGGGAAACCAGATCTAACAAGGAAAGACAAACACAAAATATAGAAGAAGAAAAAAAAAAAGAACATAACATGCAAAAGAATCCATTTTTGTCCACCAAACTTTTCAGCAACCATAATGCAGAGGAACCCAGTTCCCAAATTCCAATCTCTTACCGGGAAAACCAGAACCAACAAGGAAAGATAAACATAGAACACAAAAGAAAAAGAAAAAAGGAACATAACATCCTTAAAAAGACGAAAGGAAGATCATGTAGATATGGACGCACTTTTCTATTTAAGATTTTTAGTGCAATCGAATAAAAAGCAAGAGGTGGTCTGACTTACTTCAAAGATTACCTGTTGGGTTAACGTTGGAGAAAGTCAGAGAATGAAACCGTAACAGAAAGCATATAAACAGATCGCGTGATTAGGTGAACGTTGGTATCTGTTTTGGCAGTCATTTCTTCAAAGCAAGAAATTGCCACGTTCATCTTATCCGTTAATGCAAACCTGTGGTTTTGCTTCCACGTTTCATCTCACTTATTATTCATCACGCTAAAATGAGCATGAAAATGAAGACTAACAGAACAATTCAAGGATTTTAGACCATAAATTCCATATTTTTTTAATTAGCAAGTAAAAGATATATACTCCTCATTTCTTGTTATAATTCTACATGCACGAGGGTTCATGGCTGATACATCTCTTCTCCTACAATGGTTTCTTCGCGGAATTTGAAATTATAATGAAAAACAGAGTTTTTCATCCTTTCTGTATTGTTTTAGTCAAGATGTTCGTAACAGTTTTGCCACAATTCCTTTAAAAAGATTTCATTTTTCTCCCAACGCTAGTGTAGAATCAAACTGAACTGTTTTAAGTCGGAAAATTTACCGATGAAAATGACGATGATAATGATGACATGACGAGAATGAAGAAGAGGCGTGTATGCGCTCAATGATGCATGGACCAGCATTATACGGACTATCGTCCCTCTGCTCTTGTTTAGGTCTAATCAATGGCTGCTCCGCAAAGAAAAAAAGAGTTACAGATCTCATCATTGCAGTGATCACCTGGTGTTCGAAGAAAATCCTCTGAACCCTAAAAGAAAGATGATCCCAAAACCACTTCGAACTGTGACCACTGGCACAACCATAATAGGCGGTTTGGGTCACTCTGAATATAGCTTCCAGGTTCGCTACCTTCACACTTCGCCTTGCAACTGAAGCCAAGCAGGTAAGAAAATGTTCAAAAGCAAAAACTCTCTGCATTTGCTTTGCTACTACTCTTTCCTGTGTTTCTCCAAACTTTTTTTGTTTCATTCCTTTAGTTTTTTTCACAGGTAAAGTTGTCGTTGCCTTGCGGGATTGGAAAAGATTTTATGTTCTCGGACTTTCTTGCATTGCTGGCTTGACTAATACACCATTGCTATACTCGATTGTGTTACGGGATAACCGGAGAAGACGACGCTGAATTAAAACGCAGACGGAAGTTGAGTTTAGTTAACAGAGAGGCGATACGCATCGTTTAAATAATAGGGAAACTACAGTATTAGTCTGGGATGAATTGTAGAGGAGTGGTTGCGTCGATATTTAAGCCGAATATGTGCGGCTCTATTGGCATGTAATCTTCTATGTGCAGATTGTGATTTCTCTCTCTATAAAGAATCTCTGCTTTTTCCTTGATTTTGTATTCTTTTTCTTCCTTGAGCGTTTCTCTCTTCTAACAATCTTAATCCGTACGTGTATTCCGTTAAATCGAATAATTTTCACAACAACTTGGTATCAAAGAAGCGATTCTGTGAACTCCTAGGATGGCTGAAAACACCAGGAACGCTGAACTTCGGAGAATGGAAGAAAGTTTATAGGCCTCCATGGAAAGGATGTTCATGGAAATTCATAATAGGACAGAGAAGGTAGAAGAGAAGGTGGAGAAGGAGATGTCGGAACTTCGAGCTCTTCTTTTACAAGGCCTCCAGAAACCCAGCGAGTCGATTACGGTAGAAACAACACCGCAGGGAAGTTCGTTGGCGCAAGAACGCACTGGGAACTCTTCTGTAAGACTGAGCCAAATAGAGTTTCCATTATTTGACGGGGAGAACGTCAAAATGTGGTTATACAAATGTGAGCAGTACTTCAACCTCGACCAAACACCGGAGAATGTTAAGGTGAGTGTGGCCGTATTACACATGGATGAAAGAACCCAAGAGTGGTACAGTCTATATGTAAGGAATCGGCAAGTGTTGGAAGTAGTGGGGTGGGAGGAATTCACCAAGGCACTGAAACAGAGGTTTGATGCTGAAATCTTCGACGACCCTGTCGAAGATTTCAAGGAGTTGAGACAGAATGGATCAGTGTTGGATTACTGCGCACAATTCGACCATCACTCTAATAGATTAACGTTGTCGGAAGAATACTTGGTAGGTTTTTTTGTGAAGGGGTTGAAGCCGGAGATAGGGGTGACGGTGAAACTCCATGAGCCACACTCGTTGCACCAGGCTTATACCTTAGCCAGAAAACAGGAGGTCATTCTGGACTCTACGAAAGGAGTGACTAGGAAACAAGGGGCTTTGATGAAGGGTACTAATGACTACGGTAAAACATTGCCGGGAACACGAATGACTCAGTGTAACATCCCGTTACCGGTGTGAAGGGCATATCGGTAATTCGGATGGATCAGGTCTGGGTGTATTTAGAAATTGATTTGCATATGCATTTATAGCCTCTATATTATTGATAATTGTTCATGATTGCACAAGCATATGTATGTACATGCGTGTATGACAGATTTCCGAATTGATTGTGAAAATTGGAGATTTTTGTGATTTTAAAGGTTAATTGTGTTTTGATTAGTGAATTGGAGTGTCAAATTGAATTTAGGGATTGAGAACTGGAAATTGGAGTATGTGATTAGATGTTTCTAATTATGAGGATTTATAGGAATTTTCTGGAATTTTTAGAGTGACGGGTCCGGACCGAAAAAATGGCATAATGACTGAGTAATTGAATTCCGGTTTCGAGATTGATTGAAAGTTGGCATGAAATAACTGGAGTTATGCTTTTAGGAGTTATTATTTATAATTATTAGAATTCGGGAGAAATTAGAATTAGAAATTGGATCGAGGTTGTTCGGATTGGTCTTGTGGCAATTTCATTGGCCAAACAAGCCTTATGTCCCTTAGGTTTATAACTTCCTCCTTTAAAAATTGCCAATCACGATGCTTGCTTTCCTGTGAAAGAAAACTTGAAATTTCTCCTTCCTTCATCGTGATTTCTTCTTGATTCCTTCTTGCCATTTGTTCCTTTCCTTTGCCTTGAATCAATTTATTGATTTGGTGTTGAAGAAGATGAAGATGGGTTTGACTTTGAGTGTTGACGTGTGATGAACACGTCGCGGCGAGCCACCCTTCACGCGTCGTCGCGACGAATATTAAATGCGTCATGACGAACCGATTTCATTGCAGTCATGACGAAGCGAAGGTGATACGACGCTGGTGAAGCGTTTGTCCTTCATGACGTCATACGAAGCGCAGAGGCGATGTCATGACGAAGCGTTCAAGGATTCGCCGCGACGAGGGACAAGACGCTGCGGCGAGGAAGCCCAAATTTTGGGAAATTGATCTTTTGAGGTTTTTGATTTGGGGATTTAGGAAATTGTGGATTCTATTGGTTATGGATTAAATTCAATTTGGAGATTATGAATTTGGGATTTAGAATTGAGATTGAGATAATTTGGGAATAGGGTCGAAAATGTTATAACATGCATAGTACAACATTCATTTGAGACATAAGCATTTCTGATTATTGAAATTGGTACAATTAGTGATATTTGGATATTATGATTATTGTAGAGGCTCAAGTGGAGCGTCGATCCTCTGATGCAACGGAGACTTCCCGGCAGTAGCTCGGAAGTTTAGAGATGAGTAACCTAGTTGGTTCCTCAATCTCTGATTTGTTAAGTGCTTTGTGTGAACTATCTGTGAATCTGATTGAATGTTTCGCATGACATGTGTTATCGTGAATTGTGAACGCATGTTAGGCATGAATAGAAATCGGCAATTGATAGTTGTGACTGGAGCAATTCTGATCGGAGCTATAAGCTCAACTATTGTGATAAGGGAATAGTGCATACCCAGAGGGCTCTCCTATCCCTAATGCGCGTGGGCAGTAGTGCATACCCTGAGGGCTCTCCTACCCCGAAAACGCGATTTCTGTTTAATGTGCCCAGAAATGGGATAATATTGATGCTCAGTCACAACACGAAAATGAAATGGAAATCATCATGCATTCAGTATGTGATTGTGTTGTGAATTTGAAATGAGTTAAATTCAAAGGTGTGATAATTGTCTAGTAAATTTTATGATACGTGCTATTGTGTTGTTCTGTACGCAATTTTGCGTAATGCATGAATTGAGTGAACCATCGATGATGGTTACTCATTGAATTCGCAAACTCACCCAACATTGCATATATTTTTCAGGACAACGTTAGTGACTCCTAGCTCTAGTAGCGAGACTTTTCCTGCTGTGTGTGTGCCAGCGAAAGGACCATGGCCCACAGGTCGGTCAGCTGGGATCTTTTGTGGATGACCTCGTTAGGAGTTATTCAGTTCTTTTCAGATTTTGTACTGCTATACATTATGACTGAATTGTGTAAATTTGGTTTCAGTAATGAAATGAAGAGTATCTTTTGGTTTTAAAATTTTAGTGAATTCGATATTACTGCTTTATTATATTGATGTCGTGAGGTTTATAGAATGGATCGTATCGTAGTGCACCATCATCGTAGGTTATGTATCGGTATGACCTACGGGCGTCCCGGTGTATACCCTACGATAAGGGGGCGTTACATTAGGTGGTATCAGAGCATGGTTTGGCATCTTTTGGGCATAGTGTATTTTAGGCTTGAATTATGATAAGAAAAGCAGAAATTGATCAAGTTTGCGATTTTGTTGTAGGTCATCCGTCCTTGGTGATCAAGTAGATCAACCAGCTGATCAAGGATCAGTCGGAGCGAGTAGGGAGTCTTCAGTGCCTTTGTATGAGGAGCAGCCTCCTAGAGTTCCCATGAGAAGGGAGCGGAGGTATGATCGTTTGCGCAAGCAGGGAGCTGTGGATTTCTATGGCAGCACAGACCCTGTTGAGGCGGAGGGATGGTTGGAGAGGACTGAGAGAGTCCTTGATCAGATGGATTGCCACCCCGATGAGCGCTTTGATTATGTTGTCTCTTTGCTTCAGGGTCCTACATATCAGTGGTGGAAGACTGTTCCGGGTAGTTCTGCCAGATCTTGTGTTTTGACTTGGGCCGATTTTCTGAGAGCCTTTCGGGATAACTATACGCCCAAGGTTTATTTAGAGATGAAGATGCAGGAATTCTTAGAGCTGAGACAGGGGTTGATGACAGTGGCCGATTATGAGGTTAGGTTTAATGAGCTGTCGGCGTATGTTTCTGTTCTGATTGCCTCTGAGGCTGATAGGTGCCGGAGATTTGAGGGAGGGCTTAATCTGGAGATCCGTACCAGGTTAGCCCGGTCTGATATGGACACCTTTATGGAGTTGAGAGCAGCTGCAGTGAGGATTGAGCAGCTTCTGAGACCGAGTCAGACCGAGACTGGTCAGGGATCTAGGAGCAAGAGATCGAGTGACAGTCAGGGTAGCTCGGGTAGGAGCTTTAGCAGACGCTTGAGCGAGTTCGGATCTTGGGAGGACCTGCACGATCTGGTTTTGTATGAGGGGAGATTTGGGCGGTTTAGCGTGCGATGGCAATGGCAGTGGTAGAGGTTCTGGCCAGATTCCTCCGTTATGTGAGTTTTGTGAGAGGAGGCATAGTGGAGAGTGTTGGCGTTTTACTGGAGCCTGTCTCAGGTGTGGCTCTATGGAGCATCAGATCCGGAACTGTCCAGAGATTTTGGGAGTTCAGTCTGCTACGAGTGGGAGAGCAGGTAGTAGTTCCACAGTACAGCAGAGTCGTAACGGTGGACCTGGATTTAGGGGCCGAGGCAGAGCCCGAGGTAGAGGTGGAGATTCCTTTGTGGGGACCAAGGGACGTGGCAGTCGACCGCAGTCCCAGGCTAGGGTCTATGCCATGACTAGGCAGGAGACCCAGGATTCTCCAGATGTGGTTGCAGGTTTGCTTCTGATCTCTGGCATTGAGGTTTTTACATTGATAGATTCAGGGTTCACGCATTCTTTTATTGCACCGCATGTGGCATGTAGATTGCATGTGGATAGGGAGATGTTGCAGTATGGACTAGAGGTGAGTACATCTCTAAGTAGCACTACAGTTTTGGGAGAGGTCTGCAAGGGATGTCCGATTATGATTGATCAGTCAGAGTTGAGTGCAGACCTGATAGTGTTAGCTCTGAGAGAGATTGATTTGACTTTGGGGATGGACTGGCTCACTGCCCATAGGGCTGTCATGGATTATTATACCAAGGAGGTCGTGTTAGAGTCTCCTGGTCAGCCGAGAGCTGTATTTCGAGGTGTTAGTCAGGCAGTGTCAACCAGGATGATTTCGTTTATGAGTGTTTTGAGGTTGATGCGGGGTGGTTGTGAGGCCTATTTGGCTCATGTGGTGGATTCCAGAGTGGAGAAGAGGTTGCAGGAGGTTCCCGTGATCAGGGAATTTCCAGATGTGTTTCCCGAGGAGTTACCGGGTTTGTCGCCGGATCGGGAGACGGAGTTTGAGATTGACCTCGTTTCAGGTACCGCTCCTATATCGATACCTCTGTATAGGATGGCACCGGTGGAACTGAGGGAACTTAAGACTCAATTGCAGGAGTTGTTGGATAACGGGGTTCATCAGGCCGAGTGTTTCGCCGTGGGAAGCTCCAGTGCTGTTTGTGAAGAAGAAGGATGGTACTTTGAGGTTGTGCATCGATTATAGGCAGTTGAATCGGGTTACAGTTAAGAATAACTACCCACTGCCTAGGATCAATGATTTATTTGATCAGTTGCAGGGAGCTCAGGTGTTTACCAAGTTGGATTTGAGATCTGGATACTATCAGTTGAGGATCGTAGAGGCCGATGTGCCTAAGAGTGCCTTTAGGAGCAGGTATGGGCATTTTGAGTTCTTAGTGATGTCGTTCGGGTTGACTAATGCCCCGGCAGCCTTCATGGCTTTGATGAATAGAGTCTTTCAGCCCTACCTGGATCAGTTTGTTATTGTATTCATCGATGATATTCTGGTGTATTCGAGAGATGAAGCGGGGAGCACGCGAGCATCCGAGGGATATTCTGATTATGAGGATGATAGTTGTATGCCAAGTTCACTAAGTGTGAATTTTGGCTGGATGAGGTGATGTTCCTAGGCTACATTGTATCTGGTGAGAGTATCCAGGTGGATCCTCACAAGATTGAGGCAGTGAGGAGTTGGGAGATTCTGAGGAATGTGTCAGAGTTGAGGAGTTTCCTCGGATTAGCAGGGTATTACCGAAGGTTTGTCGAGGGGTTTTCTATAATCGCAGCCCCTTTGACAAGACTTCTGAGGAAGAATGTGGCTTTCAGTTAGACAGATGAGTGTCAGAGGAGTTTTGAGGAGCTGATACATCGGTTGACTACGGCACCGGTGTTAGCTTTGCCATCTGGAGCAGGAGGCTTTGAGATTTTCAGTGATGTTTCGCAGCAGGGTTTAGGGTGTGTCTTGATGCAACATGGGAGAGTTATAGCGTATGCTTCGAGACAGTTGAGGTCTCATGAGATGAATTACCCTGTGCATGATTTGGAGTTAGCAGCAGTTGTGTTTACCCTGAAGATCTGGAGACATTATTTGTATGGGGAGACGTTCCAGATCTTCACCGATCATAAGAATTTGCGATATCTGCCGAGTCAGCGAGAGCTGAATCTGAGACAGAGGAGATGGTTAGAGATGCTTAAGGATTACGACTGCACTATCGAGTACCACCCCGGGAAAGCTAATGTGGTGACTGATGCATTGAGTAGGAGATCTCATGGTAGTGCAGCTCAGATTCGGGTTTCGAGGTTACCGTGTTTAGTTCAGTTGAGAGCTCTTAATGTGCAGATAGATTTGGGTCAGGATGGAGCTCTGATCGCTCCTTTGAGGCTTAGGCCGATGCTGCACAACAGGATCAGGAGAGTTCAGGATCAGGATCCTGTATTAGTGAGATTGATGGATAGAGTCAGATCTGGTTCAATCACTGAGTTTGAGTTGAGAGATGGGACTCTTTGGATGGGCCAGAGATGGTGTGTTCCGGATGTAGATGATTTGAGGCGTGAGATTTTGGAGGAGTTTGTAGTTGGCTATGGGTGCGAGATTGAACTTCAGTACAACATTTCATCCTCAGATAGATGGGCTGAGTGAGAAGACTATTCAGACTGTTGAGGATATGTTGAGAGCCTGTGTATTGGAGTTCCGAGGTGCATGGGATCAGTATTTGCCTCTGGTTGAGTTTGCGTATAATAATCAGTACCAGAGCAGCATCGGGATGGCACCATATGAGGCGTTATATGGACGACAGTGCAGATCGCCTCTTTACTGGGATGAAGAGAGTATGAGGATGTTAGAGGGTCCCGAGTTGATCCTGGATACAGTGGATAAGGTACAGTTGATTCGGGGTCGCATCAAGGCGGCTCAGGACAGGTAGAAGAGTTATGTGGATCAGCATCGGAGAGAGATGGAGTATGCTGTAGGAGATAGAGTGTTCCTCCGAGTGTCTCCGTGGAGAGGAGTTCTCAGATTTGGCCGTAAGGGCAAGTTGAGTCCTCGGTATATCGGTCCGTATGAGATTACTGAGAGAGTTGGACCGTTAGCCTACAGATTAGCTTTACCGAGTGAGATGTCCCAGTTGTACGATGTGTTCCACGTGAGTATGCTCAGACGGTATCGATCAGACCCGACTCATGTGATTCCAGCTCAGGAGATTGAGATAGCTAGTGATTTGAGTTATGTTGAGGAGCCGGTGCAGATTATTGGATCGCGGGTCAAGCAGCTCAGGAGCAGGGTGATTCCATTGGTGAAAGTTCTTTGGAAGAACCACTCATCTGAGGAGGCAACTTGGGAGACTGAGGAGCACATGAGGAGGCAGTATCCTCACTTATTCGATCAGTCAGGTAAGAAAATTTCGGGACGAAATTTTTGTTAGGAGGGGAGAATTGTAACATCCTGTTACTGGTGTGAAGGGCATATCGGTAATTCGGATGGATCAAGTCTGGGTGTATTTAGAAATTGATTTGCATATGCATTTATAGCCTCTATATTATTGATAATTGTTCATGATTGCACAAGCATATATATGTACATGCATGTATAACAGATTTTCGACTTGATTGTGAAAATTGGAGATTTTGTGATTTTAAAGGTTAATTGTGTTTTGATTAGTGAATTGGAGTGTCAAATTGAATTTAGGGATTGAGAACTGCAAATTGGAGTATGTGATTAGATGTTTTCTAATTTTGAGGATTTATAGAAATTTTTCTGAAATTTTTAGAGTAACGGGTCCGGACCAAAAAAATGACATAATGACTGAGTAATTGAATTCCGGTTTCGAGATTGATTGAAAGTTGGCATGAAATAACTGGAGTTATGCTTTTAGGAGTTATTATTCATAATTATTGGAATTCGGAAGAAATTAGAATTAGAAATTAGATCGAGGTTGTTCGGATTAGTCTTGTGGCAATTTCATTGGCCAAACAAGCCTTATGTCCCTTAGGTTTATAACTTCCTCCTTTGAAAATTGCCAATCACGATGCTTGCTTTCCTGTGAAAGAAAACTTGAAATTTCTCCTTCCTTCATCGTGATTTCTTCTTGATTCCTTCTTGCCATTTGTTCCTTTCATTTGCCTTGAATCAATTTGTTGATTTGGTGTTGAAGAAGATGAAGATGGGTTTGACTTTGAGTGTTGCCGTGGATGGGGTTTAGCTTGAGAATTGGAGTATTTGAGCTATTTGTGAAGGATTGAAAGTTTAAATCAAGTAAGTTATTGTTCTTTTATGCTTTACATTAGTTTAATTTGATCATGGATTTGAGTATTTAATTGTTTGGAAAGTTTTAAGTTTTCGGATGATATAGGGTTTAGGAAAAATGTTGATTTTGATTTAGGTAATTGTGGAATAATTGATTTTAGATGGAAGTGAGGTTAGAAATGAGTTGTGCTATAGGAAGTTGTTTTGGAGTGTTTAGAAGGGATTTGAATGGTTTTATATCAGAACATCTGCGAATTTTCTGGGTTTCGGACGCAAATCTGGGTTCGCACGTCGCGACGTGTGATGAACATGTCGCGGCGAGCCACCCCTTCGTGCACGTCGCGACGAATATTAATTCGTACGTCGCGACGAGCCGATTTCAGCTGCACGTCGCGACGAGCAGATACGTATTCCGCGGCGAGCGTTTGTCCTTCACACGTCACGACGAGCAGAGGGCGCATTTCGCGACGAGCGTTCGAGGATTCGCCGCGGTGAGAGACCAAACGTCGCGGCGAGGAAGCCCAAATTTTGGGAAATTGATCTTTTGAGGTTTTTGATTTGGGGATTTAGGAAATTGTAGATTCTATTGGTTATGGATTAAATTCAATTTGGAGATTATGAATTTGGGATTTAAAATTGAGATTGAGATAATTTGAGAATAGGGTCGGAAATGTTATAACATGCATAGTACAACATTCATTTGAGACATAAGCATTTCTGATTATTGAAATTGGTACAATTAGTGATATTTGGATATTATGATTATTGTAGAGGCTCAAGTGGAGCGTCGATCCTCTGACGCAGCGGAGACTTCTCGGCAGTAGCTCGGAAGTTTAGAGGTGAGTAACCTAGTTGGTTCCTCAATCTTTGATTTGTTAAGTGCTTTGTGTGAACTATCTGTGAATCTGATTGAATGTTTCGCATGAGATGTGTTATCGTGAATTGTGAACGCATGCTAGGCATGAATAGAAATCGACAATTGATAGTTGTGACTGGAGCAATTATGATCGGAGCTATAAGCTCAACTATTGTGATAAGGGAATAGTGCATACCCAGAGGGCTCTCCTATCCCTAATGCGCGTGGGCAGTAGTGCATACCCTGAGGGCTCTCCTACCCCAAAAACGTGATTTCTGTTTAATGTGCCCAGAAATGGGATAATACTGATGCTCAGTCACAACACGAAAATGAAATGGAAATCATCATGCATTCAGTATGTGATTGTGCTGTGAATTTGAAATGAGTTAAATGCAAAGGTGTGATAATTGTCTAGTAAATTTTATGATACGTGCTATTGTGTTGTTCTGTACGCAATTTTGCGTAATGCATGAATTGAGTGAACCATCGATGATGGTTACTCATTGAGTTCGCAAACTCACCCAACATTGCATATATTTTTCAGGTGACTCCTAGCTCCAGTAGCGAGACTTTTCCTGCTGCGTGTGTGTCGGCGAGAGGAGCATGGCCCATAGGTCGGTCAGCTGGGATCTTTTGTGGATGACCTCGTTAGGAGTTATTCAGTTCTTTTCGGATTTTGTACTGCTGTACATTATGACTGAATTGTGTAAATTTGGTTTCAGTAATAAAATGAAGAGTATCTTTTAGTTTTAAAATTTTAGTGAATTCGATATTACTGCTTTATTATATTGATGCCATGAGTTTTATAGAATGGATCGTATCGTAGTGCACCCTCATCGTAGGTTATGTACCGGTATGACCTACGGGCGTCCCGGTGTATACCCTACGGTAAGGGGGCGCTACACTCAGCCCATTCCGAGCATGCGTAGATCGCCCTCGAATGGGATACTACCCACTCCCTCTCCTACACCATCATCGCTATCTTCTTCGTTGGTGGGGGGACCAATGAAGGCGCAGAGGCGCTTCAGTAGTAGAGATTTTGACAACAAGAAGGCTAAAGGCCTTTGTTTTTGGTGTGACGAAAAATACCACGTAGGTCACCAATGTAAGAAGTGTCAACTTCAATTCTATGTGGTAATGGGCGAAGATGACAGTGGAGGAACGTCACCTGAAACAGAGGAGGATGAAGTGGAGCTTATTCCTACAGAAGACGATCAACTTGTAGTGTCAATGCAAGCCATGTTAGGGCTGTCTGGAAGTTCGGAATATAAACAAATGCGAGTAGAGGGGGAGTATAAACGGAGGAAGATTTATATCTTGATCGATAACGGTAGCACACATAATTTTATCGATCCGTCCGTTTTTCGCAAGGGAGAGTGCCTCCTTCTGGAAATGGAACCAATATGCATTACGGTGGGAGGCGGATTGCAGCTGAAGAGTCATCAGTACTGCGAAGGGTTTAGATGGACGATGCAGGGAATCGAATTTTCCATGGATGCGCTAGTTTTAGCCTTGGGCGGGTGCGACGTGGTTTTGGGTGTATAGTGGCTCAGCGGGTTGAATGAGGTTCTGTGTAATTTTAGAATCGCACCATGCAGTTTACCTGGAATGGGCAATTAGTGACCCTATGTGGAAATTCAGAGGGACGATCCAGGATTATTTCTGGTAAAGAATTTCAAAAGCAACTGCGTAGGTCTCCGGAACATCAGTTATGTATGATGCAGCTGACGACGCCGTTGGAATTCCAGTTACAACAGTTGCGAGTAACGGAGGACCAAGGTAGTGTCATGGATGAAATTGATGCCATTTTATCTGAATATGCAGATGTCTTTCGCGAACCAACAGATCTACCTCCGAATAGACCGCATAACCATCGGATTAAATTACAGAACGGGGTGGATTCAATCAACGTCCGTCCTTACAGGTGTTCGGGAGCCCAAAAGGATATTATAGAGCAGGCAGTAAAGAACCTCTTGAAACAAGGTTTCATCAGACAGAGCTACGGACCATTCGCGTCGCCGTAGGTCCTGGTTAGAAAGAAGGACGACTCTTGGCGTATGTGCGTTGATTACAGGGAATTGAATAAACAGACAGTAAAGGATAAATTTCCCATTCCTCTGATTGAGGAACTCCTCAACGAGTTACATGGGGCTGGGTGGTTTACAAAGCTAGACCTCCGATCAGGCTATCACCAGATCCGGATGCAACCGGAGGACATAGCAAAAACGGCGTTCAGGACCCATGAAGGACATTACGAATTCCTCGTAATGCCCTTCGGCTTGACGAACACACCCTCCACGTTCCAACAGTTGATGAACGACTTGTTCAAGCCACATTTACGGCGTTTCATATTGGTATTTTTCGATGATATTTTGATATACAGTTCCACGCTACAGTCCCACGTTCAACACATTTCTACGGCTATGGAGACATTAAGGCAAAATCAATTATTTCTAAGAGGGGACAAATGTATTTTCGAGGTGAGACAAGTAGAGTATTTGGGGTATACTATATCAGAGTTTGGGGTGGCGACCGATCATCGGAAGGTTTAGACAATAGTGGAGTGGGTGATACCCAAGAACCTCAAGGAACTTCGGGATTTTCTGGGAATCACTGGGTATTATCGGAGATTCATTAAAGGCTATGGAGTTATAGCTAAACCATTGACGGAGTTACTTAAAAAGGAGCGGGCGAACCAGTGGACATGGGGGGAGGAAGAGACTAATGCCTTTGAGCAATTAAAGGCAACCATCACTTTGGCTCCTGTACTCACCTTGCCTGATTTTTCGAAAACATTTGTAGTGGAGGCGGACGCCAGTGGGCAAGGCATAGGTGCGGTGTTACAACAAGAGGGGCATCCGGTGGCGTATCTGAGTAAGGCATTGGCAAGACGGCACTATGGCCTTTCAACATACGAAAAAGAATTTCTGGCCATCATTAAAGCAATAAAACAATGGCATCACTAATTGAGCATTAAACCGTTTGTGGTCAAGACAGATCACCGGAGCCTCAAGTACTTGTTAGAGCAGCGATTGACGACACCATTCCAACAGTCGTGGCTCCCTAAGTTGTTGGGATACGATTTTGAGGTCCATTATCGAAGTGGGAAGGAGAATAATGCTGCGGATGCCCTGTCCAGAATTATGAGCGTGGAGTTGATGACTTTATCAGTATCACAGCTGCATGGGCAATTGATGGAAGAAATAAGGAAAAGTTGGGAGCGGGACGGGCACTTATGAATGGAAGGATGATCTATTAAGGTGGAAGGGCCGACTGGTAGTTGGCAATGACCCGAAATTATGAACCCAAATCATGGGAATCAGTCATGAGGAGACTATCGGAGGTCACGCCGGAGTAGCAGCAACGACGAAGAAGATTCAGAGCATGTTTTTCTGGAAGGGATTGATGAGGGACGTGCACAGGTTTGTTCAAGATTGCATGACTTATCAACGGAACAAGCATGATAACGTTGCATATCCGGGATTGTTACAACCAATAACCATTCCAGAGGGAAGCTGGAGAGAACTCAGTATGGATTTTATTGAAGGCTTACCGGCGTCAAAGGGGAGGTCCGTTATATTAGTGGTTGTGGACCGTTTCACGAAGTATGCTCACTTCGTGGCCGTCAAGCACCCATATATGGCCAGTGACATTGCTGAACTTTTCCTTCTGAATGTATTCAAATTACACGGAATGCCCGAGTCGATCATTAGTGACAGAGACCTAGTTTTCCTAAGCAAATTTTGGCAAGAGTTGTTACGGTTGCAGGGTGTTAGACTCAAGTGTTCCACGGCATACCATCCTCAGACTGACGGTTTGACGGAGGCAGTCAACAAAATTTTAGAAACGTATTTGCGTTGTTACTGTGGAGAGACCCCGCAAAGGTGGAGTGAGTGGTTGGTCGTGGCTGAATGGTGGTACAATACGACGTACCGGCCGTCGATTGGGTGTACTCCTTTTGAAGTATTATATGGGTATGCACCGCCGGTGTATACGCCTTAAATGGCTGGGGACTCTAAGGTAACGGAGGTAGATAGAGTGTTGAAGGATCGGGGGGCGATCATTGAGGTGACAAAATTCCATTTGCGACGAGCTCAAAATCGGATGAAGCAGTATGCGGATTCCAATCGTTCGGAGCTCGAATTTGTGGTGGGAGACATGGTGCTACTCAAGTTGCAACCTTACCGTCAGCATTCGTTGCAGAGAAGGCGCAATCAGAAGTTATCCCCTCTATATTATGGTCCATACAGAGTTCTACAGAGGATAGGAAAGGTGGCTTATAAAATTGATTTACCAACGACTTCTTTAATTCATCCTGTGTTTCATGTTTCACAGTTGAAGAAGGCGCGGGGTGATCAGAGTCGAATTTCGACAGAGTTACCAGCCTTTGTTTCTGCGATTGAGAAATTACCAGTTGCGGTTTTGGACCAACGCATTGCAAAGAAGAACAACAGAGCGGTGACTCAACTTTTGATACAGTGGTCGGATGGAGGGAAGGAAGAGGCAACGTGGAAATATTTGTTTGAACTTCAGAAGCGATACCCGGAAATTAATCTGGTAGACAAGGATGTTAAGGGGGAGGGGATTGTTACGAGATAACCGGAGAAGACGACGGTGAATTAAAACGCAGACAGACGTTGAGTTTAGTTAACAGAGAGGCGATACGCATCGTTTAAATAATAGGGAAACTACACTATTAGTCTGGGATGAATTGTAGAGGAGTGGTTGCATCGATATTTAAGCCAAATATGTGCGGCTCTATTGGCATGTAATCGTCTATGTACAGATTGTGATTTCTCTCTCTGTAAAGAATCTCTGCTTTTTCCTTGATTTTGTATTCTTTCTCTTCCTTGAGCGTTTCTCTCTTCTGACAATCTTAATCCGTACGTGTATTCCGTTAAATCGAATAATTTTCACAACAGATTGTGTGAACTTGTCAAGACAACATGATTGTGCTTTGAGATTTCTAACCAATCTGTACATGAACTTCTGTCTTCTAATTCTTTCAGTAATTCTAGTATTCTTGGTTGGTGTATCACAGGGTCAGTGTTGTCTGAACTACCATGGAAAGGGCTATTATTGACACATGACACATTAGTATATGTATTGGAAGGCCTTGAATATATCAGGTTTTAGTTATCAGATCAGTGGATAATTCAGGTCTGAGAAGAGTAGTCCAACTCTCTATGCATAACTAGACAGCAACATGCTCAAGGTCAGAATCTGATATAATTGCTTTCCAAGATTGAAAAAGTCCACTCATGTGAACTTTTTGTGCATGCTGTGGTTGAGAATTTTAAAGTATAATGCTGCAACATATGTTCAAAACTCGCATGATGAAGAAGGACCTGTTTAAGAAATAATCTGTTTCATAACACATGTACAGTTGTGCTCCTCAGGACACAGATTAGTTTGTACATAAAGATTTCCTACTTAACTTCGTTAAAACAGGAAGTTCCAGTTCAGCATGTCCTAATTACATTTGGTCTCCATGTTCTCCAAGACAAGCATCTGTTCTCTCCCACTAATGGATTCATAAACATTCTCTTCAAGTATTCCCTTTTAGATATGTCAGGAGCATCTTTGGAATCTGAATCTTTCATAGGGAGTGCAGGGTTTCCGTTTTCTGTTGCATTCATGATTTTATTTACCATCTCCAGAACTTCACTCATTTTGGGGCGTGCTTTAGACTGTCGTGCCAGGCATCGATTAGCTATAGCAGCAAGTTTTTGTGCAGACTTCAAATTATAGTTTCCCTCAAGTCTAGGGTCCAAAATCAAACTGAACTTTTTTGCATCAGTCAGGTGTGGTCTAACCCACTCCAAGAGCTTTTGTTCATTCTTAGGGCGGTTTCGATCCAACGGACGCCTGCCAGTGATAAGCTCGTATAGAAAAACCCCATATGCCCACACATCACTTTTAGACGTGAGGTGACCAGTTTGTAAGTATTCTGGAGCAGCATATCCGATAGTCCCAACTACCTGTTTGAGAAGCACATAAGCCAGTTCATCAATGAGTTCAAAATTGATCTCATTACGTACCACTACATACGTGATTTAAAATGGTACAGAGCATTTAGATTTAGGAATATACCGCAGTTGAAACGTGACTTAGTCCATCTGAAGGTCCCAACCTAGCCAGACCAAAGTCGGACAATTTTGCATTCCATTTATCATCCAAAAGTATGTTGGAAGATTTGAAGTCTCTGAAGATAATCTGCATAGTTTAAATCACAAATAGTAGAAAAAGGTAAGACAATTATTGAATGAAATTCCATTATCAAACTTCGGGACTGCAACAAACCTAAAGGAGAGAGGAAGGGCAGCAGAAAAATAAGTAGATCAAGATCAATATGTTAAGAGGTAACAGACCAACTTCTGAACATATGTTTAAATACAAGTAGATGAGAAGACATAGATACAGCTTTGATATTCCCAATGTTTATTACTACCGTATTTAGGATCAAGGACTATAATATCTTACAGTCCCATGAAATTTGTGCATCCTATGTTGCATTTATAATGTAAATCGCAAAGTTTAATTCTTAATACTCTGCATATATCCAATTAGAGATACCTGAAAATCCATTCCTTCATGCAGGTATGCTAAGCCTCGAGCAGCATCTTGGGCAACTCTCATTCTTGTGGTCCAAGGTAGAGATGATCGGAGCCGATTAAACAAGTGATCCTGCACACTTTTATTCGGCATATACTCGTATACTAGAAGGCGCTGAATTCCTCTTTCATCATCCTCAGCACAGTATCCCACTAATTTGACAAGGTTTGGATGTTCAACAACTCCTAAGACATTCACTTCAGTAACCCATTCCTTGTGCCCCTATGAGTAAACAGAAGAACACATTCAGATAGTTGAAATGGTAAATGAAAGCTTCAAGCCAATTCCTTGTCCAGATTTAGTAAACTTGTTAGAAGTTGCATAGTTCAAGATGCATCAGATGAGTGCAAGGATAAAAAAGAAAGCAATAGAGCTTGCCTGTAGTCCTCTTCGACTCAATTGCTTAACGGCGATATCCATCTTCTTGCTCTGATCATCCTGACTCCGAATAACTCCCTTGTATACAGCACCAAATCCACCTTCTCCAATCATAAGGGAACGGTTGAAATTCTTTGTGGCTGTCTTCAACTCTGAAAATGTGAACTCTCTGAGATTACTTTGCCTTTGAGGGAACAATGGAAATGAGTTCTTTGTGGATGATTCTGTGCTGAAATCAGAGACATTCTGGGAATTGAACTCTGATCCTAATCTCCGGAAATCACAATCAGTTGACATTGACATTGATGTTGAGGCGGTTGAGTGTACAGAAACAGATTTTGTCATCTTTTGTTCTTCATTTTTCTCTCTGCTGTGGAAGTAAAGACACTTCATCTCACTTGATGGACCAATTACCTTCCAAGGTATGAACAAATGTTTTAGTATTTCAAGCTACACCAATATCACTAGGATCAAGATTATCGAAATATACACCTACAGATACAAATATTAGGCAATTACTTAAGGTTCTGCAGATATAAATCTCTCTTTCAGATGATGAAGAGATTGTTAGAAGACCAACGTCATGAAATTTACTAATACACCAAGACAGGAATCAGAGTTGAATATCAGCTACAAGCCTATCCCAATTCGACGCAACCAAACTTAAGGTTCTGCAGATATAAATCTCTCTTTCAGATGATGAAGAGATTGCTAGAAGACCAACCTGGCAACCTCATAAAATTTACTAATACACCAAGAGAGGAGTCAGAATTGTATATCAGCAACAAGCCTATCCCAATTCGATGCAACCAAAAAACTTGCGAGGACGCAATTTTTAGACAAAAGCAGCAAAC
Source organism: Erythroxylum novogranatense (assembly GCA_029891385.1). NCBI lineage: Eukaryota > Viridiplantae > Streptophyta > Magnoliopsida > Malpighiales > Erythroxylaceae > Erythroxylum > Erythroxylum novogranatense. The sequence continues at coordinate 95,134,870 of CM057230.1, forward strand.
AGTTTTCAAACTTTATGGTTGAAATTAAAAGGTACAGATTAAAGAAAGGTGCTTACCTGCCGCTATATATTGAATATTCAACTAAAAGTGAAAACAAAAGGCTAACAACTGGTGTTGTTCCTCACAGAAGATGATGATGATGTTACGAGAGAGACCCAGAATCCAAAAATTATAAAAAAGGGACAAGCGACGAAGACAAGAACGAGCCTTCCATGATCTAAGGCCGGTCAAAACCAGGCAGCTGGAAATGTAGCTCACCAACTAAGAACCCATATTTAAAGGGTTTCTTTTTAAGAAAAACCAAAACTGAAGAAAGAAAGCTAAAGGGGGAAACTTTATATTGCTTTTTTCGATCTTTTTCTGTGATAGGTGAAACCGCGTAGGTCAGATTGATTGGTCCGTGTGGGGTTTTTTAACTTTGTTCCAAACACCAAAAAGATGGGATTTTTGAAATGAACATCACACTCAGAGAGATTGGGTCAGTGCACATATTGCTTTTTATTTTAGTAATATCCAGCGGGCCACGTGGGTCTTTCATGGATGTTAGTTGGAAGTTGGCATCCATGAACAACGTAGCTGTTATTTTCAGCCATTTTCTAAAGCTTCCAAGTCAGAACTTTCCAAGAATGAAATAGAAACCAAAAGGAGATTTATTAATATAATTGCCGTCGACCCACATATGGAAGAAATCCTTGTGGACAAATGTCAACTATACGATTTGGATTATTTCTGATAACGATAGGGATCCCGTATTTGTATTCATGATAAGAAAACAATGAGGGAGGGAAGGTTCGAATGATTTTGCAGCTTGCTCGTTTCTAGATGTTGAATTGTCCTTGTTGAATGGTATGATCATAGTTAAATGCAGCAAGTTAGTCTAGAACATTTCTTTATCTCTTTCAGAGAAAGTGGTTTTATCACTTATTTTTGCTGGTTTTTGACACAATCAATGAGAGGGCAAGCCTTGCGAATGAAGGGAATGTTGATGAGTTAAATTAGGTCTGATTTAAGATTATTAAATTTTATTAAATTTTAAAATACGCTCGTATATAATATAAATAGTGGGAAGGATTTAACTTTTATCATTAAAATATTATATTATATTAATATTGTTTAATATTATTTTAGAATAATTTAAACTCTCTCTAATTTTCTTGTTTAGATTTTAAATTTCCTTCTCGATTTATTTTATTGACTCTTGTTGTTAAAATCTGTTAGTTTATTAATTAATTGATCAATTTTTATAAATTAAAATTCTTACAAAATATAATTAATTAATTAATTTTTAAAATAATATTTTTAATTAAATTTTAAATTATTGATAGATAATTTCTTTCAGTTATATTTTAAATTTTAAATTTTATTTAATTTTAATCAATTTTATAATAATTTAATAACACTTAAACCTTTTAGACCTGAAACTTCTTATCTTACTAGTTTTATTCTTATTATAATTTTTAAAACGTTGGTTTTATTTGGAATTCGATTTGACAATGGGCTTAGGCCCAATTTGAAATTCAATTGAACTTAAACTGATTTTGGATTAATTTACATTTTAAAATGTGAGCACAATGTCATTTTACGATATGACTGATTTGATAATTTTGAACTTCCAATAGGACCAAGTTCAAGCAATCCATGTTAGACTTTTTATCTTTGAGGATTTTTTTTGTCTTTTCTTATTAAGTAGATAATTATTAATTGTAATTTTGACTTTTCAATCAATTATTAGTTAAGTTACATAATTTGATCTAAATAAGTGTAATAAAGTAATCCAATAAATAATATAAATTAATGGGTCAAAATTCGGATAAAAAATAGCTTTTTTTTATATGAGCCTACTCCATATTAACTTTGTGATGGAAAAAGCCCAACATAAAAGTTAAGTAAGTTCATGGCTATTTGCATAGTTTCTTCCATTATTTTGGCACTTTTATTTTAATAATAATAATTTACTTTTACAATTTGTTTTAAAACATACTCTAATTAAATCACTTAGTGAAATTTTAATGTGTCATGACTTTTAATTAATCATTTTTTCAATATCGATGTGAGATTTAAAATGGTCTACTACTTAGAGTTATAATGTTTATTATTTAATTTGAAAATGTTATGTGACTTTAAATTATTAATTGATTATATAATTTATTTAAATATAAAATAAATAAATTATTATATGTTTTCAAAAAATGTTATTGATTTTGTACATAAATTCTTGGATTAAAAATGGATCTCTCTTATGTTTTAAATAATACAAAAAATCATATTCATCTTTAAATTTTTCATTTTAAAATTTTCAATGTTTATATTAATTCATTATATTTCCGTAAAAGATTATTATAAATAACTTGTGATATGAATATCATATTTGAAATAACTAAATATTACTTACATAATAACTCAATTTAATTATTAAATTTTATTTGAATTAATTATACTAAACTCATACTAATAACTTTAAGATAAATACAATAACTCATTAATTTATGTCAAAAATCTATTAGTTTATGTAATATTTAAGAATTAAGTTGAGTTGAGTCGTCTTGTAACAACATTTGATTGATCCATATGTAATGTTCATGTAGAGTGCATTTTGTCGTTATTTTCTAACGAAAGTTTAAAAGATATAAAAATATTTAAAATTGAAATTAAAACAAATTAATTTTAAAATAATTCTAAATTTTAAATGTTTAAATAACTCAAAAGTTTCACCTAAATTCTTTGTAATGACTAAAATTTAATTAGTTTAGTTTGTTCAACTGTAAAACCCTTGAAATGTCTAACTTTTGATTGCTTTTTAAATTTTCTGTTTGATTTACTTTAATAACTCTTATTGTTAAAAATAATCAATTTATTAATTAATTAGTCAATTTTAAGTAAATTAATAAATTCTTATAAATTAAAATAAATCAATTTGTTTTCATTTAATAATTTCTTTTTTAATTAAACTTTAAATACTTTTGGCGCTTCAATCATATTTCAAAATTTTAATTTAATTTAGTCTTTAATAAATTTTACAATAGTCTATCTGAGTTAAACCTTTTAAACCTTGACCTTCTTATCGAATCTTTTAAACCTTGACCTTCTTATAAATCGATTTAAATTCCTATTTTGTTCTTAAAGCGTTGAGTTTTTTTAATGCAGGTATATAGATGATCAGGACATATTCTGCTACATCATTTGGTAGTTGCAAAATCTTTTTGTTAAAATAAATAGCAAACATATTAAAATAGATTCACAGATAATAGAAGTTATTTAAAATTAATAACCTAATCAACCATAATAAGTTGGTCATATCATGAATAACATATAAACCACAAAGAAAAGTGTAAAAAAAAGATCTGTCTATAAGAATAATCTTATAAGCTAATATCTTAAAAATTATATTGAAACACAGTATTTTTTATATTAACTATTATTTTAAAATAAAGGTTAATAAAAATAAAACACACGGATATCATAATCTTATTTGATTTAAAATTTGAGTTAAAATAATATTTTGTTGAGAGTTGAATAAGTTAAACTAGTTTATCTTATCTTTTGTTATTTATCCTATCTTTTAGGATATTATTTTGTTTGTTCAAATTTAAATTTTTGTACAGATTCATTCAAATTCTGTTGTAATCTTTGTATTTATAGTTGTTGAAAATCAATAAGATTTGAGTTCATTCTTCGACCAAAACTCCTCTCTTTCATGGTATCAGATTGCTAATAACCGGTTTCAATCACCATCTTCTTCCTTCTTCTTTTTTTACTCTCATCGCCATGGCCAACACTACTGCAATTCCTATCCCGTCTATGTCAAACCAAATAACCATTAAGCTCACCCCTACCAATTACCTACTTTGGAAAACACAAATGATGCCTCTTCTACGATTGAAACTTATTCACCATGTTGATGGTACCCAAGCCCTCCCAAAACCATCGACAATAACCCCAATCCAGCGTATGAGCCGTGGTTTCTCAAAGATCAAATGGTCTTGAGTTGGATCATTGGCTCGTTATGCGAATCCGTTTTGTCGCAGGTAGTCGGTATGACCACCGCTCACGCGACTTGGTCGAAGTTGCAAATGACGTTTGCTTCGGATCCGTGCAAGTCCGGACTCTCGAGGGCTCTTGCATGCTCTCTCTCGAGAGCGATTCTATAGTCACGTATATGGATCGTCTAAGCGTATTTTGATCAACTTGGAGCTCTCGATGCGCTTATTTCGAAGATGATCTTGTTGATCATATTTCTGTGACCTTGGTTACGATTATCGTCCTTTTATGCGTAACATAGAGGCAAAATTACAATCTATTTCTTTTGATGATTTATTTGGTTTGCTTCTCTCGAGGAATTGCGATTCTGAGCCACCGGTGATACACTCAATCCTCCTGCCGTTGCTCATTATGTGGTGACGATCTTCTTCTCTCGCTAATCGTGGTCGAGGCCGTGGTAATCGGCGAAATGGTTCCTATTAAGGCGTGGCGAGTCACCTCTCCTACCACCGAACCCACTTGTTACAATTGTCGTGGCCGTGGCCATACAATCCGACAATGCCTGAGCCCCAAATATGCTGAAACAAATCCCAAGCCGTCAGCCAATTATAGCTCATCCCCTCACACCAATACCAAGCAGTGGATCGTTGATACTGGCGCTTCCCATCACTTGACATCAGAATTGGAAAACCTAGGAATTCATTCCGAGTACACTGGGACCGATGAAGTTACTCTTACCAATGGTAAAACCTTACCTATTTCTCGTGTTGGCTCAACTACTTTGTCTCTTAGTTCTCGTTTTTTTAATTTATCAAATGTTCTTCATGTTCGAGGCTAATCTTAATTTGTTGTCATTCCTCGGTTTACACTCACTAATGATGTCTCTGTTGAATTTTCCATGATTCGTTTGTGATTAAGGATCGACGACGAAGCGACCACTTCATAGAGGGTCATCAAAATGGGTTATATCGTCTTGCTCTTGATCCGGTGTCTCGCTTGTCATTCGGTTTCCTTGCCTACTTGGCATGCTAGATTAGGCCATGCTTGTTTGAACACCGTTAATAAAGTTTTGAGTCTAAATAAATTGTTCGCGTCTTCTAGCGAGATTAGTCATTATGTGAAACTTCTTGTGTTAGTAAATCTCACAAATTGTCTTTTTCGATTCTACTTATGAAGCAAAGCAACCTTTAGAATTAGTTTGTTCGGATTTATGGGTCCGTCACCAATTGCTTGGTTGATGGTTACTTATATTACGTTGTGTTTTTTTATCATTACACAAAATATACATGGATCTATTTTTTGCGACGTAAGTCCGATGTCTATAATTGTTTCATTAAGTTCGTGCTATCATTGAAAAATACTTTGGTAAACCTATTAAACAATTTCAATCCGATTAGGGGGAATTTCAAGCTCTTGAAACATACTTAGCCTCCAATTCCATCATCCAACGAAGCTCTTGTCCCCATACACTGAGCAAAATGGTTGTCTTTGAAAGGAAACATCGCCATATAACTTAAAACCGGCCGAGCCTTGTTGCACCATGCCTCCGTACCACCTAAATATTGGGATCATGCTTTTTTGCAGCCAGTATATACCATTAACCGATTGCCAAGTCCTTGCTTAATCATAAATCACCATACCAAGTTATTTTTCAACGAGACTCGGATTATAATTTTTTACGTGTCTTTGGTTGTTGTTGCTATCCTTGGCTTCGTCCCTACACTAAAAACAAGCTTGAGCCTAGATCCACAAAATGTGTTTTTCTTGGTTATAGTATTCTCCACAAGGGTTATAAATGTTTATCTTTGTCTACCAATAAGGTGTTTTACTCACGTCATGTTATTTTTGATGAACAGGTTTTCCCGTTCAAGACAAGTGATGGCAACGCATCGGTTCTCGGTCCACCGTCTTCCCCATCCACCATCTTTTCTCTCGGCCAAAGACACCATACTGTCCCCTCAACCTCCATATCGTCACCTAATATATCTCCCATTGACCCGCCTTCACCTAATACTACAGTCCCGATTGCTGCACCAATTGCCTCGGTTGAATTGTCTTCAACTGCCACGGCTTCCTCTGGCTCTGCCTCCACCCAACTTGCTATCAGTCCCTCGGCAGTACCATCAGCTGCTCCCGCAGCTCCCTTGCACCATCATATGACCACTTGGTCCCAAACCGGTTCCTTGAAACCGAGAGTCTTTGCCACTGCAGTCTCCGATGTCTTGACTGCACCCTCCTCATACACTGATGCGGCTAAACATCATCATTGGCGCAAAGCAATGTCTGAAGAAATCGATGCCTTGTTATCTAATGGCACATGGGATCTTGTTCCTCGATCCAGTGCATCTAATATTATTGGCTGCAAATGGGTGTATCGTGTTAAAACGAAGGCAGATGGTTCGCTTGATCGTTACCGCGCTAGGCTTGTTGCTAAAGGTTTTCATCAACGTCCGGGTATTGATTATGTTGAGGCGTTTAGTCTGTTATTAAACCGACAGCAGTGCGGCTAATCCTATCTATCTTTGTCGATAATCGTAAGCGGTCTATTCGGCAGCTAGATGTTTCAAATGCTTTTCTTCATGGGGCACTTGATGAACCAATTTTTATGGAGCAGCCTCAAGGCTTTATCGATCAAACTAAGCCTAATTTTGTATGTGCTCTCAAAAAGTCACTGTACGGTTTAAAGCAAGCACCCCAGGCCTGGTATTTCTGTCTCGCAAATGCTCTTCAATTGCTTGGTTTTCAAGGCTCGAAGGCTGACAGCTCCTTGTTCATTTACTCTTCCAATAATGAACGTGCTTATTGCCTGGTTTATGTTGATGATTTGATTTTGACAGGCTCATCGGCTAGTCTTCTGCAGCGAATTATAGCTCAGCTTGGCCGATCCATTGCTCTCAAGGATTTGGGGCCTCTATCATATTTCTTGGGTGTCGAGGTTACATGGCTCCATGACGGGTTCTGACTTACATAATCCAAATATATAAAGATTTCTTTGCGATCGTGCTAATATGCATGAAGCGTCTTGGTTTCGACCGTCAACTCCTCGTGATTTGACCGGCACCACCTCCTCGGCATTTGATGATCCAACGCTATATCGACGGGTTGTAGGGGCTCTACAATATTTAGCTCTAACGCCCGATATCACTATGGTCGTTAACAAGACCGCTCGATTTATGCACTCGCCTTGTACTCATCATCGGCAAGCCGTAAACGCATCCTTCGTTATTTGCGTGGCACAATTGATCATGGTCTTGTTCTACGGTCCTCTCGACAAGCCTCTCTCATTGCTTTTTACGATCTTTGATTGGGCGGAGACAAAGCGATCGTAAAAGTACTTGACCTACATTGTTTTCTTGGTTCAAATCCGGTCTCTTGGGTGTCAAGAAAGCAAAAGCGGTTTAAGATCCAAGATCGACTCGAGTATCGTGCCCTTGCCTCAAGCGCCTCGGAAGTGTATTGGCTTCAATGCCTTCTACGAGAGTTAAACTACACTCTACCCACTACACCGAGAATATGGCGTGATAATGTCTCAGCTACTTATTTAGCTGCCAATCCTGTTTTTCATTCTCGATCTAAGCATCTTGAGTTGGATTTTCATTTTGTCCGGGATCAAGTTCGACAGAAAAATCTTCTTGTTTCTTACATATCAACGGTTGATCAATTGGCTGATGTTTTGACGAAACCATTGTCGAAGACCGGTTTACTACTCTTGCGACAAGCGATGGTGCATTCCCCATCGGTTTCTTGGGTGTTGAGAGTTCGAATAAGTCAAACTAGTTTATCTTATCTTTTGTTATTTATCCTATCTTTTAGGATATTATTTCAAACTAGTTTATCTTATCTTTTGTTATTTATCCTATCTTTTAGGATATTATTTTGTTTGTTCAAATTTAAATTTTATATGATTCATTCAAATTCTTTGCAATCTCTGTATTTATAGTTGTTGAAAATCAATAAGATTTGAGTTCATTCTTGACCAAAACTCCTCTCTTTCATATTTTAGTCAATAATTACTAACATAATATTAGAGTGAATTTAATTTAATTGTGTGATTTTGACAATTATTCATTTTAAGCTTATTAAATATTAATTCTATAAATTTCATATGCGAGATATTCATTCCCAAACACAATTTTAACAATTTAATGTCTTAAATTTTTTAATCAAGTATAATGTTTTAACCACATATAAAATACTCATTTAAAATAAAAATTATTACTTAAATTTAATATATATATATATATATAATTATGTGAAAAGATGTATTAAAATATATTTTATTTATAAAGTTAATACAATATTATTCGATAAGAAATACGGATGACAATTGGGCTCGGACCGAACTTGAAGCCGACGAAATAAGCCTGAGTTGATCGAACCTCAGATCCAATTGGGTATTAAGTAAGCCTGAGACTCAAACTCGACCTACCTATGCTCAACCTGACTCTTATAAATAAGACAAAATTGTTTTATATTTTTAATTTATTAAATAATTCAGACTAGGTTGTCAATTCCTATTGGGTTTGGACCCTGGCTCAAGCTTCAGGTCAAGCATCGTCGTCCCAAACAAGAGGTATCAAATTTAAGTTAAAATTGGCCACAATTTTAATGTAAAATAATATATTTAACAAGTCATCAAGCTTATTTAATTAGGAAATATCGCGTTAAATTGCATAATCCTCGTTTTTTTAAAATTTATGGTATATTATATTTGTTCACATGAGAGATATCAAAATGATAAATGATTTATCTATGGAATTAATTTTTGGATTGAATTAATTTTAAAAGGAAATAAAATATTCTACCTTTAATTTTTTAACAAAAATAATTTGAGATTAAAATCTTTATTAGATTACAATTTTTATTAAGTGATTATGTATAAAATTTTATTATTTAATAAATTAAAAATAACGAGTCTCGTGAAAGTGTTGACTTTGAATTGCCAAACCACGACAGAACGTCTTCAGAGCCGGCTATCATTGGCAACTTCGCTGTTAACATTTAACATAAATTGTTGACCTGCAACCCCCGCATTGTCTGAACTTATCTTTTCCCAGATTTTAGATGAGTGGTTTGATGAAGGGAATGGCTTTTACAATGGACTCACATATCTCTTCAGCATAAAGAATCAATCTTTGTTCGGCAGCTTTCATGTGATAGCGTAAAGTCGGAGTCTTTTTCAATTCACTCAAGTGCTTTTGAGCTTAAAGCTATGAGCTTGAAGAAGCTGCGAATCTGCTGTTCCTGCATAATGCTTATATGGGTCATTGTTACTTTGAGTTTACAAAGACAATTGGTTCGTTGCCAAGATTTAGGTGATTATGAGGGAATTGATAACCCCACACTTCGTCCATTCGTAACACAGCTTGCCTATAACAAGTTATCGAATCTGACTGCTGTTCTTAGCAGAGATGTTATTGGAAAACGCTCCAAGTTCTGCGTCAAGAACCCGTAAGTTATCTGTTCCATAAACTACTTTCTATATCGAATTTCCGTGGGCTCAGAATTATGCATGTCTCTGAGTGGAACTGTGGGATTTCTAATGTCAAAGAGAGAATTTGGTCTCATTGCTTTGTGAACTTTCTTTGTTTAGGTTATTCTATTTGAAATTTTGATTCAGACCCTTTTATGTAGTTTACTTCATCTGTCTTGATCAATAACATTTGGAATGAAGTTAAAAGTTCTTTTTTTTTTTTCAGGGAGGCTGATTGGAACCAAGCATTCAACTTTTCTTCAAATACAGATTTCTTGGCTGCATGCATTATGAAGACTGAAGGTATTTGTAATACTTGAGTAACAACTAAAATATGATCATGACTTGGTTGATTTGTGACAGTTGAGGACATAGAGAGAAGTGTTTATGCTCTTAACACCAAAATTTTCCTTATTTAGATTCCAGGAAGCACTTATAACTTCCAGGATAATAAGAATACACAGGGACAAAGAACTTTAGGATATTAAGAAGAATACAGGGATAGCTTAAGAGCATCTCAATGAAGCAAGTTTTGCTGGGTGTTGAGAGATTGAGATTGCTATTATGGCATTGAGACCTTGTTACTTAAAGCTTTCATCGTTAGTAAATAGTTGAGGTTGAAACATTCAGCACAGGTCCCTATCAACTATCAATTATCTGCTAATTGAATAATCTGGCAGAAAGACACAACTAATAATTCTGAAAAACTTTTGACGAAACTATACAGGATGTATTATCTTGTACCTTTTCTTCCCTCTAATGCATTGGTTTATTATACTCTATCAACGAATACTCATTTGGTTAATTTGATCTTTGCAACAGGACAACTTTCTAGGCACTTGTGTACAGTGGCAGAGTTGAAATTCTACTTCAATAGTTTCTTTGAATCATCATACAACGATAATTATTTGAAACCCAACATAAACTGTAATTTAAGCTCTTGGGTTTCTGGCTGTGAGCCAGGATGGACTTGCAGGATCAGTGGAGCTCAACCTGTGGACCTTCAAAACTCACGGGATATACCTTCAAGGACTTTTAACTGTCAGAAATGTTGTGAGGGTTTCTTCTGTCCTCATGGTCTCACATGCATGATACGTAAGTATTTCTGAAGAAGAATTTACGCTAAAATCTTTGTAGTTAAATGTTCATTCCTTGTTGGGACTACAGTTGAATTGCAAATGTATAGATACATATGTTTTATGTCATTCTGGATATGTACCTAAAATGTCCTGTCTGTTACCCTTTTAAATGGAAAATAAGTCTGTCACAAATATTGGGCTGTTTTGGCTTGCTTCTCTGCAGGTTTTAGGTCTTCCAGTAATCAAGTGTTACCTAATTGGTGCCCTTATACATGTGCATTTTTTGTTAGTTTCTGATATTTTCTACTTCTTGGAATTTTCTTTCAGCTTGCCCATTGGGTTCGTATTGCCCCCTTGCAAAAATCGATCCGACAACTGGTCTATGTGAACCGTAAGTTAGGACTCTAGCTCTCAGGTTGTTCCTATATGCAATGCCAATGGTCAATAATATACCAGAATGTATGTCTCTGCAGATACAATTATCAACTACCACCAGGACAACCAAATCATACTTGTGGAGGAGCCAACTTATGGGCTGATGTTGGTACTAGCAGTGAGATATTCTGTCCAGCAGGATCATACTGCTCATCTACAGTACAGAAAAATGAATGCAGTAGTGGGTATTTATTTTATCCCAAAGACTTGCATATCCAACCTACTGTTTTGCTGATTGGAATTTGCTCTCATGTATGTGCATTGAAGTGAATTGTTAAAATAATAACTAGTTGACAACTCCACACGATCCCAACTGCCTTTGACATTCATTTTTACTGATGTTGGACTTAATCTTTGGATTTTCAGACACTATTGCAGAATGGGTTCTACTTCTGAGAAACGTAAGTGTTTTCTTTTCTGTTCCTCCTTTTCTGGGTGTTAATGAAGTTACTTATATTGATATTTTAGCAATTTAAGTGATCATGCAAACCTCTGAGCGCTCTGTGCTTGTGTATTTTGGATAAAATCAGATTTAGGATCCTTTACTTGCAGTCAACTCTATTCTCTTTCAACTGTTTTCAAAAACCTTTCTTTTTTTTTGTGGTGTGGAGCTATTAAACAGCCTCTCTACCAATTACTAGTAAGGCTGGGTACTTTTGAACTTCCCTAGACCCCGTATCTCAGCAAAATACCTACTGGAATTTTGTTGTTGTTATTCCTTTCAGTCAACTTTTTTCCAACTCCACATGGTTGTCTTTGACTTTTTGCTGCTTGCCTTTCAGGATGCTTCAGGTTGACTTCATGTAATGCAAACTCTTCAAATCAAAATATTCATGCATATGGACTTATGCTTATTGTAAGTTGCTATCTTTACATTTTCTTCAGAAAGTAGTTTAGCTTCACTTCTCTGGGGACTTCAATTGTTTATTTGGGTAAACTATGCCAACTTCTTAGATCAGGAGCTTATTTGATTCATGCTCTATATTAAGTCTTGCATAATGTGACATATTTGTTTTCTATATCATCTCTCTGTTCTAGATTCTATTCTAGAAATTGAGTTTTTAAGGATACCTGTAATTCTTCTCAAATAAGTTTACAATACAAGAAACAGCTAGCTGGTTGCCTTAAGTTACACTAATTGCATATCCAGGCTGCTACAGGTACTCTGCTGCTCATCATATACAATTGTTCTGATCAAGTTATCACCACTCGAGAAAGGAGACTGGCCAAATCAAGGGAAGCAGCGGCAAGAAGTGCAAGGGAAAAAGCAAAAGCACAACAAAGGTGGAAAGCCGCAAAAAATTACGCAAAGAAGCATGCAAGTGGCTTCCAAGCTCCTTTCTCAAAGACATTTTCTATTAAGAAATCTGCTCCACCCCCTGAGCAACTTAGGATTTTGGATCAAGATAAGTCAGATGCTGATGAAGACTTATATCCACCCATCCAGTTGAACTCCTTATCCACATCCATATCATCATCAATAGGACCAAATGGAAAGAAGAAGGAACCAAGTGACCTGACGAAGATGATGCATGAAATTGAAGATGATCTTGATGTTTATGAGGGTCCGAGCATTGATATTTCAGGTCCAACAATTAAAGGACATACAAGAAAAGAGTTGAATACTCATAGCCAAATTTTTAGATATGCTTATTCTCAACTTGAGAAAGAGAAAGCTATACAGAAAGAAAACAAAAACCTTACTTTCTCTGGCGTGATTTCAATGGCTACTAATACTGAATTGAAGAAAAGGCCTCTCATAGAGATTGCATTCAAAGACCTAACGCTTACCTTAAAGACCAAAAATAAGCATTTATTGAGGTGTATAACTGGAAAGTTAAGACCTGGTCGTATTACTGCTGTCATGGGTCCATCAGGGGCTGGAAAGACAAGCTTTCTATCAGCTCTTGCAGGAAAAGCCATATCATGCAAGATGACTGGCCTGGTTCTTATAAATGGAAAAAATGAATCCATCCACTCGTATAAGAAAATTATTGGCTTTGTTCCACAAGATGATATTGTGCATGGAAATTTGACTGTGGAAGAGAATCTCTGGTTCAGTGCACATTGCAGGTATGTATGATTGGAAGTTATTATGATCTTTCAGCATCCATTCCTCTGTAGTTTAAGAACAATCACCTTTCTTTGAAGTAAGAAATATGTCCATTTTTTTCTTGGTGTAGATTGCAACTTACCCTCAAGCATTTACCGGCTACTATTTAGTCAAATAGAACGATCATTGTTGTTCCTGCTTTAAAATGCCTTTAAGAGCTAAACATTCATTTTGAATTCAATTTCCAGGATTCGGATAGAAAATATAATTGTGTTAGAGTGTGTTGTGCACATTTTGGATCTCAAAAATAAGATTGCACACTCATTGGACCCTGAAGATATAGAAGCTTTCATCTAAATAGCAATCAGCTTTTTGTTGATTCCGTATACTATCATTGAAAGAGAAATATAGATACTGGGAAGTCAAAGGTTAAATCTATCTAGTACCATAATATGTTTCTCCTTTTTTTTCCCTTCTCTTTACCTTCTCATGCATAATTATGCATCCATAATCATTTCGTATTATTTGCCTCTTCAGTTATCATAGCACATGCATGATGTTTGCAGATTATCTTCTGAATTGACCAAAGCAGATAAAGTTCTAATTGTTGAAAGAGTTGTAGAATCTTTGGGGCTACAAACAGTACGGAATTCATTGGTTGGAACTCTTGAAAAGCGAGGAATTTCTGGCGGCCAGAGAAAGCGAGTAAATGTAGGACTGGAAATGGTTATGGAGCCTTCTCTTCTGATTTTGGATGAACCCACTTCTGGTCTAGATAGTGCATCCTCTCAGCTACTTCTTAGAGCGCTTCGGCGCGAAGCTCTTGAAGGTGTTAATATCTGCATGGTTGTTCACCAACCAAGGTAACTCTTACTATACCAGTCTGCATTCTTTTGGAGATCTTGCTTTGTTTGAGGTTGGAACTTGCATAGATCTTGTGGTAAGAAGGTGGTGATTTCCATCTTATGAGTAAAAATTTAGTAGTCATTGCTTCTGTCTTAGTGGCGAATAATGCAAATGGGATGAAGGTAAAACAAATAAGCAATGGATATCTGTCATCTTGAAAATAGTTAGTTTTGTTATGTCTCTTTCATTAAATAGTAAGATAGTGTGTGGATAACGATCCAACATCTCCTTAGGTCTACGTTCTTATTCATGACTTCTCTCATGCATTATGATTGTGGCCTTATCGAATCAAAAGCAACATAGTGCCAAGCAAGAATGAGTTCAAATGATTTTATTGGAGTAGCAAAGAAGGTCGTATGTTCAGAAAAGTGACTCATGAAATCATCCTCTCGATCTGAATGCTGCATGTTCTTACAACTCCATCCATGTATAAACAATAGCCATTTGGGATATGCTTTGTCATAATGGCCTCTTAAAAACTCATGTTTAATATCTAAATGCTGCCTTGGTTATGGTTGCTTCTACTTTTATTTTCTCACCAATTAATTTTTAGAACTTCTTTACAGCTATACCTTGTTCAAGATGTTTGATGACTTAGTACTTCTGGCAAAAGGAGGCTTTGTTGTATATCATGGCTCTGTGAAGAAAGTTGAAGAGTACTTCTCTAGCCTTGGGATTAATGTCCCAGAACGAGTTAATCCTCCTGACCACTTTATTGACATTCTAGAGGGTATAGTAATGCCAAATGCAAGTGCAGGTGTGAACTACAGGGAACTTCCTGTTAGATGGATGATTCATAATGGATATCCGGTGCCACTGGACATGCAGCACAGTGCTGCTGCACTTGGTATTGCTACAGCACATGGAACAAGTTCTGAAGGCAATGAAATGGAGGACAGGTCTTTTGCAGTAGAATTATGGCAAGACATGAAGAGCAATGTGGAGTTACAGCGGGACAAGATACGACATAACTTCCTGAAGTCTAGGGACTTATCACACCGGAGAACTCCAGGTGTATTTCAGCAATATAGATATTATCTTGGCAGGTACAGTGTTATTATTCTTTCTATAAATGGATACGTACCCCAAGGATATTTCATTTTGGTACAGAAATCTGTGTTGAACATATATGAAACATTTCTAGTTTGTCATTACATCTTGTTTAAGTTCTTTGAATGGTACATAACACTCATAAATAAGCATTTACTGATTATTATCCAATCTACTGACACTTTTGTATTGTTGAGGTTTCTGGTTTTTGAATATGAAACTAAGAACATTTGGTTGAAGATAGTCATAAAAATCATGACACTCTCTATGCAAGTCTATCACTCTAATTATTGATAGTCTGTTTTCCAGGATCAGTAAACAACGTCTGAGGGAAGCTAAGACACAAGCAACAGATTACCTCATCTTATTGCTTGCTGGAGCTTGTCTAGGATCACTTGCAAAAGTGGATGATCAATCTTTTGGGGCAGCTGGTTATACATATGCCATCATTGCTGTTTGTAAGTATGGCAACTTCAGTTGACCAATCTGCAAGTTTGTTTGTACTTAAATCCATCTGCAACTAAAAAATTAAACTTACTAGAAATTTTTTACGGCATAAGAGCTCTCGAACTATCTATTGAACACCTAGTTGCTTTTCTGTGGCATTTTTATGCACCAGTTCCTCACCCATCTTCTTTTCTGATTTCAGCTCTCCTATGCAAAATAGCAGCTTTGAGATCATTTTCTCTTGAGAAGCTACAGTATTGGAGAGAAAGTGCTTCTGGCATGAGCAGCTTGGCTTACTTTCTGGCCAAGGATACTGTTGATCACTTCAATACTGTGGTCAAGCCTGTGGTGTATCTTTCTATGTTCTATTTCTTCACAAATCCAAGATCTTCCTTTGCAGATAACTATACAGTCTTGCTTTGCCTTGTCTACTGTGTTACTGGTATAGCCTATGTGTTAGCCATTTTCTTTGAACCAGGTTCAGCTCAGCTGGTGAGTGATGGTGCTACTTAATGGAAACTGAAAAAGATAGCTTATAGGTCATTCACATTTTCTGATATGTTTCTTTCCTTGCAGTGGTCAGTTCTTCTTCCAGTAGTTTTGACTCTAATTGCCACCAGACCAAAAGATAATAAAGCTGTAAAGTATATAGCATACTTTGGCTATTCTGGATGGGCCTTGGAAGCATTTGTGATAGCAAATGCTGAGAGGTATGATAATTGACCTTTCTCTATATAGTTTATGGCAATAGAAAGAACGAAAAAAGCTGCACATCTATTGTTAGGGAAATAAGCTTCATGACAGGTCTTTCAATAGTTTCTTATTCAACAAGGCCTTTGCGCCTTTTGTTGTTTTTGTTTGTCACAGGTACTATGGAGTGTGGCTTATTACTCGTTGTGGTTCACTTTGGAAATTTGGCTATAATCTTCATCACTGGGGTCTTTGTATATTTGTTCTAATCCTCATCGGAGTAATTAGTCGTGTCATAGCTTTCATTGGTATGCATACATTTAAAAGGAAGTGAGTTTCACTCTCAAGGTCTGATATTCAGGCATTATACTTACTGTACAAAATTAAGAGTTCTCACACTGTAAGGCCTGTTCAAAAGTTGAGTCGGGTTGGATTGGTGACACCCTTCGGATTATGTATAGTTTCAGATCTACTCAGCGGATGAGTCTACTATAGTTAGATCTCTATAATGCAAGTGACAATATAATTGAATTTTGAAAATTTTGTAGAATATTCAGACTTGAATGAGGCATCTTCACTAACTTAGGTGAGACTAATTTTCCTTTATATGGCACTGTAAGACATTTTATGACAGATATAAGCATATTGAACGACCACAGATACATGCAAATTTCACTGAACTTGAATAAGGTATTAAGCCAGAAACATGGACATGAAATGCATCTCTAGAAGTTTGATAAGTTACAAGAGAAGAGAGTTGATGAGTTAAAAAGGGGAGGAAATGATGCAAACAGAAAAGTTATAAAGAGTTAGATGTCTCACTTTATAGATCCTTTTTGGACAAACAGCTCCAACAAGCAAATTGCTGCCAGAACAGTTGGCTTTCTCACTTGAGATTTAGCATATTGGAAGTTTCAGGTTCTCAAAAAATGCTTCTGACTAAGCTTATAAATATTGTGCAAGCATATCTAAATTCCAAGTAATAGAAATGATTTGGTGACCAAACGCTTGTGATGTTGTTATGTGGATGCTCATTTCCATACAATGTCTCCCAAAAATTGCAGAGCTGGAACACCTCTGATTTCAACATCAACTAATGGAGCCTGGACCAATATCAATCTGGAGAGTTGCGGGTCACTACGAACCATGTCAAGGGCGCGCATCTGATCCTGAGATATGTATATAGATATATAATACAACAGAAAAATAAACTTATGTTCGTGAGAATCAAACGCCAAATGTTCCTTCTTGCTATGCAACAATGTACATTGGCACAAGCAATGCAAAGAAAGTCTGACTACAAATACCTTTCTTTTGGTAGTGCAAAACTTGCAGTCAGAGACAGAGACAGGAAGAATCTGATTAACAATAAGCCTCTTAACAGGAACATTCTCCTTCTTCAGGGAGGCATGCAACCTTGATGACTCACTGATTGCCATTACCTTAGATTAAATTGCCAAGTTGCAACAGACTGTAAGAAAATTAAACTAGACAGGTCTAATATATTCCAAAACAAACTACATTTCATTTTGATGTTCCAATCGGACATAAGTCTTCCAATTTTTGAGGAAGCTTCCAAAAAGCTCCATAGAAAACATGATAGCAAAGGTTAGCATCAAACTTTAGTCATTTACTTACTTTTGGCAAGCACACTTTCCCTGGCTTAAGCAGAATTATCAATCCAAAATGTAGCTATTAGTGGACAAGGCAAGACTACAGAAAGTTACCGAGGGAATTGTTACTATAACAAATTCTGTGGAATCTGTGTTGTGGAAAAGCTCACCCACTTTAAGCATCCTATCCCTCAACCTGTCCAATTTGTCAACCTGACATGAAAATCAGAGACAGAAAATAAGAACTATAAAGCAAGCAGTTTTATCAGTTAAAATGAATAGAAAAGAGAGGTACTACAGTCTAAAGTTTCAGGCTTACACCATTGTTTCGGGTTTCCTCCTGTCCAAAAACAGATTTTATAGCAGAGGTGGCCGAAGCTATCTTTTGTCTAAGCTGTTGTCATAAGCAAAACAGATTAGAACCATAGAAGATTAACTGACAAATAAACGAACAAAAACATTATCATAGAGCAGACTAGATAGAAATGGTGAGAAGCAATCACATTGAAGGCATAATTTGGTCCTCATTATTGGCTCAGATAGATATTCATCTAAACCAAAAAATTAGTTTATACCAGAGAAGTCTGTATCTTAATTATATATAGTTAGTCCAAGAAAAAGCAAATTAGAAATGTGGTGTGCATTAGTTTATTATAGAGTAGAAGAGACAGTTGACAAATTACACTGTCAATAATGTCTCTACAGAATATATCATTGATCTTTTTGGTAGAATAGTCAAGTGAAATAAAAGGAAAAGAAAGGAAAAGAAAGGAAAAAGTAGTCTATCATTCAAGTTTTGTATTCTGGCATTACCTTCAATATTTTGCCTATGGAGGCATCTATGAAATCAGGCAAGGACAGAAGTCGCAAAGTATGGCCCTGTAAGGAATAGCCATGACTATTATTTGATTTTATTTCACATGTTAAGTCGAATATGGAGGATTTGCTCACCGTTGGTGCAGTGTCGAAAACGATTCGAGTGAACATATTATACTCCTCTGATTCAAGGAATTGCATAACCTGCCAAACGCTTCTAGTGAGAAGGGGAGTACTAAACCTTATGAAGAGCCACGTGAAGTGAACCATGATGGAGAACAAAGCATAAAAAGCATACTTTGGAAATTGCTATAGCTTCATCCAGTCCAGGAGGAGGTGTGTCTAGTAACTCTCCCAATTTTAGCTCTCCCAACTTTGACAGAAAAAAGATGATGAACAAGTCAAGCTTAGCACAGATCACCAGAAACCATATTTTTAGTACATTACTTCAACATTTTCCTCTCTATTGACACCAAGTGAGGCAGGATAACTTTCACTGTGCAAAGGTGAATTTGATTTTCAATTGAAGTCTCGTGTTGATTAACTTCAGCATATGTTTTCATGTAAATACTAATATTTTTTCTTAGAGGTGAAAGTATAAGCGAAGTCCTAGATGAAAGACAGAGGAAGGCAAATTCCAGTCGATGAAAGAAAACTAAAACTCAAGCTCATGACCGTCAAATATCAGAAATCGAAACTGTGGGAATTCAATTAAATTGCAATGACAAGAATCTTGTTTAAAAGTTTACCTGATCAACAATCATTCCAAGTCCTATGCCTTTCATAAAATCTTTTACCCCTGATTCACCATCTTTCTGAGTCGCAGTACGGAATTCTTCTCTAGCTTTTTCTGGGTTTATCTGTTGCAAGACTATAAATCTAACTTACTGATTACATTAAGATATAAGACCAGCGGAGAGAATATTTCAGAATATAGTCCTTATAAAACAACAGCACTGCTAAACAGAAATTGTAAAGGAAGATAAACATACTTCAAGTGCAAACAGTGGATATTCCAGTCCTTGAATCTGTACCAATGTCCCTCCAGCCAAATCCTTTCATATAAACCGACGAAGACATCGAAACACACAATAAAAACAAAGTTTCCTACTTTGTTAATAATTTCAAGTCTTTGAAAAGAATACGTATTTCACTAAACCTGAGCAAAAGAATCACTTAAGGAGTGTGCAGGATCAGTAGAAACCACTAAAGTGGGGTGCCCATTGTTAGCAAACTTTACACCAAGTGAAGCAGCACAGCTTGTCTTCCCAACACCTCCCTTCCCTCCAAGCATGAAATACTTCCGCTGGGTTCCCGAAACCATATCATCAAATCCAGCAACATCTTCTACAGGAGCAGCCACGGATCGCACTTGCATACACATAAAAGAGAGAATTTTCATTTCCAGTAAAGATGGATCAAATTTGTTGAGACAATATTTCCATCCAAGGTGCATTGAACGAAATAATTCCAAACCTCAAGACTACATAATCTTCTAGTCAGAATGAAAGTAATCAACCCTAACAGATAAATCTACAGGTGAAAAGTAGAATGGGCCTGAATTATAATACAAACAACCATTTTGCATTGTCTTCCCTCTTATAATTCGTCTATGGTTATCCACCAAAGGATTTCAACGCTTTAATTCTGTACTAAAACTTAACAAACAACTGACTACTATTTAAGAATTCAAGAAGCAGACTCTGGAAAGCAGCCAAAACATGAACTTTCCTCTTACAGACATTGAAAACACACTAAAATACAAGTTCGAAGAAACAAGAAAAAGGAAAAATACAAAAAACAGTCCACAAATATAGGCAAATGGGCATTCAAGAAATCACCCCGGAGCGAGTTTCTGCGAGACTTGTATTTGATAGGCGTAGATACAATGATTGTGGCGGGAGAGGTAAGCAGGTGGGCTCTTGGCGCGAAAGAGAAAACAGTCACAGTAGCCATAGATCTTCTTGAACTGAATAACCCCTGATAAAGAAGAGTAAGAAGAAGAAGAAGTGCAAGGAATTATACACGAAGAAGGGGTGGGAGTTGTTGTACTCATCTTCACGTGTCTCTCCGCTTCTTCTGGTAACGAACTGAGAAATTATACGTGGGATTGTGTGTCATCTTACTTACATTTCACTTCTTGTCTACTTACATTTCACTTCTTGTCTTCCTTAAGACGACATCCTTTGTCTCTCCTTTTTCATATATGTTATCTATATAGATGCACATGGATTCTGAGGATTGTCTTTTTCTTCAGAGTTGATAATGAACCAATTTAATTGACTCAAAAAACTTGTTGTAGCATTGCATAAATTATCCCAAATGCAAAAACATAAGTAGATCCAACTGTCCACTTCAACTCATGATTGAGAGGCGACTTTCCAGCAAGTCCATGAACGGAGGTTGCCAATGACAGATTGACAATGACAAGTAGGGTACAAGCTAACCAAAACACAGAATCGCCGTTGTCAAATGAACTCACTGAACTTGTAGCAGCTTGAGAGACAGCTTTGATCTAGAGTTTTTCATCTTAAATTTCATTGAATAAATCGTCAGTATTTCAAACAATACTTGAATGTGGAACATCTCGTCGTTCATTTTCATTTAAGCACAAAATTTGGTTGAAATTTAAGGAATTATATATCAGAGACAGATTGTACATTCCGGTGAGGACAAAAGTCCAAGTGTCTTTCTCCATGATAATAACTACAATTAAGCTGATAATTCATTCTTGTGTGATCTTCCTTCCAGCTAAATCATCCAATGTGAGGCTCAGTGTATCAACAGAGCCTTTTTTAACTTCCTCTCCCTTAGCAGCCAGAAATTCTTCAACACTTCCTGGTTCTCCAAACCAACCAAGACGATCAGCAATCAAGTGTAGGTTGTTACAGCCACCACAGCGAGCAACAACCACACCTTTCTCATAGGATTGGCGACAAACTGTCTTGACAGACCTCGTCTCGCAGACCTTGCAGGTAAAGATCATGGCAAGATCATGCCTTGATGAAGTTTTCAAATTGGATGTCGCTGAAAGCTTCACGGAACTGTTGTCATTAATGTCAACTTGTAATGAGGCATCAACAGAATCACAATTGGACTTTGAGTAACTCGCTTCATTATTTTCCAAATCCTTGCTGGTTTGGCTGTCCATATTTGCTTGTGTCTGAAACCTTCTTGCACAAAAGTCATTCTTGCTGAATATTGAACTGGAAAAAGGATTAACCTTCACGGTTGATTCTGGCAAAATAAAATTCAAAATTAATAAGTGACAGTCATCACACAAATGAATGCTTCATATTCTAACAAGCGATATATCTAGCAGGAAAAGACATGTCAATACAGTTTAAGCTCCATTTACTATTGTTAAATGGATGAAGAATACTTTACGCAGATTGCAAAAGAAAAGAGCCTATTGGACGGAAGGAAGAGTCCAGTAGGACAAGTCAACAAACACCAATAGATTTATTTTGGACTTTGGTAATGCAAGTGTAAAGCTCTTTGAAAACTGCAATCAAACTACGTAATCTTTATATTGAGTCATGAACAATTTAACCTAAAAAGCAAAGAATAAAGCTGTATGGGCGGGGACAGCCACATTATGGTTGAATTAAGTTCCTAATCAGCCTTGCAAGGAGAGATCACCAACTCATTGCTCTCACTAGCTGCATACCATAATCTAAGCTGTCTGAATGTGCCCAGAGCACAGGCAATGATCACTACCAAGTATGATCCTATAGTACAAGAATAAGGATTATTCACGTTTTACATACTTAATCAACCAAATGAGGTTTTTACCAAGATAAAGTGCTACATTTACTTGAAAGCACTGGGTTCCATTTAGACCGAAAATTTGAGGAAAATAACTCCTTGAAGGAGACTAACCATTTTAAGAAATTGGTAACCAACAGTCAATGACATAGATTGCTTCCCTTGAGGAAGCTAGTAGACATAACTAGCCACTGAATGTAAAGAATCCGGATAAATGAAAACATGTATTTCATTGCAATCAAATATAAAGTGCTCTAAACTTGGAACCTGACACTAAAAATGATTCTGAGGAAAACAGAACAAGTTCATAACTGAACAAAGATAGAACAAAACAAATATCACGCTTTTATCAGCAACCCAAAGAACCCACATACCAAATCGTCGGGATGCCCAGAATTCATAAGAAACCACACAAGCACGTGATCTAAAACACCAGGTGATCAACACGACACGAAGCAACAGGCATAGAAAGAGATAAAGAACTGACCGTCATCAAGAAAAGAAGCAAAGGACTTATTATTGCGGGCAAGTGCAGACCGTACTCGCCTCATTAGTAATAAGTTCCTTAACCCCGCCATAGAAGAAGGGTTCTTGCTCGCCTTCTTGTCCAAGCTCGCAAGCAAGACGTTCGTTGTTTTGTCCCGATGTGAGGAGACGCCATAGAAGTTCCTGACATTAATTTGGGTTGGGTTTGGGTCCAAAATCTGTGGGCCAAGCCCAATTTCATCGGCTTGAAATTCGATAAAGTTTGAATTAAATTTGACTTTTTTAAATTTTAATCATTAAGAAGTCATTTCATAATATATTCAAGTTTTAAATTAATACTAGAATTAAAATTCTAAAATTCTAAATTTAGTTAACTCAGGCTCTCTCGTACCTAGACTAGCTTATTGAATTTTATCTTATATATATAATTAATTAATATATTTATTTTATTTTAATAGATAATTTATATTTAATTTAATTACTAAAACTAAAAATATCAATTTATAAATTTAAGTTTTATAATAAATTAAATTTAAGTTTAAGAAAAGAGACCTATTTCATAGGTTAAATTAGCACAACTTAAAATTTCTTAAAATTAAATATTAATTGAATCTAACTAAGATCATCTCATTACAAAGTCAATTTATGAAATAGGAAGAAGTCATTAATATGTATACATTAAGAGACAAAATGAGATTAAGATATGGAAAGGTGACAGTATAAAAAACAATTTTTTATAAAATGAAATGTTCGAGTGTATATTAAATAAAAATTTTAAATATATATAATAGTTAATGAATAAATTATATACTTTAAAAAATTAATAATTAATACTTTATTTAAGAAATAAAATTAAATCAATCGGTATTAATAAATTTAACATGTTTTCACTTTTAATAAATTACACTTAAAAATCTCTTGACAAGAAATTTATGGGATCAATTGTTTCAAACTCTCAACTTTTCATAAGTGGGCCTCTCATCATCAATTGATCCACTTGAAAGAGACTAAAAACTTGATCTTTGGTTGTACTAATTGGACAAGTTTACTGTTTTTGGATCTTTTTGAATGCTTTCAATTTGATCATTGCCATAGTTCATCTCCAACTTACATTCTTACAGCTTGAGTTAGCATATGTTTACGGGTTCAAATTACACATTACAATGTATATCATGTGTTGGTCTAACTCATCCTAACCCCAAAATGAATGGAGTTGCAAGAAGTGTTTTGGAAGAAGAGAAATTGATGTTAAATGAAACTAAGGGAGAGTTTGATCAACTTCATAGTTGATATTTGACACAATAAGCTCTTTTAGATTTGAGCCCTTAGAAGATAGTAACGTTAGATTTGGGCTTAAGAATTTTCTACAACAACAATTCAATTAAAGCCCTACTTATATACGAAATATGTAAATATCTAATAATACACAGTCTTACTCTTAATTAATAAAAAGACGTAATTTAAGATTTCTTCAAGAAAAAAAGAACATAAAAAGTGATCTTCTTAGCTTTGTTTCAGTTTAAAGGTGTAAAGTAATAATCACATCTTCCTCTTAAAACACTTCCTTTTATGAAGAAAGAAACACCACAAACAAGTTATCAATGGTGATTTTGTTTAGTGAACACATAAATAATGAGCAAAGGCTAAGTTAGTATGTGCATTCCTTTTGATAAAGAGCCTCCTTTTCAAGTTTGGTTGCAGAAGGAACCTTCCTGACTAAGATAAAGCAACAAATTTTGATGCTAAAGACAAACATAGTCATTAGCAAAATGTTGATTAGAGAACAGATCAAGCAAGAACAAAAGGACAAGGCACAAGGCAAGAGGCAGCTCTGAGTGGTTCATTGAACTAAGTGGAGGAAAAGAAATGTGATTTGACTCTGCAATTTGGTAGTCTATCGGGAAGAGTAGGAACAAGTGAACAAGAGACAACACATCAAGTTCAATCCCCAGATTTTGGCATTTCTAAAGGAAAACATTCCTGTTAAATGTCTGAGTTGCATTTTAAATCCTTGTAAATCGCATTCTGTTCAGAGATTGGACATTGTGTACCAAGATTAAATGAAAAATAGGGTAGAACAAGAAGACAAGAAACAAGAAGGTAAAATTAACTACTGATTTTTTACGTTCATAACAAAGATAGATTGAACACACAAACGAAAATATAAACTACTGATCGTAGAAGTTGGAAATCACTCTCAGAAAACAACTCCAAAACTATAACCTCAACCAACTTCCCATGAATCCCGAAACACAACCTTTGAGATTAAAATCCTAGACACCATTCTTTAAAGCATCAAGAGCAGGACCAGTCAACCTGCAAATCCTCCAATCATGCAACACCTGAGCGCCCATGTCCTCATAAAACTTAATAGCATTCACATTCCAATCTAGCACACACCACTCCACCCTCCCATAGTCCATTTTCACAGCCTGTGAAGCGACAGCAGAAAGCAGCACCTTTCCAAAACCTTTCCTCCTATAACACTCCCTCACGAACAGATCCTCGATGTAGAACCCTGGTTTGGCTAGGAAGGTAGAGTAATTTGGGAAAAACAGCACAAACCCAGCAATCACAACATCATCAGAGCCGTTCCTGAAATTTTCAGCTTCTGGGTCGGTGATAGGGTGATCAAGATACAGTATTTGCTCAATCGGAGTGAAACTTGGGGGCGGAATGATGTTGTTGGGAAGAGGGTGTTGGGAGACTTCGAGGAGGAAGACAGTGAAGGATTGAAAAGGTTGGCCGTTGAAAAGAGTTGATGATAGTGCGGCTTCGGTGGCAATGCAACGATCGGCCAGGCGTTCGAAGGCAGCCAATTGGTGGATGAGCTTGTGGATGTGGGGGACGTCTAATAGGGTTGCTAGGCGGATCCGGTAGAAAAGTGGGTGACCTACCGGAGTTGAATCGGAGTCCGGTAAGCCAGTGGGTGGTGACGGTGTTGGGGCTGGTGGCGGTGGCGGAGCTGCGGCGGCCATGTCGAGCTTTTGTTGTTTGGTTTACAGAAGAAGGGAGGAATTCACAGAAGCTCTATAAAGACTGTAGCCAGTTCTTATAGCAATGAAATCTCAATTAGAGGAAAATCTTATTACAAATAATTATTAATTATTATAATGTTTTTGGTATATAACATCGTATTTGACTAATTATTCTTACATGTTCTAGTTGGTTCTATGATCTTACTTATCATACATTTAACTTCCATGGTTTTGGGAAGTGGATATGGATTGGATAGAGTAGAAACCAGGGGTTCAAAGCAACCAAGAAATGACATTTGGAACTTGGAAGTTATCACTTACATTCAAATAATTGGTGACCTACAAAAGGATCGATCTACTCCTATTCTCAACCAAGTTAGGATTTGATTGTACACGAATTTTGCTGGCCCCTTTGCACTCACGAAGCCTAATTCACACTTGCATAAGAGTACAAAAACCTGCCCGATTATGACCAATCTTCAATGTGTCTCATCTATGTAGTGTCCTGTTTTCCTCCTATGGCGGCTGAAGTCTGACACAAACCTGAAAGACAAGCCACAGCCCTCGACCTTGCACTGGTATGGCTTCTCTCCGGTGTGGACTCGTATGTGCTCGGTCCTAGCCCATGCCCATTTAAACGACATGGTGCAACCTTTCCAAGGGCATTTCAATGGCCTCATATCTTCATGAACACGTTGATGTATTAAAGCATATTTGTGAGAACTAAACCTCTTTCTACACCCTTCGTAAGGGCACCGGTTGCGCTTGTGCAACGTTAACTCTGCCTTTGTATCAAAACTCATCTGGCAACCTTCAATGTCACACTTGTGAGATCTTTCCGTCATCCGCTTCTCTCTCTTAGGACGACAATGTGAAGCGTCAAAAGTTTTTCTTGCCCTCTTTGTCACTACATTGTCCTTGTTTGATTGTTTGAAGTCCATATCAGTTCTGTTTGTTGGATCTTTCCCAGCCCTCGGCCTCAGGCCTTCACATGGACTTCTAATAAAACCATTGCAATTCAACTTGTTAGATGTTTTCTGCTCCAGTCCACTCTTTCTCTTTCTACTCTTTCCAGAACTTGCTCCACCAAGGCTCACCAATGCGAAGCCCATGCTTTCCAGCTCATCAGATGAGCAAACTTCATTATACTTAAGCATACCTTCTCTGTCACACGATTCTTCTTCAGCTCCAGAAAACTTTTCAATAGGAGAACAAGGCAACCCATAGATCCCCATTACATCGTTTGAAACAGGTTCGTTCTCACTTAGTGCACTTGTAGTTGGATTTATTTCATGAACATGTCTTTCCGTAATGAATTCGCTCCTGGATTTGGTTTCCTGCCGTACATTATCATCTGCAGTACAGAGGTCTAGCGAATGATGCCTTTCCTCTATGGGGGAAGTCTTATTTAGTTGTGTGTCATTGCATGAAACGCTGTCGTTTTCATTTCTCTGGCATGTAGTTTGGGGTTCTTGTGGCCTGTGATTCGCCATAACCGTGTGATCACATTCACTGTCAATGCAAGACTTTTCTGAAGACGCATTCTCTTTTTGATCCACGGCTGGGCACATGACCTGAGATCGTAACAACTTCTCGGCATCAGCAGTGCGATCATCGATTTCACTGTTAATGCTAGACTTGTCTGAAGTTGTTTTCTCTCTTTGTTCTATGGTTGGACAAGTTACCTGAGGACATACCAAGTTATCAGGACCAGAAGCCTCCCCTTCCAAAGTATCTCTATGAATCACATCCTTCTCTTTATGAATCACATTACAACTCTCATTTGTGATTTTTGTAATTTCCATATCATCCTCTGCGTGCATTTTCACAGCTGCAGCAACATGTGAACTAGAACTTTTTCTGGACTGAGAATCTTCATTGTCGATGTTTACTCCACCAATCACACATTGCATCCTAGGACTGCAGGCTATTCTGTTACAAACACTACCCACAATATCCGTTTCCTTCTTTGAAATTTCCAATGCCTGAAACTCAGACTGATCTATATCACTTGTAACTTCTACGATAGCAGTTGTTTCATGTGGCATCTTGGACACTTCAGTTGAAGATAAACAAAGTTGTGTAGAACCACGTTCAGTACTCCCAGTACCACTAGTGTTAGCATGCTTTTCAAAGTTTTCACTACTAGCAACTAAAACTTCTTCATTCAAGTGCTTCCTAGAGCATCCTTGAAGCTCATTAGTGGAACAATTCATTTTAACTTTAAACTTTCTTCTTGAGTACTGGAGAAGTTTTTCTTTTTTCAAACCCACACCAACTGACTTGTTCCCAGATGCTTCAACCTTATCATCTTTTAGACTGCTCTTACAATCTAGCTGATTCAACTTGACTCTTGACCGAGACCTTCTAGACTGCCAATTGATCTTCAGGAAATCCAAACTGAGATTTCTGTCAGAGAATATTCCTCCCAACGCCAATGCATGGTGAACTTGGTCGGATGGAAAGTTCTTTCTGACCTTTACACAGTACTGTAAGTTGATGCCCAGTCTTGATGTCCAGTCCTCCCCATATTCATTATGCTCTTGCTCACCAATTGCAAGATCTATCAAGTTCAGATCTGCCTGGGATGCACTTTCCATTGACACCTCATTACAATTGAAAGGACAATTAATCTCCTCTGCAATGGTCAATGCATGTGCCTTCATTTTCTGATAGTCTACAAGAATGAAGGAGAAAAACATAATTATTAACAACTTATAGAACTTATGCAGTAAATTACCAAGGAAAAATAAGGGGTACAACACTTATGGACTTAGTAGGGTTCAATTAAATTTTAGACACCTGAATGGCAAATTAGACGAAGGTTTGCTCCACCTTTTGATTGTAAGAGCTCCTCTATCTGGATAGCATGCTCCAGACAGAAAATTCGAGGTCTCAAAAATTTAGAAGAAGCATTCCAACCACTGGGAAATTGCAGATCCCTCTGTGGCAGAGAAACATTAGAACCAGTAGGAAGATGATCTGCAACACGAGGTCAGAACAAACTGATTCACTCAGTGCAAACTCTTATGAAACTGATTAGTATGTCAAGATATAAGAATTTATGTCCTTATGTCTCATACATTTCCCTTACTTCGTAATCAAATTCTGATTATATGTTGTGTATCTTAATTCTGATGACAATGGAAAAAATGTCACGTTCTACTGATTTTTACATGATGTTCAACACTGCCGTACACAAGAACAAATGTCCAGAGCTTGCAAAAACTTTTTCTCCAAATCGACACAGACATCTAGGGATACTAAAATGAAAAGTAAAAACTATGATATTAGTCCTTGCATCCATTTGGGACATCACCAAAACAAAAAGATTTGAGACATCATAGACTCGATACAACAATTCTCATCGCAAGTTGGGCAAAACAACACATATAAAACCATGTCCAAGATTAATTTCACAATGGAGAACAATTAAGCAGAAAACAGTTATTTATCAAACAAGACAGAAAATTTTCAACTTAATACCTGAAACAGAGCCCTTGACATTACCACCAGTATCTGCAGAAAAAAGATCATTCTCAGATCTTGGAATTCCTGATTCTTTAACTAAATGATCATCGAGGGACAGAAGTTGTGTTGATGCTCTCTGAGATGGTTGTATTATAGACATAAATGGAAAACCAAGGATCCCACAAGCCACACAAACCAAAGTTCCCGAATCAATTTGGAAATCACTAGAAAGGTCATCATCGTCTGCATACAAATCATTAAGAGATTCCATGTACATGCTCATCTCCTTAAACAGATCATTCTCAGTACTGCTACTACTATATTCAGAATGAACATTGCAACCATTTATTGTTGTGGGTGCAGCACTAGGAGATACATCAGCTAATGTAGATTCTTTAATTGCACATGGAAGCAAGTCAGGGTTCCATATTGCTACGTGGTAAGTGGAATCTTTGCCAAGAAGCAGATGTACATTGTTGTTTTCTTTCACCATATCTTCTATAAATGCGTTCTTTACTGAAAACTCTCTTTCTTCTTTCTGACGATCTCTAAGTCTGGAACAACGAGCACCAGGTAGCAAATATCTTGGCACTCTGGCACCAAAACAAATACAGCAATGATGGAAATACCAACGATGCATTAGCACTTCATAATTGTGTGAGCACTACAAGTAAATAGAAATAATAAGTAATGCAGTAAAACTTAGCCTAGCAACATGAAAGCATAGTTGGGTGGCACAAAACAGAATAATTTTTTAATCCAGCAAAATAAATTTCACTTCCTGTGGGATGTTCAGTTCATCACTGCTACCAATTCAAACTCCCAACTAAATTTTTAACAAATAAAAGACTGTCTGAACTTTGAAAGATAGTGGGAGCACAGAAGTTGTACCTAGACACAAAAGACATGGTCAAAAGGTATAGAAGTTGTTGATGTGAAAGCATAGGAAGATAGTTCATGGCCGCCCTACGCACTGCAGCTTCTTTAGCTACTTTAAGCCATTGCGGAGTCCCAAAATTAGCTGCTTCCCCACAGTTGAAACCTATATAGACCAAAACAAGGAAAGAAAATGATACAACTTGATGAAGGTCCTGGACATAGCACTGCCTAACATAAATATAAAGATGCAGTAATGCAATAATAGTCCAAACTACTAAAATATATTAGTATGAGAAGATACTAAATATCACAAAAAGCATCACAGAAGAAGAATAGCAACCAACAGTCAGGTTATACACTTTAATATATGTAATTATTATATATTAAAGCCAATGATATACCAAAATCTCTGGTACGTAATAGAGAAAAGTCACCTTAAGAAAGTAAATCTTAAGTATCATATCTCCACTAACAGCATACAATGTCATGAGCAAGGAAAAAAGTTTCTTGCCTTTGATAAAAGAGAGTGGGAAATAATAGCCTAGCGAATGATATCCCGTGATCATATTCAACTTTGCAAAACTACCTTACAACTTCCCAGTTCTAAGGAAAAAAAATTGTTTTCTCCTTGACTCAAATTGTTAGATGCTATGTGATTACCAAACAAGGAAACAATTTATAGCACAACAGATAGGTGTCATAACAGTTGCATCCTTTAGAAGAATCGTATATGCAAGACAATCTGTGAAGTGATTACCATGGCTGAAGCCTACATGATAAGACCGTGGAAAAGTCACGACGAATTCTCCAGGATATTGTACTAACCTAAATGAATACCAAGAGTCAACATGAGCATAACATCCAACATATAAAGTCAGCAGAAAAATACGCATTATAATCTTAATGCCACAAATAGAATCCATCTCTTCAAGTATGTCAAACATATACCAAAAGCAACATATTTTGGAGTCCCAAGCAGTACAAGAGCTTAGAAAAACAGAGAAGATAAAGGTACAGAAGTTTGAAATAATAAAGAGGAGAACCATAACTCACCTACAACATGGAATGCCTGTTGAAACAACTATCTCAGGCGAGAGAAGGGTCGTCTTCTCACCCAGCAGCTTTAGAGCAGCTGCCAAGAAATAAAAACTCGGATTGAATCACACAAATACCATAGAGGTTATAACATCCAACAATTTCCAGATTCACACACACAATATCATTAGAAAGTTATACACACCTAAGCTATCAATGTCACCACCATAAGCCTCAGTACGAATGACTTCCTCAAAATCAAATGCATAATCTCCAGGTACAGCATACCAAGTCTTTGGAGAGCCAGTATGAAGAAAATTCATGCTATGAAGCTCATGATCTTCAACATGCCAAGCAAACCAACTGAATAACATACCAATATAAACCATAGGTGAAGTAACGCCTGGAATGTCGTCAGGCATAAAACGTGTAAGTGAGCCAGGTGCACGAGCAATTATTTGCAAATTCCAGGGGCTGTTTGAAAGTTTCCAACCTGCAGTACCTTCCATATCATTGCTACCACTTGCATTTTTTTGCTTAGAAGAGCTTTGACTTTCTTCCTTAAACAAAGTTGAATTCATAATAGAAGATTCCGGAGTTGTCACTGATGAGATGCTTGACTGATTCTCAATATAATTACTGATAACCTTGACAGGGGAGTTATTTTTGTCACCAATTCCAACTTTCTTGCACTCAGTATTCTCTGTATTCCTGCGATATGACTGATAAGAAGCCCTCTTTCGCCTCCGTTTATGAAAATACTGAAAATGACCCTCTGGTTCTCCAAAACCTGACCCAGGAACATCATTTGCATATTCGACATATATAGGCTTCTCAGAAGCTGCTTTCCAAAACAATGTCTCAATAACCAATGGATTAACCTCCTTAATCATACCTAGAACATTCTTTGCAAATGCCTTTGACTTGGATTCAAACTGTTCCAACGTATAAATCTCTCCACTTTGCCACACTTGCTTATGAACAGCAGCTTGAGGATTATCCTTGAGTGCCCCTTTTATCCTCTTCACGTTTTGCCCCAGCTCCTGGTGCCTGGTGGTGAACACTGCCCTGTGCTCCCCATCACTGGATCTAACCCCTAGACTCGTTTTACCTGAGGACGAAACATTTGGCATATCTACATTATCACCCAATTCAGGACACCTGGAGAGGGACTTATTCAAATTTCCAAACACATATCTTTTGGAAGGTTTAGACAAAGGTGGTATAATCTTGCATATACCAAAGGCACTAGCTTCCTTTTCAATCTTGGATACATAAGCAATTGGGTCCGCAAACTCAGTATCCGTTGGCCTAAACTCAGGTGCCAATGGCAACCCTTTAATCCATTTGGGTATTTCCACATTGCCCATTTCAAATACTACCACTTACAGTAAATTAAATCAACACCCTACACTTAGTTGCCAGCATTGTCCAAAGCTCAAAACCTTAAAATCACGGTTCTACAAAAACCCAAGATTCAAAATTACACCATTAACTTCGAGATTTTGAAAGACTGAACTAAAATTGAGTGGTAAATTGAATAAAAGAACCTGTTCCGCAAGCAACTGTCAGAATTCGCCTTCTTGAAAACACGCCAAAGTTAGAGAGAGAAAAATGAAGAGTGGAGAGAGAAAGGAAGAAACGACTTGTCTAGGTTTGGCGAAATATACTAACATATCAATCGGGCGCAAGATAGTGCCAAGTAGAATGGGTAAACTAACGTGAACTGACGGAACAAAACGCCCCAGAGAAATTAACTGTGTAGAAGCCGTACGATTTCGGTTGGGATAGAAGTTTAAGCGCGAAAAATGAGTTGTAGTGCGTGCCACCGGCGCACGTTAGCGGCTGGCGGTGATAAAATATGGAATGGGACGTCTTGGGTGTACGAATAATAATCCTATCATATTCATGATAAGCAATGACTCCCGTTCGATCATGACTTCCACATCAGTTGGGCCTTTGATGCAATTTTGGTTTCAGTAGATTTTATTATAATATAATTAAATAATTTAAAATATGATTAAAAGATTATCTGATCAAAATTAAAATTTTAATTAAAATATTAAATAAAATTAATTTATATATTTTGATATATAAAAATTATTAATTTATAAAAGTAACTAATTAATTAATAAATTGATTAGTTCTTAACAATAAAATTATTAAAATAAATCGAGTCATAAATTGAACAATTTATAATTTTTACATGTGAATCAGTCAAACAAGTTAAGTTTGTTAATCATTACTTGACTCTTAAGTCTTCAGTATAATCTTGTACTTAGTTTTAATCAAAATTTTGATTAAATGAAAGTTAAATAATATCATTTTATTTGAATCCATTAAAATTATTTTAAATGTATTTTAACAAATTTTAAATTAGTCGATTTTAAATGTAATTATAGGCCTCGTTCTTTTATTCTTATTTTTAATAACACTATTTTTCTTTTCTTTAATACTTAGTTTTCATGCTCGGGATGGTTGAATCGGTAGAATAGAGAAACATGGGACTAAAATGTTTTGTATTTTATTTTCCCCACCTACACTTTATTGGTCGAGTCTGTCATATAAAGCTTGCCTAGTATGACATACCCAGTTGATGTGATATACAGGTCATTATGTAAATCCGTAGATTTATCCAATATACATCTAAAAGGTGGAGACTATAAATTCCTTTGTCTAATTATAAATTCTTGTATTAAAATTTTACCTTTGAGCACGCGAGAAAGCATATATTATATGCATGTTAAAGCAAATAATAAGATTTTCATTAAGTTTTCAATACTAAATTAGTAATATTACACAATCTTCAATATAAAAGTCCTTCAAAATCTATAGTTTAACATTACTGCATCTCAATCATATAACCAACTTATACTATCTTTTATATGGATTATAATAAAAGTAAAATTAATATAAAAATAAATATTAAAACATATAAAAGTCAAATAATATTATATTAATATCAAAATAAACGTAAAGATGTGTTTGTGGATGTTGTGAGAATTATATGTAAAAACATAAAATAAAGGAGGCTAAAATTAGGCCCATTAATTGATCTAAAAATTTACCAAAAAGGCACTTTTTAAGAAGCTCTAAATTTGAGTTTCTTAAAAACTATATTTTAGTTTATAAAAAACCATTTCTATTTTAAGAAAGTACTTTTAGATTTTACAATCAAACACTCTTTCTTTTTTAACAACTTTTGTGATAAAAAAAGTGTTTATTCGTACAAAAAAGGTGAAACTTAGTTAAAAGTCATGCTTCTCCATAACTTTGTCATATTTTCGGACAATCTTTTAAAATTATATCGAAAGTTTAACCAATAAGATAAAATTTTATTAAATGATATTGGTTTATAAAATTTTATTAATTAATAAAATTGATCAATCAATTAATAAATTGTTCGGTTTTTAACAACAAGAATTATTAAAATAATTCGAATAAGAAAATTAAAGTTCGAATAAAAAAATTAAATGATTCAAAATTTACGATTAAACTACCTAAACCAGTTGAGTTTTTAAAATATTGACTTAAAATATATATATACAGGCTGTGTTTTAAAACCCGGACTGGACCGACTGGTCCAATCGGTGACCGGTCGGTGGTCCGGTCCGATTTATCCTTCAAAATCGGCTACAAATTGATCCAGTTTGAATCGGTCAAAACCACCGGTTCGACCTATCCAATAATTACTTTTTTATTTTTTTTGAATTTTTTGAATTTTTTTAAATATTTTTAATATTATATCTAATTAAATATAATTATTGCGTCACACCAGTTCGACTGGTGGTTGAACCGATCAAACCGGTCAAATCGGTGATCAGTAAGACCACCGGTTCAATGAGCGGTCCAAATTTTAGAACATAGTATACGGGGGTTAAGTTGAATTTTGAATTGATTTATTAAATCTGAATTTATTTAAATTTGCTCAGTAATTGAAGCCAACCATCTCCTCTGTCTCGTAACCAAACCCGTGTGCTGATTCTGCGGACTCTTTGCAGGAAAGTCCAACATATGGACTCATCAAACATTTTGTGCCGGAAAAGAAAAGACAATTATACCCCACCACAATATTTTTCTATTAATAATATTGAAAAAATATTAGTGATTTTAAATTCAGCAAAAAGAAGAATTCTGAATTATTATTATTGTTGTTATTTATCATAATTATACATATAAAATAAAAATAAAAATTAACAAAATTAACTTTTAAATTTTAAATTTTTCAATTAAGTAATAAATCTTTTATTTTCTTATAACGTGACATGTCCTGTTAACCAGAAATGGTAATAAGGCTCGAGTCCGATCTAGCCCGTGATCAATGAGCCAGGTTCAAATTGATCGAGCCTTAGCCAATTTTTAAAAACAGCCTAGGCTTGACCTGACCTTGAAATCCCACATGTATTAGCAAAACGATGTAGTTTTGATATTTAAATTAAAAAAGCTCTAAGTCGAGTTAGGCTTGGGTCTGGATTAGGTTGTCTCGTGCCAGATCAAGCCTCAGGCGGTAAGGTTGGAGTTGGGATGGGCTCGGCCGGCCTATTACCATCCCTACCGATACCGACATCAACAAAAAATAAAGATTTGAAATGAATTGTTAAAATTTTAAAAAGTTGATTACTCAGTTGAAAAGTTTAACTACTAAATTGATAAAATCTAAAAAGTTTTTACCCCAATTAAAATTATACTTTCATAATTTGATGAATCAACAAAATTTTTTTTTTTTGGTTGCCATGAGGTATTCTAAAAGAGTCCTAATTATGTAAATACATCTTTAAGTTATTTACACCCAGACTAATTCCTGTTTGAGTCGGGTAGGTTTTTTGTGAGAAACAAAGCTCTAACTTCAATTTTTAAACGGCTGAACATATGAAGGCGAGCTTGAACCTGTAACCTCACTTAAATTAGGAGAACATCTTATCAACTCAAAAACATCATGAGGTTAACCAACACAAATTTCTTTGACCCAATGTTATTAAGGATAATTCTTATTAAGAAATTTTTTTTTCTTAAATATTTCATTTTTGTTATTTATAAATGACGAGACTACAAATTTTAAAATAATATATTTTTGGATTTATTTCAATTTAATTTTAAACTTTTAATTTTCTAATTTAATAACTATTTTTTGAAGATTCGGATAAATGAAATTAAAATATTATTTAAAAGGTTATTACATAAAAAATTAAAATTTTGAAATGTTTAATTTGATAGGTGATAAGAATAATTTTTATTTTCTATTTACAATATTGAGAAAAAAACAAAAATTATAACATTTTTATAATATCTTATCCCTTTTATTATTATTATTATTTATCATTATCTATAAGAACGTGTTCAAGCTATCAAAAGATCAAGACAACGTGAATGTTTTGTCAAAGTTCTGGTTCTGTCTATAAAATTCATATTCACTTCCATGTTCCGTAAGCTCCTCCACTATCTGATCTTTCTCTTCCTTTCTTGACATCTCTGAACCAGAGCCATGGGGACGATAAAGCAGCGCGGACTCCTGAACTGGTGTTCCAACAACTTACGTAAGATGGTTAACAAGTATTCAGCTTGTAACTGCGTCGAAGAAGAAGAGTTATGGACACCGAAGGATGTTCCCAGAGGTCACCTTGCAGTATATGTTGGTAAAGATTGCAGAAGATTCATCATCAAGATTACCATACTCGAACATCCTCTCTTTCAGGCTTTGCTTGATTGGTCTGAGGAGGTTTGCGGGTTCAACACAGCCTCAAAGTTTTGCATTCCATGCAAGGAAAGCACTTTCATGAACATAGTAACTTGTATCAATTCTCAGCAACAGTGCAAGCTTTCGGCTTGTCTGTCACATTCCATGCGTATTACTGTATTAGGCATGGCAAGAGGTCGGGTTAGACCGCAGATTTTATTTGACTTGCGGACAACCTGAAGTCCAAGTCCAATCCAGTTTCAAAATAACATCGTTTTTTAAAATGGTTAGCTTCACTGTAATGGATATATCATATCAGTAAACATCTCTAGCAACATAACTCCATTGCTGTACAAATCGCCATAACTTGTCACTTCACTGCTCATTCTATATTCTGCAATTCAACAGACGAATGTTCTTTAATATGGATCAAAGTAAGATATGGAGGAACAAAATCGTACACATGACCTGGAGTTGCATATCCAATGGTGCCTTTTATGCCTATGGAGCTGCTCTGGTTTGATTTATCCGAAACTAACCGGTCAGAATCTTCTGACAGGAATCTTGCTAATCCAAAAGCTCCAACACGAGCGTTCATATCTCCATCCAAAAGAATGTTTCTTGGCTTCAGATCACAGTGGATAATGCACATTTGACTATGGTTGGGTAAATAGCTACATCAATTGCTATGCTTGGCCTCTGGTATAGATCCAAACTTGTAAGCTGATCAGTGTGGTGCAACCACATTTCTAAATTCCCGTTAACCATGAACTCGAAGACTAGTGCTTTGAAATCCATTCCCTGGAAATCAATACTCGAACATTCAGTTAATATTGTAACAAGATTTCGATGCCTGGTATTGTTCAGGGCTTCACACTCAGCCATGAAACTTTTGGAAGCTTCAGGGTGGAGCTGTTGAGTACCTTTACAGCTACAGCAACTCCATCTGGTTCAAGAACTCCTCTGTATGCTGATCCAAAACTGCCTGTACCAATCAAACTTCCTGAAG
Organism: Erythroxylum novogranatense; assembly: GCA_029891385.1. Classification (NCBI taxonomy): domain Eukaryota; kingdom Viridiplantae; phylum Streptophyta; class Magnoliopsida; order Malpighiales; family Erythroxylaceae; genus Erythroxylum; species Erythroxylum novogranatense. Next base: position 95,172,710 of record CM057230.1, read on the forward strand.
AGAATTGATTGGTTGCTGAGTAGATCACATCTCACTTGCAGAAAAGGGACATTGCATGAAGATTGAGAAATTGGCCTACTTGTTCTTGTCTTCTTGAGCATATAACAGAAAAGTGTACCAGAGGTCAAAATGACAATTAATTTCAACTTGGAAGAAGAATTTGAGTTCGCTGTGTTTGTGGCAGAGCTTCTTGGTAGATTATTTTCAGAAAGAGCCAAGTACAGTAATTGTCGCAATTTCCAAACTAGATGGGATGCTTCCTTGCAAATGATTTATCCTTAGACTTACTCTTCCTAGTGAAGTAATTTTTCCCTGTAGAAAATGGAATCGTCCCTGAAAGTTCGTTTCCATTGAGAAAGAAATCATTCAAACTCTGCAGTTTTCCTATTGAACTTGGTATGTTGCCTGTCAATTGATTTACCTCTAAACCCAAAGCAACCTGGTTAACAAGATTTCCAATCTCGGTCGGTATAGTTCCACGGAGGTGATTGTTTCCTGAACCTATGATCCTAAGCTTGGTTGAGAAGTTGCTTAATAGTTCAGATAATTCTCCTCCCAGATTGTTGTCACTAATAACCAAGCTCTGCAAATTAGTTTTATTGACCAAGCTATACAAGAAATTTAAGTCATCGTCTTCGCCATATCCAAGCATATTATCATTGATAGACACCTGCTCCAGGTTATGCAGCTTTGACAAATTGGGAACTTTTCCGGTGAACTTGTTCCTCGATATGCTCAGTGCAACAAGGTTTGAGGCACTGGAAACTGATGGTGGCACAGGTCCACTATGATGGTTGGTGTGAAATCTAAGGATTTGAAGGTTATGGCAGAGTCAAGCCTAAGTCCTGTGGAAGGGTACCATGAAGATGATTAGCTGGCAGAGACAAGATAGTAAGAGAAGATAGATTGTATAAAGGAGGAGGAACTGTACCAGTAAGATTATTGTCACCAAATGCAAACTCTTGTAGTTTCTTCAGGTTTTCAACAATATCAGGAACACTTCCTAGTTCCTACCAAATTGTTTCTTGATCCATAAATCATCCCGAGCGACGAAAGATTTCCAAAAGTAGACGGTATCTGACCAACCAAGTTGCTTCTGCTGAGAACAAGTAGCTGCAGTTTCGACAATGATCCAAGTTCCGTTGGAAGTTCATCAAGAAAGTTGTAGCTCGCAGTAAAGCTCAGCAGATTAACACAGCAAGAAATGTTAACGGGATTTCACCAGTCAACATGTTGTAGCTGAAATCCAACTTTCGCAGCCTAAACAGATGGTCTAGTTCTGGTCGGATGGTATGGCCTAAGCTGTTGTTCCTCAGGTTTATAATCCAGAGGAAGCTCAAGTTCCCAACGTAGGGTGATAGTATGCCGACCAGTTGACCGTCATGTAGGTCGAGTTCTACGATTCTCTGATGTCTAACTCCGCATATAACACCTTACTTGCAGAAATGGGAGGATTCATTCCAGGAGTTTAGTTTTCCAAGAGGGTCGTTTGTAATTTGAGCCTTGACAGCTAGTAATGTCTCCCTATCTGTTTCATTCCCAGCAAGTAAAAGAAAGTGAGAGTTGAAACATTCCTAACAGGAAAAGTAAACCCAATTTGCTGGAGCTAGTTGGTTTGAAATCCGTACGAAATATGAACATAGTAACAGTTCTTATAGCATACGATCTGCATGTACAACAACTATTTTGTCTTCAAATACCACACAAAGCACAGAAGAAGTTACAGAACGAACAAATTCCATAACTTGTTAACCTTATCCTGACAAGGTCACCAATCGATGATGCAAGATTTGGCAGCTGGTTTCCGTGTCAGACTTGCATGGTAGATAAAGAAAGCTGAAGAACTAGAATCTTATGAACAAAGACTTGACTTGGAGACTTCAAGAAGATACTTGGTATGATATAATGCACCTTATACAATTTGAGTTGCGACTGAAACATACCTCTTGAGAATTTCAGTATCTGAAGAATAATCTCTCTTTGAATGATTCTTGCGATGTCAGAATTTTAGACAATGATTTGTCAATGTTATCTGTGTTTCGACTGCACCTTCTCGTTATTATATTAAATATATCACTTGTTTTCTTCCAAGAGCATAAGGCAATGAGATTTGGTGGTAAAGAACTCCAATCGATTTCCAAGTAAAAAGAGACAGATGAGTTCTGTTTAGTAAATATTTGTTAGATAAAGATCACATCCACATGATTAAAGAAAAAAAGAGAGATAAGTACGGTTTAAATGATCTGGGAACGACCTTAGAGCTGATATTTTATTGCAATGAATGATCATCCAAATACAGGTATGGTACAAACAACAGATTGTATATGACTGAGGTCCTAACAATTGTGAAAATCATCTAAACAGCAATGTCAAAAGAAGGCAGAGAACCAAACAAAAAACAAAAAAGGGCAGCAAGAGCATGTCCCTCCCTTGCAAGTTATCTACATCAACACTCCTCCCAACCACTCCTCTAGCTTGGCTTCTTTATCTGCCTTAAAGTCATCATAGTTTTCTGATACAGATAATTCACAAGATGGTGGCAACTTTTCATCAACTTGCTCATCCTCTAAACCCTCTTCCTTGTCATCAGCAGTTTGACTCGACACGGGCAGTTCATCAGCTACTTCATCTGCATCGGTATCTGGCAAAGAAGAACTGATGGTGGCAGATTCATCTACTGTAGAGTGCAAAATATGACCATCGTTCTGGCTTGGTGTTGATTCTCTTGCATCAAGCTGTGGCCACTTGAAATTGCTCGCCCTTTCTTTTGCAGTCTTAAATACAGTTGAAAAGTAGTTGCTCATCCTTTTGTTATCTGGCTGCGAATAAGCACCATTATAACCCCAAGTGCCTGGTTCCCAAGACATAGTTCTTCCTTTTTGAAAGCTTGAACTTGAAGCCTGGATTAATCCTCTTCTGGGTTGTTTCGTCGACATGATTTCAAGAGATCTTCTAACATCTTTGATCATGTCATCAGCAATGGTGAAGCCACATTCTTTCATTGACCTCACCATGATGATAGAGTCTTCCAAGTCTTCTGTGTGCAGATTTGTTTCTTGTGACTTCTCCACAACCTTATTCTTGAGACCAACAACATTCGGTATTGCATTGTGAGCATGCTGCTGCACATAGAAAAGCCCTACTGAGGGCTCGTTTGCCACGTACTTAATCATCTCTCCCAAGCTTTCAGTTATCTCCACAAAGCCATCAACAGTGGAGATATCATGCATCTTGTCATCACTGAAATTAATCAAAACTGCAAATAAAGTGCACTTCAAGAAGAAGCGAAAAGATGGAACCAACCAAAGAAGATAAAGCGACCTAAAAGCGATGGTTATTTTCATACTAATTGATGAAAACTAATAACGGATTTGAACCGTATCTAATCCCAAATGCTTGAAAACTTGATAGTGATACCTAATTCAGAAGTGACAATTTTGATTAAAAAAAACAAATTTATCATCAAATTCTGTTAGCTGTACTGAAAAAGAGAAGATGATTCATGCCAAATCAGAAACATAAATTGCATCCATTAACCGCATCAAGAAACCTAATTAGTTAACTAAGATTACCCCAGTTTCACGCTTAATAATCATATTATATGAACTTGTGAGAATTGCAATTGCTCTTATATATAGCAAGAGTATAAGAACACAATTTCTCACAGACTCAATAAATCCCAGAACAACCCAGTTGATTCTGTAAGAAATCGAACCATGTTCGATAACGTAACATCATCATCGGGAAAAGAAAGAGCAATTTAAACAACAAATGAGAAAAACAAGAAGAACAACTGTTCTTTCATCACAGCCGATCAATGCCTTTAGAATCGAACAAAAACTCACGGAATGGAGAAGGTGAAAGGTAAATAACTTACATGAAACCCTAGAAGTAGGTAGAGGACAGAGGGGAATTGGTGAGAATCATCTCTGTCACTCGATGGATTTCCTTTCCTAAAGTGTTAGATTCGATCCTGAAAGGACCTAATCACGAGAATCATGAATTCATCTCTGGAACTAAGTTACAAATCTACAAAATGTATAATATGGGCTAATTTGGGCTGTATGCCCAGTTTTGACAATGGGGACGGAAGAAAACTTCTACTAGAAAGCAGTAGAGTCCGGGCTGGTCGGAATAGTTTTACTTAATTTAAAATTAATAAAATAAATTTGATTTAAATATTTAAATCAAATTTAATTGAATTGATTTAAAATTGAATTCAAAATTAAATCAATAAGATAAAAATTAACATTAAAAAATTAAACCGACATTAAACTATATAAAAATGATTAATGAGTGAATAAAATTAAAATTTTAAATATAATTAAAGAAAATTGTATTTATTATTCAAAAAGGAAACTTAATTAAAAATAACATCGATAAATAAAAATTTATTTATTTATTTATTTTGATTTGTAAAAATTGATTAATTTATCAAACTAACCTATTAATTAATAAATAATAATTATAATTATTAAAATAAATCAAATTAAAAATTAGAAAACAACCAAAAATCAATTTATGATTAAATTGTTTGAATTAATTAATTTTAATTGTTACACTTCATTTTGATCTTAAATTTTAAAATTTTAAAATTAAAATTAAAATGGGTAACACATCAAGGATTTGGATAAATTTTCATTTCATAGAATAAAATAATATTATTTTGATCAATTTAAATCTCCTAAAACAAGATTGGATAATCATTAAAGGAAATTGTATTTATCAGTCGAAAAATTCAAAATTAATTAAAAATAAAATAGATAAATAAAATTTATTTATTTATTTATTTATTTTAATTTATAAAATTGATTAATTTACTAAATTAACTGATTAATTAATAAATAATCATTAAAATAAATCAAATAAAAATTAGAAAATAAATTAAATTGATCCAATTAATTAATTTTAATTATTACACTTCATTTTGATCTTAAATTATAAAATTTTAAAATTAAAATTAAAATGGGGTAACACATTAAGGGTTTGAATAAATATTCATTTTATAGAATAAAATAATATTATTTTGATCAATTTAAATTTCTAAAACAAGATTGGATAAATCATTTTTAATCTCAAAATTAAAACTTTAATCGGTTCGCACTAAATTAATTTTTAATTTAATTTATATTAATTACGAAAATAAGCCTGGAAGGGAAAAAAAATAAATAAAAGGAACTGTGTTATCTTCATTGAGGCTCCTTGTACATATCATTGGAACTTACAGTAGAGAAATTCAAAGCAACAAAAGAAAACAAAGTAACTTGCACATGCATGTTATGATGTAACAAATTTATGTTACAGATTTCAGACTTTGACCAATTCACTTTTAGAAAGAACATGAAAAAGAAAGGCATATATGTATGAAAAAAACGAAGAACTAGCATATAGGAAGAGGAGTGCCATTCCAGTCCTTTAAGCACTCCATCATTGGATCTATAAGCTTCCCAGCACAAATGGCAGAGAACAGTTTATCGAACTCCTCACCAGGTGATAACACCTTCTCGCCGGTTAAGAAACTAGTGCCAAGCTCTTCTCTCACGAACCTGTATAATGGGTACGATCTACATTCCGCAATCCTGTTTGGAATGGTTGGGTTTCCATTTTCCAGGGCAGTTCTAGCATTCTCGACTTCTTTGGGCAAATGGGCCTTGAGTTCTTCCTCAAAAGCTCCGATCTTTAGGAAAATGGAAGTGCTTGGATTGGTTTCTTTGTCACTGTTCATGAATGCATGGTCAACCAGAACTTGTCTCAGTTTTTGCATCAGAGGGTAATTTGCACTGCAAGGATCATCGGCGTATGCAAAGACATATTCTCTGTCAACAACTTTAAGGAGGTCTTTCTCGCAGAATCTTGATGGGTGAAGCTCGCCATTGGAGGCTATTGTAAGTACTCTCTTAGCAACTTGACTCACAGTGTTCTTGACTGCGTTCTTCAGGTTCTCCTCCAAGTGCCTTAGGTCGATTGCCTGACAAAGAGCGACCAAGAAAGTGGAAGACATGAGTTTCAATATGTCCACAGCTTCATCTGTTTTTCTCGCAGAAATCAACCCTAAAGAGTTAACATCTTGGTTATGTTGCTCTGCGCTTTGGACATGAGTTGTGACAGGATTGGCAAGGTATTGGAGCTCAGAGCAGTAAGATGCCATGGCGATTTCAGCTCCTTTGAACCCATAATCCAAGCTCGGATTGCGACCGCCGGTAAGATTTGAGGGTAAACCATTGTTGTAGAAGTCATTAACGAGTTCCGAGAATTGTGCAAACATTAGTTTGCCAATGGAGGCAATAGCTAGACGAGTGTTGTCCATGGAAACACCAATTGGGGTTCCCTGGAAATTCCCACCGTGCAGAGCCTTATTCCTCGCAACATCAATCAATGGGTTGTCGTTCACAGAGTTGATTTCTCGTTCAATCATTTTGGTCGACGCTCTGATCACTTCGATCTGTGGACCAAGCCACTGAGGAGATGTTCTAAGAGCATACCTGTCCTGTTTTGGCTTCTGCAATGGATCGATCTCGTGTAGCTTCTGAGCAGCTTTAACGTAAGAGCTACCATCAAGAATATGTTCCATTATAGCTGCAGATTCGATTTGTCCAGGATGATGCTTCAGTTTATGCGTCAAATGGTCTGTGAATTCAGGTTTTCCTTGCATAACTTCTGCAAAAATTGCTGATAAAACTTCTGACAGAATTGCCAGAACATTAGCTTCAAAAAGCACCATTGCAGCCAATCCAGAACCAACTGCAGTACCATTGACAAGTGCCAGCCCTTCCTTGGGCTGTAAATCAAAGAACCCTCCATTGATCCCCGCCAGACTGAAAGCTTCAGATGGGTTCAGGATTTTTCCGTCAGGACCTGCAGCCTTGGAATTGGGACGACCTATCAAGAGACCAGCAATATAGGACAAGGGGACCAAGTCACCAGAAGCAGATATTGTGCCTCTGAGAGGCAAACATGGAGTTATGTTGTGGTTAAGCAGCTTGGCTATGGCTTCCAGGATCTCAAATCTAATGCCTGAATATCCTTGTAACAGTGTGTTTATCCTGACCAGCATAGCTGCTCTGGTAGCTGAGTGAGGCAACGTGTGGCAGGACACTGTCCCACTTCCAAAGATTCCAGCATTCAAAAACCTGACGATAAATTAACATTCCCATCAACATCATCAACAATTGCGAACGGGACCAATTAAATGACGATAATGACTTTCATTAACTATCACATGCCAGGTAAAGACATTTTTAAAGAATCAATGATATCGATCACATATCAAATAAAAAATTTTAAACTATCAAATTCTAAGTTAAAACTTAAAAGGATGCAGAAAGTTGATGTTAGAAGTGGGTTTTTTTGACTAAGGTAAGATTCCGTTTGGACTTGGCAAAACTTCTCCAACCAAAAGTCAATAAAGGGTCTCAAGTCAGCTTTTAACCTTTTTTTTTAATTTTGAGTTAAATTCGAGTTAGTTTCCACTGCTCACAAAATTTAAAATTTTCAATAAAACAAATTCATTTTAAATAAAACGATGCTCTTTAAATTCTTAAAAATTAAAATATATTTAATCGAATTTGATACGACATGAAATCGATCAGGCTTTGGACAATTAAGCCCAATTAAATTCAGGCTTAAGATTAAAGCTTCGAGTTTCAGGCTAAACCTAAACCCGAACACAAATTTTCACACCAAACCTATTTCCAAGCTTAATTCCATCCCCATAATTGACCAAATCAACTTGAAACTGACTTTTCTTTCATTTGGGTAGGTGACAATCACACAGGTACAAATTAAAGGTCTCAACTATTTTTTTTGGTTTGTTTCCTTGTGGATTACTTTTTATCCTAAGGTTGAGATCTTGAAGATGAAGTGAAAATTATAATTGGAAATTTAAAGATATTATTATTGTTATCATTATTATTATTATTATCAAAAGAAATTTCTATGAGTAGTTGGGAATAATTGTTTTTGTTTGAAAATAAATGAATATAATAGTAATATCAGGTATCTAATTTATAACATTTCTTAACAAATTATCATGTATGAGTAAAACTGTGTACTACTAAACTTTTCAAGATCTCGCGTCTCAGCAAAACTATTATTAGATATTCATGCTCATGTTGTTTTTTATTATGCGATAAGAAGCTTTTTCCCTAAAATTGCATTCTTAATTTAATGATATTCACTTTATAATTATATATGTTAAAAAAGTCTTATTATTTCAAATATTCAAGAATTATTAACGTATAAAAGTATTAAAAAAGATATTATTTTGTCAATTATTAATTCAATTTTAAAATAAAATTGTTTGAACAAAATATATTATAAATTTTAAATTCATTTCAAATAAGAAAACATAATTAATTACTCTTTTATGTAATTTTATTTTCAATTATTATGATATATATATGTATATTGATAACTATTTTTACCTAATTCTAAATATTCAAATTCATGCATATTGCAATGCCATGGAAGTAGCAATTATTTAGCATCACAGAAGGTAAGCTGCCTCAATTTATTTACGTCTAGAGGTAACTAACTCTCTTAAACTAATTAATTTACCTTAATTAAACCAAATTAAAATATAGGTTGTTAAAAGCTATGTCATGAAACGTTGAGCAACTTCGGTAGGATAGGCTAAGAATTAAGATCATGTTAATGACTAATTAAGAAAAGTAATTAGTGAAGATAATCAAACTTGTTTTTTTCTTTTTTTCTTTTAACTTCACCTTATAAGTTCACGTTGAAGGGCTCCACCTTGCTTGGTTCTTCGGTGCGAGGTTGCTCCAAACCCGGTGGTGACTCCATAACTGTCAGTGCCCTTGTTCATGCTGTCCATGACCCAGTCACTGCTGGCCTTCACTCCGGCGTGAGCCTCCTCCGCGAGCTCCACCGAGACGGCTCCAGCGTCACGTCTGGCAATAGCGGTAACTTGAGCTATGGTCAGCGTCTCACCTCCAAGCCTCACCAATGACTTCCTGTACTCTTGCACCATGCGCTTCACTTCCTCTAGGTGGCTTCCTTTCAGTGACTCCGCAGCCATACCCCAGTTCAGAGGATCACTGGTGCAAAAACTGCTTATTGAACCATTGCCATTATCACCAGGAAACTCCATTTTCGCTTCAGCTTTAAGAACGATGAAGAGAACGAAGAAAATGGAGAAAAGGGTAGCTGTTGGATTGATCGGAGAAGTTCTATGCAACTCCTTTAATGGAGTTTTAATGCGAAGGAATTTTTAGGTAACCCAAAATTCCTGAGTCCGGTCACCAGTATTGGGTGCCTTAAATAGAGGCATAGGTGGGTGAGGCTTATTGAGTGTTGGGTGGGTTAGGCCGACGGGTTAGTTGGAAAACTCACGTGGCCGTTCAATCTTCATGGGAATGGACGGTTAAGATGGTTACACGTGGCAAGATGGTGAGATGACATTGCTCTTAAGTGGGGTCCAAGTTGGGACGGTTTATTACTTGTCGATGAGATTGTGAAGGGTTGGAGAGGATTAGCTTTTGTAGAGGAGGTTTGGTGAGAACATGCACATAAGCATTGCATCATCATTCCACACATTTTTTTTATTTTTAATTTCTCAACCAAAATTGTTATAATAAAATATTAGTCAAATGTCCTATTAAAATATTAAGGTAAAAAAACTTTTAATTAATGTTTTAAAAAATCATTTTAAGAGTATATAATGAATTTAATTACCTAATTATGGCATCACATAAACTAGATTATATATTAAAAACAGCCTAAAATTTAGGATTTAAGATGCTAAATTGTACCGTATGTTTAAATTTTTAGGACCCCTTAGAGGTGGTGGAGTGAGGGACGTAAGATCAAAAGGTCCTATATCTGAATCACCCTATCTATGTTCTTTTGATCGAGCCTATCGTATAAAACTTGTCTAGTGAGGAATACCTGGTTGGCTTAATTTACAAGCTATTGTATCAATCTGGAGATTTACCCAATGCACATTCAAAGGATAACGATTTGGATTTCTTCGTTTTAAAAAAGTTTAATTATGTTAAAAATTTAACTTGTGAGCTATTTAAAATAAGTAAATAATGGATAATTAAGTATAATTAGTAGATTATTACATTTTTAAGATTTTTAGTCCTGATTTAAAATAATAAATACAAAATTTTATTATTAAAAAGTTCAATATAAAAAAACTTAAGTATTCTTCCACATTTTTTATTTATAATTTCTTAAATTAAAAAAGCTTGGTGATGAAATAAGTAAATAAGTAAATATAATGATAGTCCAATAATATAATATGTGAAATATATGATCTTATGTCATGATTTGACATGCTATGAACTGTCATCTCTTAGGCCATTTAATTAGTGACATCATAAGTTCAATTATATCTACTAATTTGCTTTTCTAATTATTAATTATATATACTAATTACAATACACAAAATATACTTTATTTTTAAATGGTAGCAACCCTATCACTTTCACATTTAAATAAAAATTGAGATGTGTGCACCTGAAAGTAGAAGCTGCCTGTTCTACTGTTATACTTATCAGAATATTGGAATTAAGGTGTACCTAACTCAACAAACGTTTGATAAGAAACATAAAACTGCTTGTAAATTCCAATGATGGTCCGCGTAAATGTGAGTTACGGAAAGATTCAATAGTACGTAATCTTATCCGTATTAAATAAAAAGGTTATTTTTGAATCAACAATTAAAAGAGTGGAAGCTAAGAATTGAACTAAAATTATGCATTTTAGTGCAAACGTCCAATTACAATTTTTATTAATAGAGAAAATAATTTGAAAATTTTTAAAAAGTATTTTAATAAAAATAAGTAATATATTATTTCTATAAATGGAGATCAGATCTCTTTTTTATTATAATATTCTTATCATATTCCATTGAATCTTATCTATATATTTACTAAACAAGCAAATGAAACAAAAAAATTTGACGCTCTTTTGAATTTAACTAGAATTTTAAGTAGACTCAATCCCTACCCATAAATGTCACCACATTCATTTCATTTGATCCATTTTCTTCGTGATTAGACAAAGTCATTTCCTTGTGTCACGTTTTCTTGTCAATTCTTTTCAATAAGCAAATTAGTATTTGTTGAATGAAACAAAAAAGTAATAATAAAAAACTCAATCAGATTGAGTGATTCATTCATAAAATTTTGAATTGTATAATTTTTAAATTAATTTTAACTTTTAGTTTAATTTATTTTAAATATCTTTTGTTGTTAAAATTGATCATTTTGTTAAATAATCAGAAAATTTTTGTAAATTAATATGTTTATATATATTAAAATTAATTAATTAATTATTATTTAATATTTTAAATTAAACTTCAAATTCTCTTATAAGTACGGATAATCTCTTTCAATCATATTTCAAAATTTTTAATTTTATTAATCTCTATCCAATTTAATGATAATTTGATACTTATTGAACTTTTAAATATTAAAATTTTGTCTTACCGATTTAATTTTCTATATGATTTTTAAAACATTGTAAAAAAGAATCATCATTAGAAAACAAGATTGTATAAGAAAATCCAATGCAAAGCTTCGTTAATTATCTTGGAAGTTATATATATATATAAGTTGATAATTATTTTATGTCTTGCTAGTTTTTAACATAATTGGACCAAGTCACACTATATCAAGGTTAGGTTTGACAATTTTGACTCACTCGGCCTAATTTTAGCCCAAATTGATCGTCCGATTGGAATGATAAAAACAACATCGTTTTATAAAATTTTTAATAAAAAAAGTAAGAATGAGTTGATTAAGCTAACTGGGCACGTCAGACAACCTATTGACATCCCTATCTATACTTGGTAGAATCATAATTTTCTTTCAAATTTTTATAATATAAATAACACTAATTAGTAGAAAGTTCCTAACTCGTCACTTTTAAAAATATTAATAATTTGTATTCGAAGAGGAAATATAACACCTTCAATGTATATACATAAATAACTATCAATTACTTTTTATGATCATATGAAATATTTACTCATTTATTTTATTTTGTTTAATTTTTATCATTCTGTTCCGTACATATGAAATAATTACGTCACTCTACACCAAAAGATTTTTCTTTTCCATCTCAAAATAAATTCTAAGCATTCTTTGGTTAGATAAAAGTTTGTTCATATACTTGTAGGATCATAAATTTTGTAATATTTTGCAAAGTAAATAACACTAATTGATGGTACGTTAATAGCTCATCATGTAATACAACCACGACACTACGTATTTCAATTCACAATGTTCTTCGTTTTAAGAGCATGACAAGAGGATTATTAATATAGGCAGCCTTTTTAATATATTTTTACTTAAAAGTTATATTTGTGACTCGAAGATATAACATTTTGATCACAAAAGAGTTACTTCAAAATATAATTATTATCTGTTTGGATAGAGTTATACTAATAGAATTCTTATCGGTGTAACTTTTTGATAAGAACTTTTCTAATTAATTAGTTGACTGTTTTGCTATCAATTAAAAAAAGAATTTTTGAGAGAGATTCATACAAGAAACTGTTTGGGAATATAAAAATAAAAGATATTTTACTTTTAATTATATTTTATTTTATATTAAAATTATTTATGCATATAAATATTATTTAAAATATATTAAACAACATGGAAAGTACGATATATTAATTATTATATAATTTTAAATTATATGAAATGTAAATAAAATATATCTAACCAAATCTTTTATATGAATTAAAATTAATATTAAAATAAATATTAAAACATATAAAAGGTTAAATAATATTATATAACTCTCAAAATAATGTAAAGGGCAGTTTGTAGATATTATAAAATTATGTGTAAAACATAATAATAAAAGATACTAAAATACGCTTATTAATATAAAAATCTAACTAAAAAGCTTTTTTTATAAACTTCAAATTTAAATTTTTAAAGATTGTATTTTGACTGCCCAAAAGGGATATCTATTAAAAATCTCTTTTTATTTTACAGTCAAATATTATTTTTTGAAAAAGTTTTTATGGTATAAAAAGTACTTATTCACTCTTAAAAAAATTCAATTAAACAGCATTAAGGTTATTTCTTTTGTCTTAATAATAATAAGTGGAAGGCACGCACTTGTTGGTGACTTGCTTTCAATTCACCAATTCCTTTCTTTTTCTTGTTGTGATCACATTAGTGGAAGATCTACCAACCCCATTGGGCTGATGAGCATCTGTAGTTGGTGGGATATTGATCAGCTATTCATTTTCATCCCCACCTTCTCTGAGTTTTCTCCGTCATTTTCTTGGAGTTTCAATCTTCAAAATTAACTACTAATGCCCAAAAAAGGTAAAAGAATCCGATTTCTACTCGTATACAATCTATTTGCCGTTTATACAAATAGTCTACATGTTGTGCCCAACTAGCATCGAATTTTTAGGTCCTTTTATTAATTAATTAAGGCACTTTGCCTTTCATTGCATCAGATGGGTATAAACAAAATTCAACACGTAAAAGAGAAAGTGAGAGTTAAGAAAAAGATTTAGTTTTAATTAGCGGATAATTAATTGACTTCGAATCCATTCCTTGTGGGATTTAGATTTAGTTTACCGTGGAATTGGTAATAATTAAAATAAAAACTTAAGTAAACTGAAATTAATTTATCACAATGAAAAATTAAAATTCTAAAATTGTACCTAAAGAAACAAGAGATTTAAAGTTTAAAACGTTCAATCAATATTAGATCATCATACAATCGGACAATATTTGAATAATATTAAAATATGATTTAAAAAATTGTCTATATTTATCGAAAATTTTGAAATTTAATTAAAATAGATGATTGTTAAATGAAAATTAAACAATTTATTTTCATTTATAAAATTGATTAGTTTATAAAGATCAAATTTTAATAATAAAAGTTATTAAAATAAATTAAACAAAAGTTAAAATTGAATCAAAAAGTCATTAATTCAAAATTTTTATAATTGAGCCGCTTGAACTGCTTAAGTTTTTTAGTCATTGGATAAAAATTAATATTTTGTCCTATATATATTGTATTCTTATCACATATGAATGTTATTAATTAATAAATTAAAGATTATAAAATAAATATATTATCTACTTCTATAAATTATGCAATTTAAATACATTACTTCACATCTTGTACAAAATTTTGTTTTGTGAGGTAGTAACATTTCTGACCATGTCAGGCTCCATTTTTATATCTCTCCTTACACATCAATCTAGCTGTTGCTCTTTTCACAGGTTTCACAGGCATACGACAGTCAAACTAGGAAACCGATGCTATCAAGCTAGCAGATTCTAGTTATCGTTTAATTGCGGCCCAAGCAACATTGCTCGTCATTAAATAACCCTTTTAAGTTCTGACAAAAAAGAGGGTTTGGTGCTTCAGACACACACATAAGATTTTGTGTTAGCTGAAATCAAGGAACAACCAAACATATATGGATGTCATGATCTTATCGAACGTGGGGGGTTGGTGTTGTTGGCTAAGTCATAGTTCACGCTCAACCACGAAAAGTTTCTTATAATTTGGGATTTAAAAACAAGGGCAGGTGAAGAAAATGAGAAAACAGTGAGATTGTTGGAACAAGATTGTCAAAACTTTGGATAACTTTCATGGTTGTTGATCAGCAACCATCGAGAGATGGAATAATGGACTTGTTCATTGATACCAAGTCAAAAGTTTCATTCCGTCAAGTTTCTTTAATTTAGTGATTTAATATCATTAATCATCATTGTTCCACTACTTCTAAATTATATACTTTTTTTTTTATAATGGAAGAACCTTTAATCGTTACCTTTTAAATACGTATTGGGTAAATTTTTGAATTGTCTTAATTGCCTGTAAATTACACTAACCGGGTACTCCACACTCTACTCCACCAACTCAATTACTTACTAGGGGCTCTAAATTATATATGTCAGAAAGAAATATAAGAATAAAATTGTGTTATATATAAAATTATGAATTATTTTAAATTTTGAATAAAATATTTTATAATATGTGTTAAAATTGAACTGATTAGACCAGTTTAATAGTGAAATTTTGAACTAACTAACTTTTAATTCGATTTTCAATTTTCAATTTAATTCAATTTAATAACCTTTGTTGTTTAAAACTGATCAATTTATTAATTAATTGATTATTTTTTAAAGCGATAAGCTTTTATGTACTAAAATAAATAGATTATCTTCTTAAATTATTTTTAAATTCTTTAATTTTATTCAATTTATAACTGATTTTATGATGATTTAATACCCATTGATTTTTTAAACTTTAAACTTCTCATCTTATCGATTTAACTTACGATTTAGTTTTAAAAATATTGTTTATAATAAATACTCATTGTTCCACTTCTAAATTATACAAATCAAAGTTTCATAAAAATATTTTCCTACATAAAAAAATGAATTAAAATGTGTTATATATCAATTTTATTTGTTTATTTGTTTATTTTTAAAATTGAAATACAAAATTTTTATTATGCATAAATTCATTTGAATTTAGTTTAACTTTTCCACAAACCTTTTAATCTATTTTAAACTACCTATATTATTAGTCTTTTTAACATAAATTAGACTGTGAAAATTATTTCTTTAAAGAAATCTTCAAATGTCACCATTACATTATTTTATTATTGGTAATTAATTTCCACCTTTAATTCTTTATAAATATTACTCATTTGATTATGTAATGTTGCTCATCTTCTTTGTCATGTACCTAATAGTTAAAAAGCTCGACTGTGTACGTGTCTTTAACTCTTTGTACGCTGCATTTTAGTGCAATAGTTGCCATGAACTCTGTTGAGGACCTGAGGTTTTGGCTGTAAAGGTGCAGTTTTTTTATTTATATTTATTATATACAACAGTGATATGTATTTAAATTTATTTTAATGTAATATATATATCTGGTGAAGCTCACCAACTCTTTAAAAAGTTGGTGAAAAAGAAAGAGAATAAAGCAAGCTGTGAGTAAACTAACCAAGACCATGATGCGTTTAAAGAGTCATCGCATACGGTAGCAATAGCATAATTAATTTGAATTTTAAAGAGTCAAAGTATATGTTTGCTGTGTCCTAATTTGTCACCGACTTAGCTGCTAAGACAATTAACTATTATCAAAATTTGCAATTTAATTATTTAATTTAAGTAAAAAACTCGAGAATATAATAAAATATTAAAAAGCAAAGAGAATAATAACATTTTCATGTGATTAAGAAATTTTAACAATTTAATGCGAGAAAAAATTTAAATTTTTTGTGATTGATTACATCAACAAAAATAACATTTTAACTTGATTTATAATATTTATAAAATTTCACCATTAAATTAAAGTTTTCCTAATTTTGATATTAAATTTAAATTGTTAAAATTTCATTTCGTTTTGAATAGTACAATTTTCAGTTATGAAATAAATGTTTTATCGTTTAAAATAAAAATTAATTAATCTTCACCCCAAAATTAAAATATTAAGATGATGATATTATTTTTTCCACTTTTTTTTCAAATACAGTATAACCATACACGTATATTTCTAACGGAGGCCTCGTTTGGTACGCTTCAGTCATTTTTTAAAGTTTTGGAAGATATAACAGTTAATTATTTTGTTTGGTTATTAGATGATTGGTTGATTATTCAACCCAATCAGTTAATTTTTAAAAGCTCCGCTTTTGGTAATCAGCCAAAAAAAATTTTTGTTTGGTTGACGATTGTGCCATTTATTATTTTAATAGAGGTAGAGGCCTTTTAAAGGAAGAAAGAATGTCTGTCACGTCTGTGACACTTGCTATAATAATAATAATAATTAAATATAATTAATTAAAATATATAATTTTATGTTGATTTATGTTAATGATTTTTTGGTTGTTATTATTATTGTTGTTATTGTTATTTTATGCTCTATATTTTTATTAGAGCTATAAACATAATTTTGTAAAGTCAAATATTTAAAATATAATTTTATGAGATTTTAAATTATGCCTTTGTAGGTCATTTTACAAATAAATAATTAAACAACTAATTTTATAAAATATTTTAATAAATAACTGATTTTATTCACCGATAAAATTAACACATATAATCCATTATTAACTAACTATTGACCTGTATTCCGAGTCTACCCTTTTCTTCGGACAATTAAGGATATAAAGGCCCAAAAGTCTTCGTATTTTGAAATCAAATTATTATTACTATTTTTATTTTTCTTTCACCTCTCTTTTCTAGACGGCGATGAATAATAAATTAATAATGCCCCAGCTACACAAACATGTGGGAATCATAATTTTTGTTAAAATTCTTAGGCCAGTTCTCTTTCACGTGGAACAGGCATATTGAAGCCAAAAACTGTTTATACCTGATTAGAGATGTGATTTATAGTTAAATATGTAATATCTCATCTCATAAATTGTTGAAAGATCTAAAGTGTTAGACTATTAAGTCACGTTAATAACATTATATAGAATAAATTTGGTACATTTGTGATATGATTTTATGATTGTATTCATGCGTATAATATTAGCATACACATATGAATTGTGATTTAGACAAATTGCACTCAATTAATATATTATGTGGTATGAAATTAAAATGAATGTAACATTAATGTGTATTTTAATATCTTGTACTTTGGATTACCAATGACAAAAATTGATGGACTACAATTGATAACTTGAAATTTATTGTTACAATTGAGAAATTGATGAATTAAAATGTACATTTGGTATAGGAAAAATGCTAAGTGGTAAGACAAATTAACACATGAAAAATTATGATGACTAAGCCTATAATTTAGTGACATTTGACATAGATAAATAAGTGACATTTGCTATAGCTAATTAATTGACAAATGACATTGATCATTGATTGACAAATGACCTAGTATAAGTGAAACATTTGGCAACTTATTTATGGGACAAATGGAAGGCATGCCTAGTGATATATGTCAGGGTAATAAGGTGACACCTAGCAGCTAATGTGTCAAACTAATGCATAAATATTTACGCTGAGTTCATTTCTCTTATTTCCTTCGTCTCTCCATCGAAATACACTCTCTTCCATAGCTTTGGAGTTTTGCTTCAATTATGTTCAATTACCACTCAAATCCTTACAAGATTTTGCACCAAGAAAGATATATGTTGTTGTCTTCTATTCTGCTATCATCTTGTTGCTAAACCAACCTACTTCCACCTTATGCTCGAATGATTTTGCATATATGGAGAGCTGAATTAGCTTGATCTTTGAACTGAAATTTGAACTAGACAAGTAAGTAAAAGATTGATATTTATGGCATCATATAATAGAGAATTTATGATGATGAAATTGGGATGAATTGTATATGATATTGGAAATTTCTACATGAACTTGGATACTTTTCTGTTGTATTCTTAATGTATGAATAGTAGGTTATGGAAGGTGAATTTATGTTAAAAAAAGGTGCTAATATAGTGATCTTGAAATGGCAACATAACTAGGATATATGATTGATAGTGAATGATAGTTTCTGTTTTAATTTTGATGTGTGAAAAATAATGATTTTTGAGTTGTCTAATGAATGATTGTGAATTGAGTTTGGACATGAATTTGATAAGGGATTGAAGCATGAATAAGGTAGAAATGAAGTGAAATTGATGAACTTTGGTGAAGGTGTGTTACATAGAATGTGGAGTATGGAGTAAAAATTAGAAGCAAAATGAAGGTTATGGGTGAGTGCACTCATCAAACGATTGTGGGATTTATAAGTCTCCTTTCCACGATCATGGAAACTGAATTGGAAGGATAAAAGGTTGGTTTTAGACAATTATTGGACTATATAAGGTTAAGACACTTTATAATGGTAAAATTAGACTTGATTGAGGCTTGAAGTAAACCTAAAAAGTTGTTTGATTAAGTGATTAAGTGTTTGATAAGTTTAAGTTGTTTATTGAGGTTATAAATTAAGGAATGGAATGACTGACATCAATGTATATGAATTTGAGAAGTATGAGTTGTTAATGGTATAAAGATGTTTATGTGAATGCAAGTGTGACTCAAAGGATATAAATAATGAATTAGGTATAACTGAATGAGAATTGGGAAATTATGTGAATACTTAATGCTTGAAAATAATTGATGAATGTATGATTGATGAATTTAGGGTAATCAAACTTACCTAAAGCATAACCTAATTGCAAGCAAGTTATAAGTGAATTGAGCAAGATTTGTGAATAAGAATACATACTGGGGATAGTCAATTGAGCATGCAACGAAACATGATCTACATACATGTGAATGATTGGGTAATCATATGATTGATAACTTAATGAATTGTGAACTCTGTGTGTGTAATGCAATAACATATATATACAAATGTTCACCAACATCCAGTCATTGCTGGTTTACCAAGGCAATAGTTTTTCTGGAGCGTACTGTGAGTTAACCTAAATGATCCTCACTACAATTGAATCGTTTTTGTTTAAATTTCAGTTATTGAATTGCTACTTATATAGTTGTGATATTTTGGACATTATTGGTCTGAGGAGCTTGATACTCAGAAATGTATTGGAAGTGCTTACTGGTTGTAAGTAAATGGGGAAATGTGTACTCAACTAGATGTTGAATGCTAGACTTAGATTCAATGATTGTGATAACTGAATTTGTACATTAAAAAAAAGTGATTGATAGCATATTATGTGGAATGTTGCACTCCATCATATGAATATGTATAATCAGATAAAGGAGTTATGACCAGAGTGACTAATGAAAAAAGAACTTAAAGCTCATAATGTGTACAAAGAGCTACGTGCTCAATGATTAATGAGCTCGGTATCCACAATAGGTATAGGACAGTATTTGAAATGAACCTGGTATCCACAATAGATACAGGACAATTAAATAGGTGCTCGGTCACAATAAAACAAAAATAGAAGTGAGTCTCATGTGCATTTGCATATATATCTTTGCATTTGCTCACGAGATTAATTGCAAACAAATGTTGAATTGTGTTGATATAATGATGGGTAGCTTGTGTCCATGTTGAAGATATGAAGAATTGAGATAAATGATTGGATTATTCTGAAATGACTATAGGAAGTCTTTATATTCATAATATACTTGTTGAAATATGATAAGTAATGTGATATATATGGGATTTGAATTTGGATGAGGTGTTATATTGATTGAACTGTGTTTTATACATGAGATGTTTATGTTCTGTTTAAGTGAGCACATCATGATAGTTCACTCACTGAGTTCGCAAAACTTATTAAAATTGCAATGTTAATTTTCAGGTACTGAAGAGACATAGCTTCTTTGGCTAGTCTAGTTGAAGTAGCTTCTACATTTGGATATGAGTCAGTGTCGGGATCAGTTGTAACTACAACTGTCCTAGCTATGTTGTATCAAGAATTGTATCTCTCAACTATTGTACATTGTACGTGTAAATTTTAGAAGTGAAATGACATTCGAGATTATATATGTTTGTTAATAAAAATGGAACAAAATGATTGTGACTGAATATGATTGTAAATGAAACGATTCAAAACGAAGATTTGAAATGTTTTTGTTTTGAAATGATTAAAATATGACATGAGTTGTTATGTGATGCTTTAAAAATTTGAAAATGCGATTGTCTTAACACGCCCTTTTATAAAATATGTTCTCGAATATATTTCTGTACGTCGGGTATATGCTCTATGGGAGTGATATGTTACAAAAAAGGAAAGTGAGCAATCAATTTGCCTTTACAATTTGTTTTCGATTTAGTAATTTGATTTTTTTTCCTTTTTCTTATATTCGGCTCAGAAAAAAAAGGTTGAATGAATAAAATATCGAAAGGAGGTTCATAGTTAGAGGCAAAGAGTGGGACCCCGTGAATTTAGGACCACTTGACTTTCCAATTTAATTCCAACAATGCAATTCTCGAATCAAGAAAGCGAAACTACTTGACGATGCATATTATAACTCGTTAAAACCTGTAGTCTAATTCAAAATTAATATATTTAATTTAAATTGATTAGAATTTATGTTAAATTTAAGTTTTTTTAAAATTTCAAATTTCAAACTTCAAAATGAATCAATTAAATATTCAATATTTTAAATATCAAATTGAAAGTTAAATTGGTAAGCCAAGATAGTTAATGTTTAAAAGTTTAAGCGATATTAAACCGTCATAAAATTGATTAAATATTGAACAAATTTGAAATATAATTAAAGGATATTATTATTAACTTAAAATTTAATTGAAAGATAAAATTTTAAATAAAATTTAATTAATTTATTTTGATTTATAAAATCAATTAATTTTGAAAATTAATTGATCAATTGATAACTTCGTTGATTTTTAACAACAAGAATTATTAAAATGAATTAAATCAAAAATTAAAAATAAAATTGACAAGTCAGTTGGTTCAAATTTTTCATTATTGAACCTGTTTAACAGATTCTATTTTTTAATCAAAAATATTTTCAAGTAAAGTTACATGAATTTCAGAATTTAAATTAAAAAACAACTCAGCCTGAACCCAGACCAAACACAAAAGCCCATCGCCAAGCCTGCAGACGAGCTTTTTCGTCTGATTTTACAATAGGTTGCAATAACACATTTTAAAATGATATATCATACCGTAAAAGCATAGGAAAAGGCTCATTATTTAGCTTGGAAATAGAAATTTTAGTTTGGCAGGGCCCGTAGATACAACAACAATTATTATTTTAAGATAAATTAATCAGTTACTTAGGCTGCATCATTATTTTTAAGATAAATAAATCATAAAGTAATTTAAAATTAACTTTAAACTAATAAACAAGATTAATTCGACTTAATTAATTCGATTAATTAAATCAAATCAAATCAAATCAACTTAATTCAGAATTAATTAATAAGTCAAATTATATCCAACTCGTATTTAAATTTAAGTCTTAAGGAGTCGTATTCATAATTAATTAATAAATCAAATTACATTCAACTCGTATTTAAATTTAAGTCTTAAGAAGTCGTATTCAATACTTCTTCAGATTGTTTATAAAGAAAATCACGAAATAAAAGTTTTATAGAATTTATATTAAATTAGTCGGAATAACAAGAGATTAGGTCAAGTTAATTGTTTGTAACCTGAATCTAATACGAAGTTTAACAATCAGTGTCGTTTTGGTCAATTAAATCAAAACAACATCATTTTTATAAAGGAGTTTGGACTGTTCAAATTAGTGTTGGTAATATAGCTCAAGCTCAGTCTAAAATCAATGAGTTTATCCTAAGTTGATTATACTTCAGACATGAATTAAACTTCTTTTAATTTTTAGGATAGATTTTAGGCTCGAGTTCAGCAACTCAGTCCGATCCAAAACCTGACTATTTTTAATTTATTTATATTGTTTTATTATTATAAACTATATATATATATATATATATCTTGGGCTTAGGCACGTTGCTCCCGACCTACTGTACTGCCATTCGTAATTCATACCCGATCTTCATTTAACACTAAATCAATTCAACTCGAGCATAAAGAACTAGAGTGTAAGATAATACATTCATGCTTATTTGTCATTATTGTTAATGTTGACTTTTTATAATTGAAAAATCGTAGATAATACAATTTAAGTGTGTAATGGATTTTTTAGTGTTAACTTGAAAATTTAAAAATTTTAAATTGAAATTTAACTATAATTCAAAACTCGATTAACTCAATTTTAATTATTGTTCGATTTATCTTAGATCAAAATATCACTTCTAAACTTACAAGATTAAGGATATTAAACCTAAAAGTTATTCAATCTTGAGTTACCTGGCATCATTGGCCTAAAAGCTATTGATGATATGATACTAACATTTTAAAAATAAAGAATATGTATTTTAACTAAAATTAAATAATGCCAAGTATCAACTCAAACTCCATAATTTTAATTAAAAAATAGAGATAGCATATGCAAATTTACCTTTTTAAAAATTTTCCAATTTAGTGTCAAACTTTATAAAATTTTCAATTTAGTAACTAGTCTTTTAAAATTCTTAAAAATTTTCAAACCATCCTTCATATACTACCATGTTGATCCGTGGAATGAACTCGTATATATCTACACTACACCTTGTTCTCCACCAAAGCCTTATTCTCTTTTATCTATTAGGAAAGACAAAACTCCTCAAATAGCAATTTTTGCACTAGCATCTATTCCTATGATACATTCTAGCATCTTTGAGCAATCTTCTAATGTGGCTGAACCATCTAAAGTGACTTCAAAATTGTGACATTAAATTAAAAAAAAATAAATTAAACACTTTTAAATCTTTCATCTAAACAAAATACCAAGATTTCAATTATCACATCAAAATCACTGTAAACTTGGGTTGGAGCACCTTGTTTTTGTTAAAGTTTTCTAACCCTATGTCACTTAATCTTGTCCATTTATTTGTATAAACTCCACATAAATGTATGAATGAGGTTTAATAAAATATGGTATGAATTAGTTAACTAGACTGAGGGTATATTATCAATAAACTTGTGATAAATAAGTTTTGTCTTTGTAAACTGTAGTTATTTATTATTAACTATAGTTAGCTTATTTATAACCACAGTTAGCTTTTCAATCAGATTTTCATTCTCTGTATAAATAACTAGTTGAGCTCATTAGCTCTTTAACGAAATTAAGTCTTCAATCTCAACTTCTCTCTATTCATGGTATCAGAGCCAATGTGGTTCTGGTTTTCTCTTCCTCTCATCCTGCTAATTGACGACTTCTTGTGATTCTACGATCTATAATGTCAAACAAAGGTTCTTATAGTACCGGTGAACATTCTAATGCTTCCGCGACTACTTTTGAAGAGAATCAATCAAGATTTTCTTTAGTTATTGCTCCTTTGAGCAATATTAACTACCTTACTTGAAGTACTGCCATTCAAATCTTGCTTGGTGCAAGGGATAAATTAGGTTATATTGATGGTTTAATCAAGAAACCTAAAGAAGATTCTACTGAGTACTTGAAATGGAGGAAGAATGACTAGGTGGTGCGATCTTGGATTCTTGGATCTTTATCTAAGGATCTAGCAGAAACTTTCTTATATTGTCAAGATGTCAAAGTGCTGTGGGATATTTTTGCTGAAAGATTTGGAATGAGAAATGGTTCTAAGGTATATCAAGTGCAAAGGCAAATCAATTCCATTGATCAAGGGAACACTGATTTGGCTGCATTTTATAACAAGATCTTGAAGTTATGGGATAATCTAAGTCGACTTTGACCTTTGCCTTACTGTGATTGTCGAAAATGCACATGCAATGTGAATAAAAGACTCACAGAAATGGATGATTCCAATAGACTCATACAGTTTTTAATGGGCTTAAATGAGACTTATGAAGCGGTAAAGAATCAGATCTTAATGCTTGATTTTGTTCCTACAGTAAATAAAGCGTACTCTATGATTCAGACTATTGAAGCTCAAAGGGACATTCAAAGGAACTTTGGAGATATCATAAATCACAATGCACTGTTCATTAGAAATGTTGATAAGTCCAAGGGACAATTTAAAAAGAAGGATAAAAAGGATGACAGAGTTTGTGATTTTTGCAAGAATACTGGTCATCTAAAGGATACATGCTTCAAATTGCATGGTTATCCGGACTGGTGGAAAGATCTTAAGAACAAGAAGGAAAAGAACTGTGGTTGGAGAACTCATGCTAATCTCCCTAAAAGTCCAATCGAAGAACAGAATGTTGATGATAAGCAATGGGTTACTGATTTGATACTGCAGGAAATGGTATACATCATCAACGAAGTTGTATTTACACACCTTAACATAATGGCGTCGTTGAAAGAAAGCATTGACATCTCCTTTAAGTTGCTAGATCATTGTTGTTTCAGTCTTCTATGCCAACTCAATTTTGGGGGGAACCTTTATTACATGCCACGTTTATAATTAACAGACTCCCCACAAAAATTCTAACCTGTAAATCACCTTTTGAGGTACTATTTCATAAATCGCCTGATTATAATTTACTGAAGGTGTTTGGCTGTTTGGTTAACGCTACAAATGTTCATCCTAATAAGGATAAATTTGGCCCAAGATTTGTTCCTTGTGTTTTCCTTGGTCATTATCCAGGCATGAAAGCATACAAATTATACAATACTGCTACCCAACATATTATAATAAGTAGAGATGCAGTTTTTCATGAAGGAGTTTTTCTGTATAGCAAGTTTTTGCTTTCTCAAAAGGATCATGATGCTTCTTCTTGTTCCTTGCCAAAGCCTGCTAGTTTGTCTGAAGATTCACTTACTGATTCTTCTTCTCCAGTCACTTCAGTTGCAGATGTTGTTCCCCTTACAGAATCTATTACGGAGGAATTCTCTGAAGATGTTACAGCACAAGATATTCCTATTTCTACTGAGGTAGAGAGTAGAAGGAGCATACGACCTAAAAATTATAAGTGAAGAAAGCAACAAAAAGATGGGCTGGTTTTTGAAAATTAAAGAATGGGTGAGTGGGCTGAAGCATTAATTGTCATAGGCCCACATTACAAAAAACCTAGGAGCTCTAAGTGATGTACACGGCAACTTGTGAGAAAGGATGGGTGACGGCAGCAGGAGAAAATAAGAAGAAAAAGCCACAGAAAAGCTAATTTAGTGATTTAATATCATTGGTCATTATTGTTCCACTACTTCTATATTATATACGTCAAAAAGAAATATAAGAATAAAATTGAGTTATATATAAAATTATGAATTATTTTATTTTTTGAATAAAATATTTTATATTATATGTGTTAAAAATTGAACTAATTAGACTAATTTAATAGTGAAAATTTTAAACTAACTAACTTTTCGATGCAGCTTTTTAATTTTTTCTATTTAATTCAATTTAATAATATTTGTTGTTATAAATGATCAATTTATTAATTAATCGGTCATTTTAAACTAATAAGTTTTTATACCAAAATAAACATATTAAATTTTTTAGTAGTATCCTTTTTAATTAAACTTTAAAATTTTTATATAATAATATTCTTCTTCAATCATTTTCAATTCTTTAGTTTTATTCAATCTCTAACTAATTTTATAATGATTTAATACCGGTTGAACTTTTAAACCTTAAACATCTTATCTTATCGGTCTAACTTACTATATGATTTTAAAAACAATGTTATAATACACAATCATTGTTCCACTTCTAAATTATACATGTCAAAATTTATAAAAATAAGAATTAAATTGTTGTATATATCTATATATGATTTTATTATTTATTTTAAAAAATTAAAATACAAAATTTTATTATGCATAAATTCATTTGAATTTAGTTTAACTTTTCATAAATCCTTTTAATTTATTTTAAAATACCTATATTATTAGTCTTTCTTTAAAGAAATCTTCAAATGTCACCATTACACTATTTTATCATTGGTAATTAATTTTCATTTAATTTTATAAATATTTATGTAATGTTACTCGACTTCTTTGTCATGTTGTCATGTACTTAATAGTTAAAACACTCATGATTATATGTGTCATCACAATTGAATAATTGTACATTATAAATGAGATTATAATTAAGAGATTCATATTATATTTATGTATTATTCCTAAATGTTCCTAGCAATTGTTTTATTAAGATTGAATATTAATAAAACGTAAAAGGACTAACATATGTTGTCCTCAGCATGGAATTACAGAGCAACTCCTTATTCAGTACTTCTATGATGGGATGTTACTAAATGATAGGAAGATTCTTGATGCTGCCAGTGGGGGAGCCATAGTGAACAAGACACCTCAGGAAGCCAGAAACTTGATTGCAGCAATGGCTGCAAATCTTCAGCAATTCGGGTATCGTTCGGACACACAGACTCGAGGTGTCCATGAGGTAAGTAATTCTAGACTTGAAAGTAGACTTGATAAGATTGCTGATTTGTTGGAGAGACAAGTTATTAATTCTTCCAATGCCAATAATGTCACTGCAAATGCTATAACCAAGGGACCACAAGTCCCTATTTGTCAAATTTGTGGATTTCAGGGTCATTTTACTGATGCTTGTATGACTCTGCAAGATGGTACTGTGGAAGCTGAAGTCAAGGCGATCAATGACAATTATTAGCCTCAAAGGAAATATGATCCCTATTCGAATACTTACAACCCAGGATGGAGGGATCATCCTAATATGAGATATGGGAATGGGCAGCAAGGACAGAGTAGTCAGCAGCGTCAGCCTCAACTTCAGCAGCAGCAGCAACAACAGCAATATCCGAGGCCTAATTACGGCGACCGAATTTCCACCTTGGAGGATCTCATGTCACAGTTGACTACTGCTCAAATGACCACCCATACACAACTGCAGAGTTTGGTTCAATTTCGATCGATTCAAAGACAATTCCAAGCTCGCATAAATAAAATTTTCAAGAACCGAGGAGCAAATTAGTCAATTGGCACTACGTAATCAAGGAAATTGCCCTCTCAGCCTACTGTCAACCCTAGGCAGAATATCAGTGCCATTACCTTGCGTAGTGGAAAAGAAATCGAAAGTGCTGCAGAACCGCAGAAACTTCAACATGGCCATGTTGAAACTGTTGAGCCAGAAAAAGAGGCAGAAACCGAGGAAATCATAAAAGCTAATCCAAAAAGGCCACCATTCCCACACAGGTTGGCTAAGAAGAGGAAATTGCAAAATGAAGAGGAGATCTTAAAGATTTTTGAGAAAGTAGAGATCAATATCTTCTTTCTCACATTGCTTAGGCAAACACCGAGATACTGCAAATTTCTGAAGGACTTGGTTACTAGCATGACCAAGATGAGAGGCAATCAGCGTGTGGTGATGAGTGAGAATGTCTCAGCAGTGTTGCAGGGCAAGTTACCGATAAAGGAGAAGGACCCAGGTATGTTTACCATTCCTTGTAAAATTGGCAATGTTGGTATAGAACGGGCTATGCTAGATTTAGGGGCTTCTATAAATCTTATGCCATTGTCTATTTATACTACATTGAATGCTGGTCCATTGAAAGAAGATGGTGTGATTTTGACATTGGCTGATCGCACCACTAGGTACCCCGAAGGTTTGTTAGAGGATGTTTTAGTGCAAGTTGATGATTTGGTATTTCCTGCAGATTTTTATGTGATGAGAATGGAGGATGAGGGGTCACCTGCATCTAGAATGATGTTGTTAGGACGCCCATTTTTGAGCACTTATAGGACAAAAATTGATGTTCACGGGGGGACTTTAACTATGGAGTTTGATGGTGCTAAAGTTACATTCAATATTAATAACTCCATTAAGCATCCTGTTGATTATTGTACAGCTTTTGTTGTTGACTGTATTAACCCCTTGACCGAGAAATTTCTCGAGTTGTGTGTTGATGATTTTTTGCAGGTTGCGATAACTGACAACCTTACTCCTGCGAAGCTATCAGAGATCGAGACTGAATGGGTAGTGCCGCGAGGTATGGTTCATGCAATCTGATTTCTGAGCTTCTGAGTTGCATCGGCATGTTACAAAGAACCATGAAGATTGACGGCAATAAATTACTCCCATCCATTCTTCAGCCGCCGACATTGGAGCTTAAGGCATTACCTTCGCACCTCAAGTATGTCTTCTTGGGGGAGGCTGAAACATTACCTGTGATTGTTTCCAATCAGTTGAGCGATCTGGAGGAGGAGAAGCTTATCCGTGTACTCAGGGAGAATAAAGAAGCCATTGGATGGTCGATTGCGGACATCGAGGAATTAGCCCTACCATCTGCATGCATCGAATCCTGTTGGAGGATGATTGCAAACCCAGCAGGCAACCTCAGCGTCGATTGAATCCACCAATGATGGAGGTTGTAAAAAAGGAGATACTGAAATTATTGGTTGCGGACATGATCTATGCTATTTCAGATAGCAAGTGGGTAAGTCCAACATAGGTAGTTCCTAAAAAAACTGGCATTACCGTTGTTGAGAATGAAAAAGGTGAATTAGTACCCACTAGAGTTCAAAATGGGTGGCGTGTGTGTATTGATTTCAGAAAGTTAAATGCTGCTACCCGTAAGGATCATTTTCCTTTACCGTTTATTGATCAGATGCTTGAGAGACTTGTAGGTCGTTCTCACTATTGCTGTTTAGACGGTTATTCAAGCTTTCACCAGATTCATGTAGCGCCTGAAGATCAGGAAAAGACGACGTTCACTTGTCCGTTTGGCACTTTTGCCTACAAGCGCATGCCATTTGGTCTCTGCAACGCCCCAGCGACATTTCAGAGATGTATGGTAAGTATCTTTTCTGACTATGTAGAGGAAATCATTGAAGTTTTCATGGATGACTTTACTGTATACGGAGATTCCTTTACATCTTGTTTAGAAAATTTGAGGAAAGTGTTAGAAAGATGCATTGAAAAAAATCTTGTGCTTAATTATGAAAAGTGTCATTTCATGGTTAATCAAGGTATCATATTGGGACATATAGTTTTGGCTAAGGGCATTGAAGTGGATAAATCGAAAATTGATGTGGTTAGCTCGCTTCCTTACCCCGCAAATGTGCGGGAAGTACGCTCCTTTCTTGGTCATGCAGGTTTTTACAGGCGGTTCATCAAAGATTTTTCGAAGATAGCCCATCCAATGAGCAACCTCCTACAGAAAGATGTGCCATTTGAATTCAATGAGGATTGCAAAAAGGCGTTTGACATTCTGAAGGAAAAGCTGGTTAACGCACCTATCATCAAACCACCGGATTGGAACATCCCTTTCGAGCTCATGTGTGATGCCAGTAACTACGCTGTAGGAGCAGTTCTTGGGCAGAGGATAGGCCGTGACCCTCATGTGATCTATTATGCATCAAAGACGTTAGACAGTGCTCAACAAAACTATTCAACCACGGAGAAGGAAATGTTTGCTGTGGTCTTCGCATTAGAGAAATTCCGATCATACGTGCTTGGTACGAAGGTGATAGTGTATTCAGACCATGCTGCCCTTCGATACCTAATGAGCAAAAAGGATGCGAAGCCAAGACTTATCCGATGGGTTCTTCTGCTGCAAGAATTTGACATTGAGGTCCGAGATAAAAGAGGAGCGGAAAACCTAGTCGCAGATCACCTGAGTAGGCTGCAGAACACTTCTGGCGATGATTTGGTCGTTACTGAGGAGTTTCCCGATGAACAGTTATTTGCAGTGACTTCAACATGGCCATGTCGAAACCCATGGTACGCAGATCTGGTCAATTTTATCACACAGAATGGCTATCCAGTTGGTATCACGTCTGCCCAGCGCCATAAATTGAAAAATGATGCTAGGTATTATATTTGGGATGATCCATATTTATGGAAAATGTGTTCTGATCAGATTGTGCGAAGGTGCGTACCTGAATCTGAGATTTCTTCCATATTGCAATTTTGTCATGCATCTGCTTGTGGTGGCCATTTCGGCCCTAATAGGACAGCTAGGAGAGTGCTTGAATCTGGTTTCTACTGGCCTGATATTTTTCGAGATTCTTATGCATTTTGCAAAGCATGTGACAGGTGCCAAATGACTGGCAATATTGGCTGAAGAAATGAAATGCCTCAGACCCCGATTATTGTTTGTGAGATATTTGATGTGTGGGGTATTGATTTCATGGGCCCTTTTCCATCATCATTTGGTTTCCAGTATATTTTATTAGCTGTCGATTATGTTTCGAAATGGGTAGAGGCAAAAGCTACTCGTACTAATGATTCTAAGGTTGTTGTCGACTTTGTGAAAACTAATATCTTTGTCAGGTTCGGCACCCCGAAAGCAATCATTAGTGATCGTGGGAATCATTTCTGCAACAGAGTGTTTGCTGCATTATTGCAGAAATATGGAGTTATGCACAGGACCTCCACGGCCTATCATCCGCAAACCAATGGATTAGCGGAATTGTCCAATCGAGAGGTAAAGAGTATATTGGAGAAAACTGTGAATTTTAGCAGGAAAGATTGGAGCGGGCTCTTGGACGACGCTCTTTGGGCTTACCGCACTGCCTACAAAACGTCATTAAACATGTCTCCTTACAAACTTGTTTATGGCAAGGCCTGTCATCTGCCAGTGGAAGTTGAGCATCGAGCGTTTTGGTCGTGAAGCGAAGGTAACATGAATTTTGATGTCATGGGCAACAAAGAAAGTTGCAGATTCAAGAATTGGAAGAATTACGGAATCATGCTTTTGACAACGCTGTTACATACAAGGCCAAAACTAAAGCTTTTCACGACAAGCAGCTTTCTGACAAGAAGTTTAAAGTCGGACAAAAGGTACTTTTATTTAATTCAACTTTGAAACTTTTTGCAGGGAAAATGCGATCCAAATGGACTGGGCATTTCGTGGTCATAAAGGTTTATCCTTACGGTGTTGTGGACATTCAAAGCATGGAAACAGGAAAAATTTTCAAGGTGAATGGCCATCGTTTGAAGCCATTTTATGAAGGGTTTCAACCCCACTCCGTCGAAGTTAACTCTTTGAATGAACCTTCATACAATTGAATGGGGCTCGTGTCGGGCTAACGACGTTAAACAAACGCGCTTCTTGGGAGGCAACCCAAGGTTTGCTTTCATTTTGTTCTTCGCAATTTAATTTTTAGTTCTTCGTGATTTTGTCGAATTTCTTGTTTTTCTCCATTTTCTTTTTATTCTATGTTCCAACACTTTGCTGAATATCACTTGGTCGAGAGGATTTTATTGCCTTGCAGGATGGTATCATCTGATCAGTTATTGGCAATTGAAGGAAATTGGATGAAAATTGCGTCATAAAGAAGCGGGTTTGAGCGGAAAGCTTTTATGTGGAAGGAATCAAGACTTTGTGTTATGCCCTTGAGCCCATTAATTTTTGAAGCCCACCTTCCATTACACTAAAGCCCAACAGCCCATTCTCCTCAAAATCCCGAAATTCATCTAAATCCTTAATCCTCTCATCTTACGCCTACACACCAAAGAAGACAGTCACACTCTCAAAGAAGAACCTCCCACGACGACTCAAAGAAGACCAAAGACACCAAGCAACCTACCCACGTCGTACTCCAGCAGCTACGCCCAACGCAACACCAACGCCCAGCCATTTAATTTTAACACCATTTGTCTCTTTGCTGACTTAATTTCATAGCTGATTTAATTTTCTTTGCTGAACTTTTCTGTTTATCTTGTGTCCTTCGTGCATTTTTGCGTGATTGCCTCTATACTTGTGTCTTTCTCTATATCTGCTCTCTTGAATTTTTCTGCCACACACGGATGACGCCACTGCTGATTTGATTTAATTTGCTACTTTGCTCCTTGTCTTGTGCATTGTCGTTATTGCATTTTTTCGCGTTTTCTCCATCGTTTGGGTTCTTCCATAGCTAATTTTCTGGAACTTGTTGAGTTGTGTGATTCTTGGATTTTGCAGGAACCATGCCTAGGAAATCCGGCAGTAGCTCTACTAGACCGACAGATTCTGCTCCCATTCGACGATCTAATCGCAAACGTCCAGCAGTAACACCATCACCTCCACCATACCCACCGTCACCTTAGAGCGTCACTTAGAGAAGCTCTTTCTTACCCTTTACTTTTTACTATTCTTGTCTTTCATTTGCTAACATTGAGGACAATGTTTGGTCTAAAGTGTGGGGGAAGGATTTAGGTTAAATTTTGCATGAAATTTTCAGGTTTTAGTGGGTGAATGGTTCAGATTTTTCTTGATTTTTGTGCTTCAAAGTGTCACACCTTTACTCTTGCTTGAACTTGAAGATTTTCACTTGTACTTGCATGTTTTAGTTCAAAAAATAATCATAAAAATTAAATTAAAAAAAAAACTTTTGAAAAACACAAAAAGATTTTTCGTTTTTGCATGCTTTTGCACCTTAAGTGTTTAGTTTTGTCTTTTGATCTCCCAATGATTGATAAGAATATGAGTATTATAGGTGAGAGTTGATCTTTGATGTTTGAATCATGAACTTGGTGAATGAGTTTTTATGTGAGTTTTAAGCTTGATAGCTTTTGGATTGATTTTGAAACTACATTGTGTTAACTTAATAGATGATTGTCCCATGTGAGATTTTGAACCTTCAACACAATTCTTTGATGTGTGTCCATTCAATGTTTTGTATCTCTAGAACTTGCTTGATATCTTGTTGAGACTACACTTTTACATGCATGCATGAAGATGATAAAGGCACTTAGGATTTTAACCACTTGACCAAAAAGGCAACCCAAAGCATGTTATCCACTAGTGAGCCCATTTGAGCTTATTATCCGTTCTTTGCTTTACCATGTTTAACTTAACCTTTTCTTAATTGATTTATCTTTCTAACCCTTATCATGGTTAGTAGAGCATGCTTGTTGAGTTAAACTTATGAAGGTTGCGCATATAGGAATATCAGTGGCATATGACTTGTATTGCACTTGTTGTCAATGGGGAAGGAATCGAAACAAAAAAAAAGAAAAGAAAAGAAAAGAAAAAGAAACGAAAAAAAAGAGAGTTTGAGGCCAAGTAGAGAAAAGAAAGAAAAGGATTCCCCATGTGCTTGAGTGATAAATGTTTGGGGAATGAAAGTTCAAAGAAAAAAAAAGAGAGAGATGTGCTTAATTGTTTAATGATATGCAGGATGCGTACATAGGTGTTATTGATTATTTGTTATGCTCTACTCACTTTGATACTTAGCCTTTTCTTATCTTTCTTTTACCTTACCCCTAACCCAGCCAAGTTGCATCCTTGTTTAAGACCTCTTGATTTATGTTGTGCATGTAATACTTAGTAGTGTATTCAAGATTGAAGAGTAAGCCTATGGTAGAGCATTGCATTGTTTGAATTTATGAGAGTTAAAAACACATTTGAGCCATAAACACTTGAGTGTTGGAGTGTATGACAATGAGAGGACCTATTATTTTGACATGGTGTAGATTTCCTCTAAGTCTATCTTGCTATCTTGCTTGACTCTTACATTTAAAGTGAATTCATTATTTTTATGGATTAAATGTCGCGGGTTCCTCTTGTTTATAATCCTTGTATGTCTTTGAGGTTGTTGGGAGGTTGGGAGAAAAACTTTGACACTTAAGGAAATGTCCTTTGCATTTGCATATTTATTTCTTTTTGTTTTTGCATCCATACTTAGTTTTTGCATACTTGGTTTTCTTAGTCTTTCCTCGAGGACGAGCAAGGGCTAAGTGTGGGGGAGTTTTGATAACTTGCAATTTTGTCACGTTAATTTTTTTTGTTTCATGCTCTTTTGGTAGACTTTTGTGATGCTTTACATGTGTTTTTACGGTAATTTATGTCTTTGCATGTTCTAGGTGACGAAATACAAAGTAACACAATTTGGACAAAAAGCAAAGTAGCAGAAGGAATTACAAGAGGATTAAATCAACATATAGAGGACAGCTGTGAGAGGGGCGTGAAATAAAAGAGGCGTTAATTGTAGCAATCCATTGAACAGTAGAGGAACGAATTTAAATGGCCAAGCATTGGAGTGAGCACGCAACAGGGGGATTAGTGACGCAACATCAACATGTTAGGGGAGGAGCCAAGCGAAAATTATAAGTGAAGAAAGCAACAAAAAGATGGGCTGGTTTTTGAAAATTAAAGAATGGGTGAGTGGGCTGAAGCATTAATTGTCCTAGGCCCACATTACAAAAAACCTAGGAGCTCTAAGTGATGTACACGGCAACTTGTGAGAAAGGATGGTGTGGCAAGTAGGAGAAAATAAGAAGAAAAGGCCACAGAAAAGCTAAGGAGACAGCGGCAACTTCGAGGAGAGCTCTAGGGAGTGGAGATACAACTGACAGTGGATAGCGTGCAGCAGCCTAGAGAGGAAGGATTATTCAACACATTAAAGAGTATATTACGATTGTGGACTGCGGCAGCTTGGAGTTTTAGGAGAGAAAAGTCAAAGATTGCGGCAACTTTCAGGAAGGTTTGAGGAGGCACGACAGTGAGCAACATTTTAGGCAGGACCGAAAGCTTGAGCTGCAACTAGTGTGGGTCTCAAGGTTTAATTTCCATTTTTAATTTGTTAATTTCAGTTTTTAATTGTTAGAGATTAGAATTATGTGTGGCTAAGTTTTTCATCTAGACAAGGTACTTGATGTTTGATACATGTAGTTCGTGAGACTCTTGTGGTTTAATTGTTTTCGTGAATTTCTTATGTTTATTTAATCTCCGTGTTTAGTTGATTTATTATTGTTGAGTTTGTTGATTAATGTGGCCAGTTAATTAATTAACTTAA
Organism: Erythroxylum novogranatense; assembly: GCA_029891385.1. NCBI lineage: Eukaryota > Viridiplantae > Streptophyta > Magnoliopsida > Malpighiales > Erythroxylaceae > Erythroxylum > Erythroxylum novogranatense. The sequence continues at coordinate 95,207,827 of CM057230.1, forward strand.
TAATAAATTGCCGAATAGATTAGTTAATATGTGATTGCTGTCTATCGAGTGGCGAATTAATTTCAATTAAGAGGTTAATGGGATTAAATAATTTGGTCTAAATAGATTGCGGGTGTCCGATTCTGTTGACTAAGACGAGGGTCCATTAGAATTTATTGCTGCCATAGATTATATTCTGGGGAGCTTTACTCAGAAATAGTCTAATTGGTTAAGGAAATAATCATGAGCTTTACTCTGAGTTATCGAATAATTACGAATGGATTGGTAGATTTGTGTCGTTTCATCATCGCTATAACTTTGTCCATAGGAATGAACGAAATTTATATTTTTGAGTCTATGATCGAATTACGGTATCAAACGGGAGAGTACCTTGGCTAAGTTTTTATTCATATTATTTTCAGTCTTATTTTTAATTTCTTCTTGCTTGATTTTGTGTTTCTAAAATTAATCATTCTCCAATCGAAATATTTTTATTTTATTATATTTTATTTTCGATTTCACACAAATAAATAACTACTTCACTGGTCTCTGTGGTTCGACCCTATTCACCACTTTACTCGCTTAAGTATTCTAGAATAGGAATTTATTTTTGTTGGTTTGACACGCCATAACTGTGCCAACCAAGTTTGAATATTAGCGCCATCCAAGTTTGACACTTTTTTTTAGCGCCATCCAAGTTTGACACTTTGTTGCTGTGCCAACCAAGTTTGAATATTAGCCAATCAAGTTTGGCATTTTGTTGGGGTTTCTTGGTTTTGGATTTGGACTTGCTCTTGGACTCTTGCTTGGCTTCTTTCTCTTTTCCAAGCCTCACCAATGAATTCCTGTAGTCTACCACCATGCGCTTCACTTCGCTTCCTTTCAGTGACTCTGCCTTCATATTCCAGTTCAAAGGATCCTTTGTGCAAGAACCGCTTATTGAATCATTGCGTTATATACTCCATTTTCGCTTCAGCTTTGGAGAAACTAAGAACGATGAAGAGAACGAAGAAAATGGAGAAAAGGGTAGTTGTTGGATTGATCGGAGAAGTTATGGGCAACTAAACATATACAACACAGATGTAACAATGAGTAGAATTTCAAGTTTTCAGTACATACATCCCAATAAACCGTTGTGAAAGGACATTCGGGCTAGTTCATTTGCGAACTGATGAGTAATTTTTCCAAAGAATAGAAGACAGAATAGTAGAAGAAAAGCAGAGGAACGAAAAGTTCTTAAAATGTTTAATCTTATTTATTTCATGTACTGCAGTGGCATTTATAGCCGATTACAATCGGGAAGTGAAACAGAAAGTAACGTAATTATTTCAATAACTCCTCCACCAAAGGAGGAGTAGATAACTGGAAGGAAATCACATAATAATAGGAGTAGATCAGCAGCAACCCCAGCAAGAATATCTGAGTCCGCAAGGATGAACTCAGGATGCTGTTTTTCAAAACAGATGAAAGAAATGAAAGAGATGAAAGAGCAGATGGCCCACGTGAAAGACATGCATCAGCAGATGGCCTATCATTTTCTCTCTCTCTTATCTCGCAGTTTCTTCTTTGTAATTGTAGCAACGCCACAAGGAGGGTGCTTAAATAGAGGCATAGGTGGGTGAGGCTTATTGAGTGCTGGGCAGGTTGGGCCGACGGGTTATTGGAAACTCACGTGGCCGTTCGATCTTCATGGGGATGGACGGTTAAGATGGTTACGTGGCAAGATTGGTGGGAAGACATTGCTCTTAAGAGGGGTCCAAATTGGGAAGGGTCGGAGAGGATTAGCTTTTGTAGAGGAGGTTTGGTGAGAACTTGCACATAAGCCTTGCATCATCATTCCACACATTTTTTTTTTAATTTTTAATTTCTCAACCAAAACTTTATTAATAAAATATTAGTCATATGTTCTATTAAAATATTAAGGTAAAGACCATGTTCTTTGATGCCAAGTCAAAGTTTCATTGGTCAAGTTACTTTAATTTAGTGATTTAATATCATTGGTCATTATTATTCCACTACTTCTATATTATATACGCCAAAAGAAATATAAGAATAAAATTGAGTTATATATAAAATTATGAATTATTTTATTTTTGAATAAAATATTTTATATTATATGTGTTAAAATTGAACTAATTAGACCAATTTAATAGTGAAAATTTTAAACTAACTAACTTTTGATGCAGCTTTTTAATTTTTTCTATTTAATTCAATTTAATAATATTTGTTGTTATAAACTGATCAATTTATTAATTAATCGGTCATTTTAAACTAATAAGTTTTATACCAAAATAAACATATTAAATTTTTTAGTAGTATCCTTTTTAATTAAACTTTAAAATTTTATATAATAATATTCTTCTTCAATCATTTTCAATTCTTTAGTTTTATTCAATCTCTAACTAATTTTATAATGATTTAATACCGGTTGAACTTTTAAACCTTAAACATCTTATCTTATCGGTCTAACTTACTATATGATTTTAAAAACAATGTTATAATACACAATCATTGTTCCACTTCTAAATTATACATGTCAAAATTTATAAAAATAAGAATTAAATTGTTGTATATATCTATATATGATTTTATTATTTATTTTAAAAAATTAAAATACAAAATTTTATTATGCATAAATTCATTTGAATTTAGTTTAACTTTTCATAAATCCTTTTAATTTATTTTAAAATACCTATATTATTAGTCTTTCTTTAAAGAAATCTTCAAATGTCACCATTACACTATTTTATCATTGGTAATTAATTTTCATTTAATTTTATAAATATTTATGTAATGTTACTCGACTTCTTTGTCATGTTGTCATGTACTTAATAGTTAAAACACTCATGATTATATGTGTCATCACAATTGAATAATTGTACATTATAAATGAGATTATAATTAAGAGATTCATATTATATTTTATGTATTATTCCTAAATGTTCCTAACAATTGTTTTATTAAGATTGAATATTAATAAAACGTAAAAGGACTAATATATGTTGTCCTCAAAGATGGAATTACAGAGCAACTCCTTATTCAGTACTTCTATGATGGGATGTTACTAAATGATAGGAAGATTCTTGATGCTGCCAGTGGGGGAGCCATAGTGAACAAGACACCTCAGGAGACCAGAAACTTGATTGCAAAGAATGGTCGCAAATCTTCACAATTCGGGTATCGTTCGGACAATACGACTCGAGGTGTCCACGAGGTAAGTAATTCTAGACTTGAAAGTAGACTTGATAAGATTGCTGATTTGTTGGAGAGACAAGTTATTAATTCTTCCAATGCCAATAACGTCACTGCAAATGCTATAACCAAGGGACCACAAGTCCCTATTTGTCAAATTTGTGGATTTCAGGGTCATTTTACTGATGCTTGTATGACTCTGCAAGATGGTACTGTGGAAGCTGAAGTCAAGGCGATCAATGACAATTATTAGCCTCAAAGGAAATATGATCCCTATTGAATACTTTACAACCTGGATGGAGGATCATCTAATATGAGATATGGAATGGGCAAGAAGGACAGAGTAGTCAGCGTCGGCCTCAACTTCAAAGAAGAAGAAGAACAACAAAGCAATATCCGAGGCCTAATTACGGCGACCGAATTTCCACCTTGGAGGATCTCATGTCACAGTTGACTACTGCTCAAATGACCACCCATACACAACTGCAGAGTTTGGTTCAATTTCAGACTGATTCAGCACAATTCCAAGCTCAGACAAATAAAAATTTTCAAGAACTGAGGGAGCAAATTAGTCAATTGGCCGCTACACAGAATCAAGGGAAATTGCCCTCTCAGCCTACTGTCAACCCTAGGCAGAATATCAGTGCCATTACCTTGCGTAGTGGAAAAGAAATCGAAAGTGCTGCAGAACCGCAGAAACTTCAACATGGCCATGTTGAAACTGTTGAGCCAGAAAAAGAGGCAGAAACCGAGGAAATCATAAAAGCTAATCCAAAAAGGCCACCATTCCCACACAGGTTGGCTAAGAAGAGGAAATTGCAAAATGAAGAGGAGATCTTAAAGATTTTTGAGAAAGTAGAGATCAATATCTTCTTTCTCACATTGCTTAGGCAAACACCGAGATACTGCAAATTTCTGAAGGACTTGGTTACTAGCATGACCAAGATGAGAGGCAATCAGCGTGTGGTGATGAGTGAGAATGTCTCAGAAGTGTTGCAGGCAAGTTACCGATAAAGGAGAAGGACCCATGTATGTTTACCATTCCTTGTAAAATTGGCAATGTTGGTATAGAACGGGCTATGCTAGATTTAGGGGCTTCTATAAATCTTATGCCATTGTCTATTTATACTACATTGAATGCTGGTCCATTGAAAGAAGATGGTGTGATTTTGACATTGGCTGATCGCACCACTAGGTACCCCGAAGGTTTGTTAGAGGATGTTTTAGTGCAAGTTGATGATTTGGTATTTCCTGCAGATTTTTATGTGATGAGAATGGAGGATGAGGGGTCACCTGCATCTAGAATGATGTTGTTAGGACGCCCATTTTTGAGCACTTATAGGACAAAAATTGATGTTCACGGGGGGACTTTAACTATGGAGTTTGATGGTGCTAAAGTTACATTCAATATTAATAACTCCATTAAGCATCCTGTTGATTATTGTACAGCTTTTGTTGTTGACTGTATTAACCCCTTGACCGAGAAATTTCTCGAGTTGTGTGTTGATGATTTTTGCAAGTTGCGATAATCGATAACCTTACTCTGCGAAGCTATCGAGATCGAGACCGAATGGGTAGTGCCGCGAGGTATGGTTCATGCAAGATCAGATTTGCGAGCTTCTGAGTTGCATCGGCATGTTACAAAGAACCATCAAGATTGACGGCAATAAATTACTCCCATCCATTCTTCAGCCGCCGACATTGGAGCTTAAGGCATTACCTTCGCACCTCAAGTATGTCTTCTTGGGGGAGGCTGAAACATTACCGTGATTGTTTCCAATCGGTTGAAGCGATCTGGAGGAGGAGAAGCTTATCCGTGTACTCGTGGAGAATAAAGAAGCCATTGGATGGTCGATTGCGGACATCAAGGAATTAGCCCTACCATCTCGCATGCATCGAATCTGTTGGAGGATGATTGCAAACCCAAAGAGCAACCTCGGCGTCGATTGAATCCACCAATGATGGAGGTTGTAAAAAGGAGATACTGAAATTATTGTTGCGGACATGATCTATGCTATTTCGGATAGCAAGTGGGTAAGTCCAACATAGGTAGTTCCTAAAAAGCGGCATTACCGTTGTTGAGAATGAAAAGGTGAATTAGTACCCACTAGAGTTCAAAATGGGTGGCGTGTGTGTATTGATTTCGAAAGTTAAATGTCGCACCACCGAAGGATCATTTTCCTTACCGCTTATCGATCGATGCTTGAGAGACTTGTAGGTCGTTCTCACTATTGCTGTTTAGAGCGGTTATTCAAGCTTTCACCGATTCATGTGGCGCCAAGATCGTGAAAGACGACGCTCACTTGTCCGTTTGGCACTTTTGCCTACAAGCGCGATGCCATTTGGTCTCTCGAACGCCCAAATGACATTTCGTAGATGTATGGTAAGTATCTTTTCTGACTATGTAGAGGAAATCATTGAAGTTTTCATGGATGACTTTACTGTATACGGAGATTCCTTTACATCTTGTTTAGAAAATTTGAGGAAAGTGTTAGAAAGATGCATTGAAAAAAATCTTGTGCTTAATTATGAAAAGTGTCATTTCATGGTTAATCAAGGTATCATATTGGGACATATAGTTTTGGCTAAGGGCATTGAAGTGGATAAATCGAAAATTGATGTGGTTAGCTCGCTTCCTTACCCCGCAAATGTGCGGGAAGTACGCTCCTTTCTTGGTCATGCAGGTTTTTACAGGCGGTTCATCAAAGATTTTTCGAAGATAGCCCATCCAATGAGCAACCTCCTACAGAAAGATGTGCCATTTGAATTCAATGAGGATTGCAAAAAGGCGTTTGACATTCTGAAGGAAAAGCTGGTTAACGCACCTATCATCAAACCACCGGATTGGAACATCCCTTTCGAGCTCATGTGTGATGCCAGTAACTACGCTGTAGGAGCAGTTCTTGGGCAGAGGATAGGCCGTGACCCTCATGTGATCTATTATGCATCAAAGACGTTAGACAGTGCTCAACAAAACTATTCAATCACGGAGAAGGAAATGTTTGCTGTGGTCTTCGCATTAGAGAAATTCCGATCATACGTGCTTGGTACGAAGGTGATAGTGTATTCAGACCATGCTGCCCTTCGATACCTAATGAGCAAAAAGGATGCGAAGCCAAGACTTATCCGATGGGTTCTTCTGCTGCAAGAATTTGACATTGAGGTCCGAGATAAAAGAGGAGCGGAAAACCTAGTCGCAGATCACCTGAGTAGGCTGCAGAACACTTCTGGCGATGATTTGGTCGTTACTGAGGAGTTTCCCGATGAACAGTTATTTGCAGTGACTTCAACATGGCCATGTCGAAACCCATGGTACGCAGATCTGGTCAATTTTATCACACAGAATGGCTATCCAGTTGGTATCACGTCTGCCCAGCGCCATAAATTGAAAAATGATGCTAGGTATTATATTTGGGATGATCCATATTTATGGAAAATGTGTTCTGATCAGATTGTGCGAAGGTGCGTACCTGAATCTGAGATTTCTTCCATATTGCAATTTTGTCATGCATCGCTTGTGGTGGCCATTTCGCCCTAATAGGACAACTAGGAGAGTGCTTGAATCTGGTTTCTCTTGCCCGATATTTTCGAGATTCTTATGCATTTTGCAAAGCATGTGACAGGTGCCAAATGACTGGCAATATTGGTCAAGAAATGAAATGCCTCAGACCCCGATTATTGTTTGTGAGATATTTGATGTGTGGGGTATTGATTTCATGGGCCCTTTTCCATCATCATTTGGTTTCCAGTATATTTTATTATTATCGATTATGTTTCGAAATGGGTAGAGGCAAAAGCTACTCGTACTAATGATTCTAAGGTTGTTGTCGACTTTGTGAAAACTAATATCTTTGTCAGGTTCGGCACCCCGAAAGCAATCATTAGTGATCGTGGGAATCATTTACGCAATGAGTGTTTCTTTGCATTATTGCAGAAATATGGAGTTATGCACAGGACCTCCACGGCCTATCATCCGCAAACCAATGGATTAGCGGAATTGTCCAATCGAGAGGTAAAGAGTATATTGGAGAAAACTGTGAATTTTAGCAGAAAGATTGAGCGGGCTCTTGGACGACGCTCTTTGGGCTTACCGACCGCCTACAAAACGTCATTAAACATGTCTCCTTACAAACTTGTTTATGGCAAGGCACATCATCTGCCGGTGGAAGTTGAGCATCGGCGTTTTGAGTCGTGAAGCAAAGGTAACATGAATTTTGATGTCATGGGCAACAAAGAAAGTCTTGATTCAAGAATTGGAAGAATTACGGAATCATGCTTTTGACAATATTTGTTACATACAAGGCCAAAACTAAAGCTTTTCACGACAAGCGACTTTTCGACAAGAAGTTTAAAGTCGGACAAAAGGTACTTTTATTTAATTCAACTTTGAAACTTTTGCAGGAAAATGCGATCCAAATGAATTTGGGCATTTCGTGGTCATAAAGGTTTATCCTTACGGTGTTGTGGACATTCAAAGCATGGAAACAGGAAAAATTTTCAAGGTGAATGGCCATCGTTTGAAGCCATTTTATGAAGGGTTTCAACCCCACTCCGTCGAAGTTAACTCTTTGAATGAACCTTCATACAATTGAATGGGGCTCGTGTAATAAGGCTAACGACGTTAAACAAACGCGCTTCTTGGGAGGCAACCCAAGGTTTGCTTTCATTTTGTTCTTCGCAATTTAATTTTTAGTTCTTCGTGATTTTGTCGAATTTCTTGTTTTTCTCCATTTTCTTTTTATTCTATGTTCCAACACTTTGCTGAATATCACTTGGTCGAGAGGATTTTATTGCCTTGCAGGATGGTATCATCTGATCAGTTATTGGCAATTGAAGGAAATTGGATGAAAATTGCGTCATAAAGAAGCGGGTTTGAGCGGAAAGCTTTTATGTGGAAGGAATCAAGACTTTGTGTTATGCCCTTGAGCCCATTAATTTTTGAAGCCCACCTTCCATTACACTAAAGCCCAACAGCCCATTCTCCTCAAAATCCCGAAATTCATCTAAATCCTTAATCCTCTCATCTTACGCTTACACCACCAAAGACAGAGACGACCACTCTCCAAAGAAGAACCTCCCACGACGACTCAAAGAAGACCAAAGACACCAAGCAACCTACCCACGTCAGACTACTAGCCTACGCCTAACGCAACACCAACGCCTTGACCATTTAATTTTAACACCATTTGTCTCTTTCTTGACTTAATTTCATAGTGATTTAATTTTCTTTCTTTGAACTTTTCATTTATCTTGTGTCCTTCGTGCATTTTTGCGTGATTGCCTCTATACTTGTGTCTTTCTCTATATCTGCTCTCTTGAATTTTTCTGCCACACACGGATGACGCCACTGCTGATTTGATTTAATTTGCTACTTTGCTCCTTGTCTTGTGCATTGTCGTTATTGCATTTTTTCGCGTTTTCTCCATCGTTTGGGTTCTTCCATAGCTAATTTTCTGGAACTTGTTGAGTTGTGTGATTCTTGGATTTTGCAGAACCATGCCTAGGAAATCCGCAGTAGCTCTACTAGACCGATGATTCTGCTCCCATTCGACGATCTAATCGCAAACGTCCAAAGAATAACACCATCACCTCCACCATACCCACCGTCACCTTAGGCGCCACTTAGAGAAGCTCTTTCTTACCCTTTACTTTTACTATTCTTGTCTTTCATTTGCTAACATTGAGGACAATGTTTGGTCTAAAGTGTGGGGAAGGATTTAGGTTAAATTTTGCATGAAATTTTCAGGTTTTAGTGGGTGAATGGTTGATTTTCTTGATTTTTGTGCTTCAAAGTGTCACACCTTTACTCTTGCTTGAACTTGAAGATTTTCACTTGTACTTGCATGTTTTAGTTCAAAAAATAATCATAAAAATTAAATTAAAAAAAAAACTTTTGAAAAACACAAAAAGATTTTTCGTTTTTGCATGCTTTTGCACCTTAAGTGTTTAGTTTTGTCTTTTGATCTCCCAATGATTGATAAGAATATGAGTATTATAGGTGAGAGTTGATCTTTGATGTTTGAATCATGAACTTGGTGAATGAGTTTTTATGTGAGTTTTAAGCTTGATAGCTTTTGGATTGATTTTGAAACTACATTGTGTTAACTTAATAGATGATTGTCCCATGTGAGATTTTGAACCTTCAACACAATTCTTTGATGTGTGTCCATTCAATGTTTTGTATCTCTAGAACTTGCTTGATATCTTGTTGAGACTACACTTTTACATGCATGCATGAAGATGATAAAGGCACTTAGGATTTTAACCACTTGACCAAAAAGGCAACCCAAAGCATGTTATCCACTAGTGAGCCCATTTGAGCTTATTATCCGTTCTTTGCTTTACCATGTTTAACTTAACCTTTTCTTAATTGATTTATCTTTCTAACCCTTATCATGGTTAGTAGAGCATGCTTGTTGAGTTAAACTTATGAAGGTTGCGCATATAGGAATATCAGTGGCATATGACTTGTATTGCACTTGTTGTCAATGGGGAAGGAATCGAAACAAAAAAAAAGAAAAGAAAAGAAAAGAAAAAGAAACGAAAAAAAAGAGAGTTTGAGGCCAAGAGAGAAAAGAAAGAAAAGGATTCCCATGTGCTTTGGTGATAAATGTTTGGGGAATGAAAGTTCAAAGAAAAAAAAGAGAGATGTGCTTAATTGTTTAATGATATGCAGGATGCGCACATAGGTGTTATTGATTATTTGTTATGCTCTACTCACTTTGATACTTAGCCTTTTCTTATCTTTCTTTTACCTTACCCCTAACCCAGCCAAGTTGCATCCTTGTTTAAGACCTCTTGATTTATGTTGTGCATGTAATACTTAGTAGTGTATTCAAGATCAAGAGTAAGCCTATGGTAGAGCATTGCATTGTTTGAATTTATGAGAGTTAAAAACACATTTGAGCCATAAACACTTGAGTGTTGGAGTGTATGACAATGAGAGGACCTATTATTTTGACATGGTGTAGATTTCCTCTAAGTCTATCTTGCTATCTTGCTTGACTCTTACATTTAAAGTGAATTCATTATTTTTATGGATTAAATGTCGCGGGTTCCTCTTGTTTATAATCCTTGTATGTCTTTGAGGTTGTTGGGAGGTTGGGAGAAAAACTTTGACACTTAAGGAAATGTCCTTTGCATTTGCATATTTATTTCTTTTTGTTTTTGCATCCATACTTAGTTTTTGCATACTTGGTTTTCTTAGTCTTTCCTCGAGGACGAGCAAGGGCTAAGTGTGGGGGAGTTTTGATAACTTGCAATTTTGTCACGTTAATTTTTTTTGTTTCATGCTCTTTTGGTAGACTTTTGTGATGCTTTACATGTGTTTTTACGGTAATTTATGTCTTTGCATGTTCTAGGTGACGAAATACAAAGTAACACAATTTGGACAAAAAGCAAAGTAGCAGAAGGAATTACAAGAGGATTAAATCAACATATAGAGGACAGCTGTGAGAGGGGCGTGAAATAAAAGAGGCGTTAATTGTAGCAATCCATTGAACAGTAGAGGAACGAATTTAAATGGCCAAGCATTGGAGTGAGCACGCAACTGGGGGATTAGTGACGCAACATCAACATGTTAGGGGAGGAGCCAAGCGAAAATTATAAGTGAAGAAAGCAACAAAAAGATGGGCTGGTTTTTGAAAATTAAAGAATGGGTGAGTGGGCTGAAGCATTAATTGTCCTAGGCCCACATTACAAAAAACCTAGGAGCTCTAAGTGATGTACACGGCAACTTGTGAGAAAGGATGGGTGACGGCAGCAGGAGAAAATAAGAAGAAAAGGCCACAGAAAAGCTAAGGAGACAGCGGCAACTTCGAGGAGAGCTCTAGGAGTGGAGATACAAGCGACAAGTGGATGGCGTGCAGCAGCCTAGAGAGGAAGGATTATTCAACACATTAAAGAGTATATTACGATTGTGGATCATGCGGCGACTTGGAGTTTTAGAGAGAAAAGTCAAAGATTGCGGCAACTTTCGTGAAGGTTTGAGGAGGCACGACGGTGAGCAACATTTTAGGCAGACCGAAAGCTCGAGCTGCAACTAGTGTGGGTCTCAAGGTTTAATTTCCATTTTTAATTTGTTAATTTCAGTTTTTAATTGTTAGAGATTAGAATTATGTGTGGCTAAGTTTTTCATCTAGACAAGGTACTTGATGTTTGATACATGTAGTTCGTGAGACTCTTGTGGTTTAATTGTTTTCGTGAATTTCTTATGTTTATTTAATCTCCGTGTTTAGTTGATTTATTATTGTTGAGTTTGTTGATTAATGTGGCCAGTTAATTAATTAACTTAATAATAAATTGCCGAATAGATTAGTTAATATGTGATTGCTGTCTATCGAGTGGCGAATTAATTTCAATTAAGAGGTTAATGGGATTAAATAATTTGGTCTAAATAGATTGCGGGTGTCCGATTACATTGACTAAGGCGAGGTCCATTAGAATTTATGCTGCCATAGATTATATTTCGGGAGCTTTACTCAGAAATAGTCTAATTGGTTAAGGAAATAATCATGAGCTTTACTCGGAGTTATCGAATAATTACGAATGGATTGGTAGATTTGTGCTGTTCACTGTCTGCTATAACTTTGTCCATAGGAATGAACGAAATTTATATTTTTGAGTCTATGATCGAATTACGGTATCAAACGGGAGAGTACCTTGGCTAAGTTTTTATTCATATTATTTTCAGTCTTATTTTTAATTTCTTCTTGCTTGATTTTGTGTTTCTAAAATTAATCATTCTCCAATCGAAATATTTTTATTTTATTATATTTTATTTTCGATTTCACACAAATAAATAACTACTTCTTCGGTCTCGTGGTTCGACCCTATTCACCACTTTACTCGCTTAAGTATTCTAGAATAGGAATTTATTTTTGTTGGTTTGACACGCCATAACTGTGCCAACCAAGTTTGAATATTAGCGCCATCCAAGTTTGACACTTTTTTTTAGCGCCATCCAAGTTTGACACTTTGTTCTTTGTACAACCAAGTTTGAATATTAGCCAATCAAGTTTGGCATTTTGTTGGGGTTTCTTGGTTTTGGATTTGGACTTGCTCTTGGACTCTTGCTTGGCTTCTTTCTCTTTTCCAAGCCTCACCAATGAATTCCTGTAGTCTACCACCATGCGCTTCACTTCGCTTCCTTTCAGTGACTCGCCTTCATATTCCGATTCAAAGGATCTTTGGTGCAAGAACCGCTTATTGAATCATTGCGTTATATACTCCATTTTCGCTTCAGCTTTGGAGAAACTAAGAACGATGAAGAGAACGAAGAAAATGGAGAAAAGGGTAGTTGTTGGATTGATCGGAGAAGTTATGGGCAACTAAACATATACAACACAGATGTAACAATGAGTAGAATTTCAAGTTTTCAGTACATACATCCCAATAAACCGTTGTGAAAGGACATTCGGGCTAGTTCATTTGCGAACTGATGAGTAATTTTTCCAAAGAATAGAAGACAGAATAGTAGAAGAAAAGCAGAGGAACGAAAAGTTCTTAAAATGTTTAATCTTATTTATTTCATGTACTGCAGTGGCATTTATAGCCGATTACAATCGGGAAGTGAAACAGAAAGTAACGTAATTATTCTGAATAACTCCTCCACCAAAGGAGGAGTAGATAACTGGAAGGAAATCACATAATAATAGGAGTAGATCAGCAGCAACCCCAGCAAGAATATCTGAGTCCGCAAGGATGAACTCAGGATGCTGTTTTTCAAAACAGATGAAAGAAATGAAAGAGATGAAAGAGCAGATGGCCCACGTGAAAGACATGCATCAGCAGATGGCCTATCATTTTCTCTCTCTCTTATCTCGCAGTTTCTTCTTTGTAATTGTAGCAACGCCACAAGGAGGGTGCTTAAATAGAGGCATAGGTGGGTGAGGCTTATTGAGTGCTGGGCAGGTTGGGCCGACGGGTTATTGGAAACTCACGTGGCCGTTCGATCTTCATGGGGATGGACGGTTAAGATGGTTACACGTGGCAAGATTGGTGGGAAGACATTGCTCTTAAGAGGGGTCCAAATTGGGAAGGGTCGGAGAGGATTAGCTTTTGTAGAGGAGGTTTGGTGAGAACTTGCACATAAGCCTTGCATCATCATTCCACACATTTTTTTTTAATTTTTAATTTCTCAACCAAAACTTTATTAATAAAATATTAGTCATATGTTCTATTAAAATATTAAGGTAAAAGACCATGTTCTTTGATGCCAAGTCAAAGTTTCATTCGGTCAAGTTACTTTAATTTAGTGATTTAATATCATTGGTCATTATTATTCCACTACTTCTATATTATATACGTCAAAAAGAAATATAAGAATAAAATTGAGTTATATATAAAATTATGAATTATTTTATTTTTTGAATAAAATATTTTATATTATATGTGTTAAAAATTGAACTAATTAGACCAATTTAATAGTGAAAATTTTAAACTAACTAACTTTTGAGATGCTTTTTAATTTTTTCTATTTAATTCAATTTAATAATATTTGTTGTTATAAACTGATCAATTTATTAATTAATCGGTCATTTTAAACTAATAAGTTTTTATACCAAAATAAACATATTAAATTTTTTAGTAGTATCCTTTTTAATTAAACTTTAAAATTTTTATATAATAATATTCTTCTTCAATCATTTTTCAATTCTTTAGTTTTATTCAATCTCTAACTAATTTTATAATGATTTAATACTAGGTTGAACTTTTAAACCTTAAACATCTTATCTTATCGGTCTAACTTACTATATGATTTTAAAAACAATGTTATAATACACAATCATTGTTCCACTTCTAAATTATACATGTCAAAATTTATAAAATAAGAATTAAATTGTTGTATATATCTATATATGATTTTATTATTTATTTTAAAAAATTAAAATACAAAATTTTATTATGCATAAATTCATTTGAATTTAGTTTAACTTTTCATAAATCCTTTTAATTTATTTTAAAATACCTATATTATTAGTCTTTCTTTAAAGAAATCTTCAAATGTCACCATTACACTATTTTATCATTGGTAATTAATTTTCATTTAATTTTTATAAATATTTATGTAATGTTACTCGACTTCTTTGTCATGTTGTCATGTACTTAATAGTTAAAACACTCATGATTATATGTGTCATCACAATTGAATAATTGTACATTATAAATGAGATTATAATTAAGAGATTCATATTATATTTTATGTATTATTCCTAAATGTTCCTAACAATTGTTTTATTAAGATTGAATATTAATAAAACGTAAAAGGACTAACATATGTTGTCCTCAGCATGGAATTACAGAGCAACTCCTTATTCAGTACTTCTATGATGGGATGTTACTAAATGATAGGAAGATTCTTGATGCTGCCAGTGGGGGAGCCATAGTGAACAAGACACCTCAGGAGACCAGAAACTTGATTGCAGCAATGGCTGCAAATCTTCAGCAATTCGGGTATCGTTCGGACACACAGACTCGAGGTGTCCACGAGGTAAGTAATTCTAGACTTGAAAGTAGACTTGATAAGATTGCTGATTTGTTGGAGAGACAAGTTATTAATTCTTCCAATGCCAATAACGTCACTGCAAATGCTATAACCAAGGGACCACAAGTCCCTATTTGTCAAATTTGTGGATTTCGTGGTCATTTCTTGATGCTTGTATGACTCTGCAAGATGGTACTGTGGAAGCTGAAGTCAAGGCGATCAATGACAATTATTAGCCTCAAAGGAAATATGATCCCTATTCGAATACTTACAACCCAGGATGGAGGGATCATCCTAATATGAGATATGGGAATGGGCAGCAAGGACAGAGTAGTCAGCAGCGTCAGCCTCAACTTCAGCAGCAGCAGCAACAACAGCAATATCCGAGGCCTAATTACGGCGACCGAATTTCCACCTTGGAGGATCTCATGTCACGATTGACTCATCGCTCAAATGACCACCCATACACAATCGCGAGTTTGGTTCAATTTCGATCGATTCAAAGACAATTCCAAGCTCAGACAAATAAAAATTTTCAAGAACTGAGGGAGCAAATTAGTCAATTGGCCGCTACACAGAATCAAGGGAAATTGCCCTCTCAGCCTACTGTCAACCCTAGGCAGAATATCAGTGCCATTACCTTGCGTAGTGGAAAAGAAATCGAAAGTGCTGCAGAACCGCAGAAACTTCAACATGGCCATGTTGAAACTGTTGAGCCAGAAAAAGAGGCAGAAACCGAGGAAATCATAAAAGCTAATCCAAAAAGGCCACCATTCCCACACAGGTTGGCTAAGAAGAGGAAATTGCAAAATGAAGAGGAGATCTTAAAGATTTTTGAGAAAGTAGAGATCAATATCTTCTTTCTCACATTGCTTAGGCAAACAGAGATCTGCAAATTTCTGAAGGACTTGGTTACTAGCATGACCAAGATGAGAGGCAATCAGCGTGTGGTGATGAGTGAGAATGTCTCAGCAGTGTTGCAGGGCAAGTTACCGATAAAGGAGAAGGACCCAGGTATGTTTACCATTCCTTGTAAAATTGGCAATGTTGGTATAGAACG
This sequence comes from Erythroxylum novogranatense, assembly GCA_029891385.1. Lineage (NCBI taxonomy): Eukaryota > Viridiplantae > Streptophyta > Magnoliopsida > Malpighiales > Erythroxylaceae > Erythroxylum > Erythroxylum novogranatense. Next base: position 95,223,543 of record CM057230.1, read on the forward strand.
GGCTATGCTAGATTTAGGGGCTTCTATAAATCTTATGCCATTGTCTATTTATACTACATTGAATGCTGGTCCATTGAAAGAAGATGGTGTGATTTTGACATTGGCTGATCGCACCACTAGGTACCCCGAAGGTTTGTTAGAGGATGTTTTAGTGCAAGTTGATGATTTGGTATTTCCTGCAGATTTTTATGTGATGAGAATGGAGGATGAGGGGTCACCTGCATCTAGAATGATGTTGTTAGGACGCCCATTTTTGAGCACTTATAGGACAAAAATTGATGTTCACGGGGGGACTTTAACTATGGAGTTTGATGGTGCTAAAGTTACATTCAATATTAATAACTCCATTAAGCATCCTGTTGATTATTATGCGACTTTTGTTGTTGATCAGATAACCCCTTGACCGAGAAATTTCTCGAGTTGTGTGTTGATGATTTTTTGCAGGTTGCGATAACTGACAACCTTACTCCTGCGAAGCTATCAGAGATCGAGACTGAATGGGTAGTGCCGCGAGGTATGGTTCATGCAAGACAGATTTGCGAGCTTCTGAGTTGCATCGGCATGTTACAAAGAACCATCAAGATTGACGGCAATAAATTACTCCCATCCATTCTTCAGCCGCCGACATTGGAGCTTAAGGCATTACCTTCGCACCTCAAGTATGTCTTCTTGGGGGAGGCTGAAACATTACCTGTGATTGTTTCCAATCAGTTGAGCGATCTGGAGGAGGAGAAGCTTATCCGTGTACTCAGGGAGAATAAAGAAGCCATTGGATGGTCGATTGCAGACATCAAGGGAATTAGCCCTACCATCTGCATGCATCGAATCCTGTTGGAGGATGATTGCAAACCCAGCAGGCAACCTCAGCGTCGATTGAATCCACCAATGATGGAGGTTGTAAAAAAGGAGATACTGAAATTATTGGTTGCGGACATGATCTATGCTATTTCAGATAGCAAGTGGGTAAGTCCAACATAGGTAGTTCCTAAAAAAACTGGCATTACCGTTGTTGAGAATGAAAAAGGTGAATTAGTACCCACTAGAGTTCAAAATGGGTGGCGTGTGTGTATTGATTTCAGAAAGTTAAATGTCACACCGAAGGATCATTTTCCTTACCGCTTATCGATCGATGCTTGAGAGACTTGTAGGTCGTTCTCACTATTCTTTGTTTAGAGCGGTTATTCAAGCTTTCACCAGATTCATGTAGCGCCAAGATCGTGAAAGACGACGCTCACTTGTCCGTTTGGCACTTTTGCCTACAAGCGATGCCATTTGGTCTCTGAACGCCCAAATGACATTTCGTAGATGTATGGTAAGTATCTTTTCCGACTATGTAGAGGAAATCATTGAAGTTTTCATGGATGACTTTATCAGATATCGGAGATTCCTTTACATCTTGTTTAGAAAATTTGAGGAAAGTGTTAGAAAGATGCATTGAAAAAATCTTGTGCTTAATTATGAAAAGTGTCATTTCATGGTTAATCAAGGTATCATATTGGGACATATAGTTTTGGCTAAGGGCATTGAAGTGGATAAATCGAAAATTGATGTGGTTAGCTCGCTTCCTTACCCGCAAATGTGCGGAAGTACGCTCCTTTCTTGGTCATGCGAGTTTTCAAAGCGGTTCATCAAAGATTTTTCAAGATAGCCCATCCAATGAGCAACCTCCTACAGAAAGATGTGCCATTTGAATTCAATGAGGATTGCAAAAAGGCGTTTGACATTCTGAAGGAAAAGCTGGTTAACGCACCTATCATCAAACCACCGGATTGGAACATCCCTTTCGAGCTCATGTGTGATGCCAAGAATTCTGTTGTAGGAGCAGTTCTTGGGCAGAGGATAGGCCGTGACCCTCATGTGATCTATTATGCATCAAAGACGTTAGACAGTGCTCAACAAAACTATTCAACCACGGAGAAGGAAATGTTTGCTGTGGTCTTCGCATTAGAGAAATTCCGATCATACGTGCTTGGTACGAAGGTGATAGTGTATTCAGACCATGCTGCCCTTCGATACCTAATGAGCAAAAAGGATGCGAAGCCAAGACTTATCCGATGGGTTCTTCTGCTGCAAGAATTTGACATTGAGGTCCGAGATAAAAGAGGAGCGGAAAACCTAGTCGCAGATCACCGAGTAGGCTGCGAACACTTGGCGATGATTTGGTGCATTCTTGGAGTTTCCGATGAATGATTATTTGCAAAGTGACTTCAACATGGCCATGTCGAAACCCATGGTACGCAGATCTGGTCAATTTTATCACACAGAATGGCTATCCAGTTGGTATCACGTCTGCCCAGCGCCATAAATTGAAAAATGATGCTAGGTATTATATTTGGGATGATCCATATTTATGGAAAATGTGTTCTGATCAGATTGTGCGAAGGTGCGTACTGAATCGAGATTTCTTCCATATTGCAATTTTGTCATGCATCGCTTGTGGTGGCCATTTCGCCCTAATAGGACAACTAGGAGAGTGCTTGAATCTGGTTTCTCTTGGCCCGATATTTTCGAGATTCTTATGCATTTTGCAAAGCATGTGACAGGTGCCAAATGACTGGCAATATTGGCTCAAGAAATGAAATGCCTCAGACCCCGATTATTGTTTGTGAGATATTTGATGTGTGGGGTATTGATTTCATGGGCCCTTTTCCATCATCATTTGGTTTCCAGTATATTTTATTAGCTGTCGATTATGTTTCGAAATGGGTAGAGGCAAAAGCTACTCGTACTAATGATTCTAAGGTTGTTGTCGACTTTGTGAAAACTAATATCTTTGTCAGGTTCGGCACCCCGAAAGCAATCATTAGTGATCGTGGGAATCATTTCTGCAACAGAGTGTTTGCTGCATTATTGCAGAAATATGGAGTTATGCACAGGACCTCCACGGCCTATCATCCGCAAACCAATGGATTAGCGGAATTGTCCAATCGAGAGGTAAAGAGTATATTGGAGAAAACTGTGAATTTTAGCAGGAAAGATTGGAGCGGGCTCTTGGACGACGCTCTTTGGGCTTACCGCACTGCCTACAAAACGTCATTAAACATGTCTCCTTACAAACTTGTTTATGGCAAGGCCTGTCATCTGCCAGTGGAAGTTGAGCATCGAGCGTTTTGAGCTGTGAAGCAGTGCAACATGAATTTTGATGTTGCGGGGCAACAAAGAAAGTTGCAGATTCAAGAATTGGAAGAATTACGGAATCATGCTTTTGACAACGCTGTTACATACAAGGCCAAAACTAAAGCTTTTCACGACAAGCGACTTTTCGACAAGAAGTTTAAAGTCGGACAAAAGGTACTTTTATTTAATTCAACTTTGAAACTTTTGCAGGAAAATGCGATCCAAATGTTTGGGCATTTCGTGGTCATAAAGGTTTATCCTTACGGTGTTGTGGACATTCAAAGCATGGAAACAGAAAATTTTCAAGGTGAATGGCCATCGTTTGAAGCCATTTTATGAAGGGTTTCAACCCCACTCCGTCGGGTTAACTCTTTGAATGAACCTTCATACAATTGAATGGGGCTCGTGTCGGCTAACGACGTTAAACAAACGCGCTTCGGGAGGCAACCCAAGGTTTGCTTTCATTTTGTTCTTCGCAATTTAATTTTTAGTTCTTCGTGATTTTGTCGAATTTCTTGTTTTTCTCCATTTTCTTTTTATTCTATGTTCCAACACTTTGCTGAATATCACTTGGTCGAGAGGATTTTATTGCCTTGCAGGATGGTATCATCTGATCAGTTATTGGCAATTGAAGGAAATTGGATGAAAATTGCGTCATAAAGAAGCGGGTTTGAGCGGAAAGCTTTTATGTGGAAGGAATCAAGACTTTGTGTTATGCCCTTGAGCCCATTAATTTTTGAAGCCCACCTTCCATTACACTAAAGCCCAACAGCCCATTCTCCTCAAAATCCCGAAATTCATCTAAATCCTTAATCCTCTCATCTTCTGCCTACACCGCCCAGCAGCAGACCAGTCACTCTCCAGCAGCAACCTCCCACGCACGACTCAGCAGCACCAGCACACCAAGCAACCTACCCACGTCGTACTCCAGCAGCTACGCCCAACGCAACACCAACGCCCAGCCATTTAATTTTAACACCATTTGTCTCTTTGCTGACTTAATTTCATAGCTGATTTAATTTTCTTTGCTGAACTTTTCTGTTTATCTTGTGTCCTTCGTGCATTTTTGCGTGATTGCCTCTATACTTGTGTCTTTCTCTATATCTGCTCTCTTGAATTTTTCTGCCACACACGGATGACGCCACTGCTGATTTGATTTAATTTGCTACTTTGCTCCTTGTCTTGTGCATTGTCGTTATTGCATTTTTTCGCGTTTTCTCCATCGTTTGGGTTCTTCCATAGCTAATTTTCTGGAACTTGTTGAGTTGTGTGATTCTTGGATTTTGCAGGAACCATGCCTAGGAAATCCGCAAGAGCTCTACTAGACCGATGATTCTGCTCCCATTCGACGATCTAATCGCAAACGTCCAGCAGTAACACCATCACCTCCACCATACCCACCGTCACCTTAGAGCGTCACTTAGAGAAGCTCTTTCTTACCCTTTACTTTTTACTATTCTTGTCTTTCATTTGCTAACATTGAGGACAATGTTTGGTCTAAAGTGTGGGGGAAGGATTTAGGTTAAATTTTGCATGAAATTTTCAGGTTTTAGTGGGTGAATGGTTCAGATTTTTCTTGATTTTTGTGCTTCAAAGTGTCACACCTTTACTCTTGCTTGAACTTGAAGATTTTCACTTGTACTTGCATGTTTTAGTTCAAAAAATAATCATAAAAATTAAATTAAAAAAAAAACTTTTGAAAAACACAAAAAGATTTTTCGTTTTTGCATGCTTTTGCACCTTAAGTGTTTAGTTTTGTCTTTTGATCTCCCAATGATTGATAAGAATATGAGTATTATAGGTGAGAGTTGATCTTTGATGTTTGAATCATGAACTTGGTGAATGAGTTTTTATGTGAGTTTTAAGCTTGATAGCTTTTGGATTGATTTTGAAACTACATTGTGTTAACTTAATAGATGATTGTCCCATGTGAGATTTTGAACCTTCAACACAATTCTTTGATGTGTGTCCATTCAATGTTTTGTATCTCTAGAACTTGCTTGATATCTTGTTGAGACTACACTTTTACATGCATGCATGAAGATGATAAAGGCACTTAGGATTTTAACCACTTGACCAAAAAGGCAACCCAAAGCATGTTATCCACTAGTGAGCCCATTTGAGCTTATTATCCGTTCTTTGCTTTACCATGTTTAACTTAACCTTTTCTTAATTGATTTATCTTTCTAACCCTTATCATGGTTAGTAGAGCATGCTTGTTGAGTTAAACTTATGAAGGTTGCGCATATAGGAATATCAGTGGCATATGACTTGTATTGCACTTGTTGTCAATGGGGAAGGAATCGAAACAAAAAAAAAGAAAAGAAAAGAAAAGAAAAAGAAACGAAAAAAAAGAGAGTTTGAGGCCAAGTAGAGAAAAGAAAGAAAAGGATTCCCCATGTGCTTGACTGATAAATGTTTGGGGAATGAAAGTTCAAAGAAAAAAAAAGAGAGAGATGTGCTTAATTGTTTAATGATATGCAGGATGCGCACATAGGTGTTATTGATTATTTGTTATGCTCTACTCACTTTGATACTTAGCCTTTTCTTATCTTTCTTTTACCTTACCCCTAACCCAGCCAAGTTGCATCCTTGTTTAAGACCTCTTGATTTATGTTGTGCATGTAATACTTAGTAGTGTATTCAAGATTGAAGAGTAAGCCTATGGTAGAGCATTGCATTGTTTGAATTTATGAGAGTTAAAAACACATTTGAGCCATAAACACTTGAGTGTTGGAGTGTATGACAATGAGAGGACCTATTATTTTGACATGGTGTAGATTTCCTCTAAGTCTATCTTGCTATCTTGCTTGACTCTTACATTTAAAGTGAATTCATTATTTTTATGGATTAAATGTCGCGGGTTCCTCTTGTTTATAATCCTTGTATGTCTTTGAGGTTGTTGGGAGGTTGGGAGAAAAACTTTGACACTTAAGGAAATGTCCTTTGCATTTGCATATTTATTTCTTTTTGTTTTTGCATCCATACTTAGTTTTTGCATACTTGGTTTTCTTAGTCTTTCCTCGAGGACGAGCAAGGGCTAAGTGTGGGGGAGTTTTGATAACTTGCAATTTTGTCACGTTAATTTTTTTTGTTTCATGCTCTTTTGGTAGACTTTTGTGATGCTTTACATGTGTTTTTACGGTAATTTATGTCTTTGCATGTTCTAGGTGACGAAATACAAAGTAACACAATTTGGACAAAAGCAAAGTAGCGTATGAATTACAAGAGGATTAAATCAACATATAGAGGACAGCTGTGAGAGGGGCGTGAAATAAAAGAGGCGTTAATTGTAGCAATCCATTGAACAGTAGAGGAACGAATTTAAATGGCCAAGCATTGGAGTGAGCACGCAACAGGGGGATTAGTGACGCAACATCAACATGTTAGGGGAGGAGCCAAGCGAAAATTATAAGTGAAGAAAGCAACAAAAAGATGGGCTGGTTTTTGAAAATTAAAGAATGGGTGAGTGGGCTGAAGCATTAATTGTCCTAGGCCCACATTACAAAAAACCTAGGAGCTCTAAGTGATGTACACGGCAACTTGTGAGAAAGGATGGGTGACGGCAGCAGGAGAAAATAAGAAGAAAAGGCCACAGAAAAGCTAAGGAGACAGCGGCAACTTCGAGGAGAGCTCTAGGGAGTGGAGATACAACTGACAGTGGATAGCGTGCAGCAGCCTAGAGAGGAAGGATTATTCAACACATTAAAGAGTATATTACGATTGTGGACTGCGGCAGCTTGGAGTTTTAGGAGAGAAAAGTCAAAGATTGCGGCAACTTTCAGGAAGGTTTGAGGAGGCACGACAGTGAGCAACATTTTAGGCAGGACCGAAAGCTTGAGCTGCAACTAGTGTGGGTCTCAAGGTTTAATTTCCATTTTTAATTTGTTAATTTCAGTTTTTAATTGTTAGAGATTAGAATTATGTGTGGCTAAGTTTTTCATCTAGACAAGGTACTTGATGTTTGATACATGTAGTTCGTGAGACTCTTGTGGTTTAATTGTTTTCGTGAATTTCTTATGTTTATTTAATCTCCGTGTTTAGTTGATTTATTATTGTTGAGTTTGTTGATTAATGTGGCCAGTTAATTAATTAACTTAATAATAAATTGCCGAATAGATTAGTTAATATGTGATTGCTGTCTATCGAGTGGCGAATTAATTTCAATTAAGAGGTTAATGGGATTAAATAATTTGGTCTAAATAGATTGCGGGTGTCCGATTCTGTTGACTAAGACGAGGGTCCATTAGAATTTATTGCTGCCATAGATTATATTCTGGGGAGCTTTACTCAGAAATAGTCTAATTGGTTAAGGAAATAATCTGCGGAGCTTTACTCGGAGTTATCGAATAATTACGAATGGATTGGTAGATTTGTGCTGTTCACTGTCTGCTATAACTTTGTCCATAGGAATGAACGAAATTTATATTTTTGAGTCTATGATCGAATTACGGTATCAAACGGGAGAGTACCTTGGCTAAGTTTTTATTCATATTATTTTCAGTCTTATTTTTAATTTCTTCTTGCTTGATTTTGTGTTTCTAAAATTAATCATTCTCCAATCGAAATATTTTTATTTTATTATATTTTATTTTCGATTTCACACAAATAAATAACTACTTCACTGGTCTCTGTGGTTCGACCCTATTCACCACTTTACTCGCTTAAGTATTCTAGAATAGGAATTTATTTTTGTTGGTTTGACACGCCATAATTGTGCCAACCAAGTTTGAATATTAGCGCCATCCAAGTTTGACACTTTTTTTTAGCGCCATCCAAGTTTGACACTTTGTTGCTGTGCCAACCAAGTTTGAATATTAGCCAATCAAGTTTGGCATTTTGTTGGGGTTTCTTGGTTTTGGATTTGGACTTGCTCTTGGACTCTTGCTTGGCTTCTTTCTCTTTTCCAAGCCTCACCAATGAATTCCTGTAGTCTACCACCATGCGCTTCACTTCGCTTCCTTTCAGTGACTCTGCCTTCATATTCCAGTTCAAAGGATCACTGGTGCAAGAACCGCTTATTGAATCATTGCCGTTATATACTCCATTTTCGCTTCAGCTTTGGAGAAACTAAGAACGATGAAGAGAACGAAGAAAATGGAGAAAAGGGTAGTTGTTGGATTGATCGGAGAAGTTATGGGCAACTAAACATATACAACACAGATGTAACAATGAGTAGAATTTCAAGTTTTCAGTACATACATCCCAATAAACCGTTGTGAAAGGACATTCGGGCTAGTTCATTTGCGAACTGATGAGTAATTTTTCCAAAGAATAGAAGACAGAATAGTAGAAGAAAAGCAGAGGAACGAAAAGTTCTTAAAATGTTTAATCTTATTTATTTCATGTACTGCAGTGGCATTTATAGCCGATTACAATCGGGAAGTGAAAGTAAAGTAACGTAATTATTTCAATAACTCCTCCACCAAAGGAGGAGTAGATAACTGGAAGGAAATCACATAATAATAGGAGTAGATCAGCAGCAACCCCAGCAAGAATATCTGAGTCCGCAAGGATGAACTCAGGATGCTGTTTTTCAAAACAGATGAAAGAAATGAAAGAGATGAAAGAGCAGATGGCCCACGTGAAAGACATGCATCAGCAGATGGCCTATCATTTTCTCTCTCTCTTATCTCGCAGTTTCTTCTTTGTAATTGTAGCAACGCCACAAGGAGGGTGCTTAAATAGAGGCATAGGTGGGTGAGGCTTATTGAGTGCTGGGCAGGTTGGGCCGACGGGTTATTGGAAACTCACGTGGCCGTTCGATCTTCATGGGGATGGACGGTTAAGATGGTTACACGTGGCAAGATTGGTGGGAAGACATTGCTCTTAAGAGGGGTCCAAATTGGGAAGGGTCGGAGAGGATTAGCTTTTGTAGAGGAGGTTTGGTGAGAACTTGCACATAAGCCTTGCATCATCATTCCACACATTTTTTTTTAATTTTTAATTTCTCAACCAAAACTTTATTAATAAAATATTAGTCATATGTTCTATTAAAATATTAAGGTAAAAGACCATGTTCTTTGATGCCAAGTCAAAGTTTCATTCGGTCAAGTTACTTTAATTTAGTGATTTAATATCATTGGTCATTATTATTCCACTACTTCTATATTATATACGTCAAAAAGAAATATAAGAATAAAATTGAGTTATATATAAAATTATGAATTATTTTATTTTTTGAATAAAATATTTTATATTATATGTGTTAAAAATTGAACTAATTCGACCAATTTAATAGTGAAAATTTTAAACTAACTAACTTTTGATGCAGCTTTTTAATTTTTTCTATTTAATTCAATTTAATAATATTTGTTGTTATAAACTGATCAATTTATTAATTAATCGGTCATTTTAAACTAATAAGTTTTATACCAAAATAAACATATTAAATTTTTTAGTAGTATCCTTTTTAATTAAACTTTAAAATTTTTATATAATAATATTCTTCTTCAATCATTTTTCAATTCTTTAGTTTTATTCAATCTCTAACTAATTTTATAATGATTTAATACTAGGTTGAACTTTTAAACCTTAAACATCTTATCTTATCGGTCTAACTTACTATATGATTTTAAAACAATGTTATAATACACAATCATTGTTCCACTTCTAAATTATACATGTCAAAATTTATAAAATAAGAATTAAATTGTTGTATATATCTATATATGATTTTATTATTTATTTTAAAAAATTAAAATACAAAATTTTTATTATGCATAAATTCATTTGAATTTAGTTTAACTTTTCATAAATCCTTTTAATTTATTTTAAAATACCTATATTATTAGTCTTTCTTTAAAGAAATCTTCAAATGTCACCATTACACTATTTTATCATTGGTAATTAATTTTCATTTAATTTTATAAATATTTATGTAATGTTACTCGACTTCTTTGTCATGTTGTCATGTACTTAATAGTTAAAACACTCATGATTATATGTGTCATCACAATTGAATAATTGTACATTATAAATGAGATTATAATTAAGAGATTCATATTATATTTTATGTATTATTCCTAAATGTTCCTAACAATTGTTTTATTAAGATTGAATATTAATAAAGCGTAAAAGGACTAACATATGTTGTCCTCAGCATGGAATTACAGAGCAACTCCTTATTCAGTACTTCTATGATGGGATGTTACTAAATGATAGGAAGATTCTTGATGCTGCCAGTGGGGGAGCCATAGTGAACAAGACACCTCAGGAGACCAGAACTTGATTGCAAAGAATGGCTGCAAATCTTCAACAATTGGTATCGTTCGGACAATACGACTCGAGGTGTCCACGAGGTAAGTAATTCTAGACTTGAAAGTAGACTTGATAAGATTGCTGATTTGTTGAGAGACAAGTTATTAATTCTTCCAATGCCAATAACGTCATGCAAATGTTATAACCAAGGACCCAAGTCCCTATTTGTCAAATTGTGGATTTCGTGGTCATTTCTCGATGCTTGTATGACTCGCAAGATGGTACCGTGGAAGTCAAGTCAAGGCGATCAATGACAATTATTAGCCTCAAAGGAAATATGATCCCTATTCGAATACTTACAACCCGGGATGGAGGGATCATCCTAATATGAGATATGGGAATGGGCAAGAAGGATGAGTAGTAGTCAGCGTCGGCCTCAACTTCAAAGAAGCAAGAACAACAAAAGAATATCCGAGGCCTAATTACGGCGTAATCAATTTCCACCTTGGAGGATCTCATGTCACGATTGACTCTCGCTCAAATGACCACCCATACACAACTCGCAGAGTTTGGTTCAATTTCGCATCGATTCAAAGACAATTCCAAGCTCGCATAAATAAAATTTTCAAGAACTGAGGGAGCAAATTAGTCAATTGGCCGCTACACAGAATCAAGGGAAATTGCCCTCTCAGCCTACTGTCAACCCTAGGCAGAATATCAGTGCCATTACCTTGCGTAGTGGAAAAGAAATCGAAAGTGCTGCAGAACCGCAGAAACTTCAACATGGCCATGTTGAAACTGTTGAGCCAGAAAAAGAGGCAGAAACCGAGGAAATCATAAAAGCTAATCCAAAAAGGCCACCATTCCCACACAGGTTGGCTAAGAAGAAGAAATTGCAAAATGAAGAGGAGATCTTAAAGATTTTTGAGAAAGTAGAGATCAATATCTTCTTTCTCACATTGCTTAGGCAAACACCGAGATACTGCAAATTTCTGAAGGACTTGGTTACTAGCATGACCAAGATGAGAGGCAATCAGCGTGTGGTGATGAGTGAGAATGTCTCAGCAGTGTTGCAGGGCAAGTTACCGATAAAGGAGAAGGACCCAGGTATGTTTACCATTCCTTGTAAAATTGGCAATGTTGGTATAGAACGGGCTATGCTAGATTTAGGGGCTTCTATAAATCTTATGCCATTGTCTATTTATACTACATTGAATGCTGGTCCATTGAAAGAAGATGGTGTGATTTTGACATTGGCTGATCGCACCACTAGGTACCCCGAAGGTTTGTTAGAGGATGTTTTAGTGCAAGTTGATGATTTGGTATTTCCTGCAGATTTTTATGTGATGAGAATGGAGGATGAGGGGTCACCTGCATCTAGAATGATGTTGTTAGGACGCCCATTTTTGAGCACTTATAGACAAAATTGATGTTCACGGGGACTTTAACTATGGAGTTTGATGGTGCTAAAGTTACATTCAATATTAATAACTCCATTAAGCATCCTGTTGATTATTGTACAGCTTTTGTTGTTGACTGTATTAACCCCTTGACCGAGAAATTTCTCGAGTTGTGTGTTGATGATTTTTTGCAGGTTGCGATAACTGACAACCTTACTCTGCTGAAGCTATCGAGATCGAGACCGAATGGGTAGTGCCTGCGAGGTATGGTTCATGCAAGACAGATTTGCGAGCTTTCTGAGTTGCATCCGCATGTTACAAAGAACCATCAAGATTGACGGCAATAAATTACTCCATCCATTCTTCACCACGACATTGGAGCTTAAGGCATTACCTTCGCACCTCAAGTATGTCTTCTTGGGGGAGGCTGAAACATTACCTGTGATTGTTTCCAATCAGTTGAGCGATCTGGAGGAGGAGAAGCTTATCCGTGTACTCAGGGAGAATAAAGAAGCCATTGGATGGTCGATTGCAGACATCAAGGGAATTAGCCCTACCATCTGCATGCATCGAATCCTGTTGGAGGATGATTGCAAACCCAGCAGGCAACCTCAGCGTCGATTGAATCCACCAATGATGGAGGTTGTAAAAAGGAGATCTGAAATTATTGGTCATGACATGATCTATGCTATTTCAGATAGCAAGTGGGTAAGTCCAACATAGGTAGTTCCTAAAAAAACTGGCATTACCGTTGTTGAGAATGAAAAAGGTGAATTAGTACCCACTAGAGTTCAAAATGGGTGGCGTGTGTGTATTGATTTCAGAAAGTTAAATGTCACTACCAGAAGGATCATTTTCCTTACCGCTTATTGATCGATGCTTGAGAGACTTGTAGGTCATTCTCACTATTCTTTGTTAGAGCGGTTATTCAAGCTTTCACCAGATTCATGTGGCGCTGAAGATCGTGAAAAGACGACGCTCACTTGTCCGTTTGGCACTTTTGCCTACAAGCGATGCCATTTGGTCTCTCGAACGCCAAATGACATTTCGTAGATGTATGGTAAGTATCTTTTCCGACTATGTAGAGGAAATCATTGAAGTTTTCATGGATGACTTTATCAGATATCGGAGATTCCTTTACATCTTGTTTAGAAAATTTGAGAAAGTGTTAGAAAGATGCATTGAAAAAATCTTGTGCTTAATTATGAAAAGTGTCATTTCATGGTTAATCAAGGTATCATATTGGGACATATAGTTTTGGCTAAGGGCATTGAAGTGGATAAATCAAAATTGATGTGGTTAGCTCGCTTCCTTATACGCCCCTTGGTCAAATGTGCGGTTCATCAAAGGAAGATAGCCCACGCTCCTTTCTTGGTCATACAAGGCCAAAACTAAAGTTTTCACGAAAGCGGTTCATCAAAGATTTTTCAAGATAGCCCATCCAATGGAGCAACCTCCTTCAAAGCATGGAAACAGAAAAAGATGTGCCATTTGAATTCAATCGTGTAATAAGACTATGACGTTAAACAAAAGCGCTTCTTGGGAGGCAACCCAAGGTTTGCTTTCATTTTGTTCTTCGCAATTTAATTTTTAGTTCTTCGTGATTTTGTCGAATTTCTTGTTTTTCTCCATTTTCTTTTTATTCTATGTTCCAACACTTTGCTGAATATCACTTGGTCGAGAGGATTTTATTGCCTTACAGGATGGTATCATCTGATCAGTTATTGGAAATTGAAGGAAATTGGATGAAAATTGCGTCATAAAGAAGCGGGTTTGAGCGGAAAGCTTTTATGTGGAAGGAATCAAGACTTTGTGTTATGCCCTTGAGCCCATTAATTTTTGAAGCCCACCTTCCATTACACTAAAGCCCAACAGCCCATTCTCCTCAAAATCTCGAAATTCATCTAAATCCTTAATCCTCTCATCTTCTGCCTACACCGCCCAATGAGACGATCACCACTCTCCAAAGAAGAACCTCCCCCACGACGACTCAAGAAAGACCAGCACACCAAGCAACCTACCCACGTCGTACTCCAGCAGCTATGCCCAACGCAACACCAACGCCCAGCCATTTAATTTTAACACCATTTGTCTCTTTGCTGACTTAATTTCATAGCTGATTTAATTTTCTTTCTTTGAACTTTTCGCTTATCTTGTGTCCTTCGTGCATTTTTGCGTGATTGCCTCTATACTTGTGTCTTTCTCTATATCTGCTCTCTTGAATTTTTCTGCCATACACGGATGACGCCACTGCTGATTTGATTTAATTTGCTACTTTGCTCCTTGTCTTGTGCATTGTCGTTATTGCATTTTTTCGCGTTTTCTCCATCGTTTGGGTTCTTCCATAGCTAATTTTCTGGAACTTGTTGAGTTGTGTGATTCTTGGATTTTGCAGGAACCATGCCTAGGAAATCCGGCAGTAGCTCTACTAGACCGACAGATTCTGCTCCCATTCGACGGTCCAATCGCAAACGTCCGGCAGTAACACCATCACCTCCACCATACCCACCGTCACCTTAGAGCGTCACTTAGAGAAGCTCTTTCTTACCCTTTACTTTTTACTATTCTTGTCTTTCATTTGCTAACATTGAGGACAATGTTTGGTCTAAAGTGTGGGGGAAGGATTTAGGTTAAATTTTGCATGAAATTTTCAGGTTTTAGTGGGTGAATGGTTCAGATTTTTCTTGATTTTTGTGCTTCAAAGTGTCACACCTTTACTCTTGCTTGACCTTGAAGATTTTCACTTGTACTTGCATGTTTTAGTTCAAAAAAAATCATAAAAATTAAATTAAAAAAAAAACTTTTGAAAAACACAAAAAGATTTTTCGTTTTTGCATGCTTTTGCACCTTAAGTGTTTGGTTTTGTCTTTTGATCTCCCAATGATTGATAAGAATATGAGTATTATAGGTGAGAGGTGATCTTTGATGTTTGAATCATGAACTTGGTGAATGAGTTTTTATGTGAGTTTTAAGCTTGATAGCTTTTGGATTGATTTTGAAACTACATTGTGTTAACTTAATAGATGATTGTCCCATGTGAGATTTTGAACCTTCAACACAATTCTTTGATGTGTGTTCATTCAATGTTTTGTATCTCTAGAACTTGCTTGATATCTTGTTGAGACTACACTTTTACATGCATGCATGAAGATGATAAACTCAATTGTTGAGAGATCTAAACTCAATTGTTATTCTTGGATTTCTACAGTATTTATTCACTCTCTGTTTTATTCATATTATTATCATCTTGTTGATTGATGCAAAAAGAGCTCATTGTGCAATTGATAGGGTCGTAATTAGTCAATCAAGGTTTCTAGATTCGTAATTGTCTAGTTAATTTTGATAACAGTGGCATGTAATATAACTTCCAAGTTATATTATGAGGGTGAATAATCTGATTTAAACAGTCACGCCTGTTGATCTTGTTGGTCAGGGTTGGGTCTTTCTAATTTTTAAAGCTATTAGCGAATTAAATCCTAGGCGCGTGTCGGGCTTGTTCGTCAATAAGGGGTTACTTAGAAGGCGCGTGTCCGGCTAATCTAAAACCAAGGAAAGATGAGATTATTAGAAGCGTTTCAATAATCATAACTAATCTATTGTGGGATCTGGATTTATTCTTTGTTTCAGTGATCAACCATAGAACTTGAATGAGATTACCTTGTTAGATGCCATTAATCTGATTTCTTCTCAATTTAAATTTATTTACTTTCCATTTATTAAATTCAGTATTTTTCACTTATCGATTACAAACCTCCCTTTTATTTCCTCGTTCTTGATTCTCTGGTTTTCAAAAGGATTGATTAATCTCCAGTCTCTGTGGATACGACTCTACTCACTCTAGCTACAATTTAATTGATTTTTCAGGAGTAGATTTTATTTTTGGTGGATTCGACACTCATCAAATTTTGGCGTCGTTGCCGGGGACTGGAATGATTGATTTTTTTCTTTTTATGACCAGGTCTGATCGTGTAGGAGCATTACAGCTCGATTTTGAAATAGAAAAGACTGCAAAGAAGCTGAGGAAATAAGCAAGGTTGCGAAAACTAGCATCTTGTACCGCAATTTCAGTGACCAAAAAACAAATAGCCCCTGAGTCACTTTATCTTTCCAACGAATCAGATTCAGATAGCGAGATGGCTCAAGACAACCGCACTTTGAGAGAGTTAGCAATCCCCCCTGTCAATCAGCAACCATTATGCATTACTTACCCTAATTTAGAGGCTCCTTTCGAATTGAAATCAGGTTTGATCCATCTATTGCCTACTTTTCGTGGATTGGAGAACGAAGATCCTCATAAACATCTCAAAGAATTTCATGTCGTTTGTTCAACCATGAGACCACAAGGAGTTACAGAGGAGCAAATTAAATTGAGGGCCTTTCCGTTTTCCCTAGCTGATGCATCCAAGGATTGGTTGTTCTACTTACCCCCTGGGACTATTAATGCATAGACAGATATGGTGCATAATTTCCTAGATAAGTTTTTCCCTGCCTCCCGTGCAGCTGGGATTCGAAGAGATATTTGTGGGATTAAGCAAAGGGATTCAGAAAATCTTCATGAGTATTGGGAGCGATTCAAGAGATTATGTTCCAGCTGCCCCCAACATGGGATATCAGATCAAGCCCTTATTCAGTATTTTTATGAAGGGCTATTACCTATGGAGAGGAGAATGATGGATGCAGCAAGTGGAGGAGCCATTGTCAACAAGACACCACAAGGTGCTCGAGATTTAATTTCTACGATGGCCGCAAATTCTCAACAATTTGGGTTTCGCCAAGAACCCTCAAGAAGGGTTAATGAGGTAAGTGCCTCTTCCTTAGAAGATAAATTAAATCAACTAACCTCTTTGGTTCAAAATTTGGTTGTAGGAAATACGCAATAAGTGAAGGCGTGTGGAATCTGCGCCTACATGGGTCATCATACGGATATGTGCCCCTCGTTGCAGGTAGATACCACTGAACAAGCATCTGCCGTTGGAAATTTTCCTTGTCCGCCACAAAAGAAATACGACCCATACTCAAACACTTAGAATCCCGGGTGGAGAGATCACCTAAATCTCAATTATGGGTCTAGATCGTCAAATTTTCAGCAATTTCAACAAAGGCCACCCCAATCAAATCCTCCAAGATCAGTTATGTCTCTTGAAGATATAGTCAAATCGCTTGCAACTAACACACAACAATTCCAACAGGAGACGAGAGCAAGTATACAGAATTTGGAGAATCAAGTTGGTCAATTGGCAACGTCCCTAAGCAAGATGGAGTCTCAAGGTAAATTACCTTCTCAGACAATAGTGAACCCGAAGGAAAATATAAGTGTGATTACCTTGAGAAGTGGGAAAGAGCTGGAATCAGAATCTGTTGCCAAAACAAGGCGTGGGCATGGCTTAACACCTGCTGCCGCAACAGAGGTGGAAATTCATAAACAAAAGGAGTGCCCAGCGAATTTCGCCCCAAAAGAACCTAAATTTTTGGAAATCAGGCGCCCTTTTCCAGAGAGATTGGCTAAATCCAAGAAAGACAAGGACGATAAGGAAATTCTCGACACATTCCGAAAAGTGGAGATTAACATACCATTACTAGATGCAATCAGAAAAATTCTCAGGTATGCGAAATTTCTGAAGGAACTATGCACTAACAAGAAAAAATTAACCGAGTATGAAAAGGTAAGTGTGGGGGAAAATGTGTCTGCTATCCTTCAAAGGAAGTTACCCCCCAAATGCAAAGATCAAGGTATGTTTGCTATTTCTTGCACTATTGGGAATGTGGGAATAAAAAGGGCAATGTGTGACTTAGGAGCTTCAATCAATGTTATGCCATTGTCAATTTATTCTTCTTTAAATGCTGGCCCATTGAAAGAAACTGGGGTAATAATTCAACTAGCTGACAGATCAATAGTTTATCCCAAAGGAGTGTTAGAGGATGTGTTAGTCTAGGTTAATGGTCTGATTTTCCCTGCTGATTTCTTTATTTTAGATATAGAGGATGATAAGTCCTCTAACTCGTCTGATATTCTTTTAGGGAGACCTTTCCTTAGTACTACTAGGACTAAGATTGACGTTCATAATGGAACACTTACTATGGAATTCGATGGTGAAGTAATTACATTTAATGTTTATGATGCCATGAAATATCCTAATGATGTGAGTTGTGTTTCCAGCATAGATATTGTCGAACCATTAATCCAAACAGCATTTGAAATGGACACAGCAGACAAGTTAATGGTTGCAATTTGCAAGAGTCTAACCCCAGACAACATCGATGACGTCAATAAAGAAACCTCACATAATGAGCTCCACGCAGTGGTGTACGAATTGGAGACATCTAAGCCAAAGGTGAGTTCTACTCTTTGCAAAGAATTACACATATCTAACATCACTCCCTTGCCTTCTGTTTTGCAGCCACCAAAATTAGATTTAAAGCCGCTACCTAGCCACTTGAAATATGCTTTCTTAGGAGAAGGAGACACTCTTCCAGTAATCATCTCGAATAAACTTAACAAAGAGGAAGAAAGGAAGTTACTTGAGGTGCTGATAGAACATAAAGAAGCTGTAGGGTGGACAATTGCAGACATCAAAGGTATCAGTCCATCTACCTGCATGCATCGGATCCTTCTAGAAGATAACAGCAAACCAAGCAGAGAGGCTCAAAGGCGTTTGAACCCACCTATGATGGAAGTCATCAAAAAGGAAATAGAGAAGTTACTACATGCTGGTATGATTTACCCAATCTCGGACAGCAAGTGGGTAAGTCCGGTTCAAGTGATGCCTAAGAAAACAGGTATCACCGTGATTACAAATAAGAATGGTGAGTTGGTACCTACCCGAGTCCAAAATGGGTGGCGGGTTTGTATAGATTATAGAAAATTAAACGCTTCAACTAGGAAAGAACATTTCCCTCTCCTATTTATCGATCAAATGCTTGAACGTTTAGCTGGTAAAACTCATTATTGCTGTCTTGATGGATATTCAGGTTTTTACCAGATACTAGTTGCACCCGAAGACCAAGAAAAGACGACATTCACTTGTCCATTCGAAACCTTTGCTTACCAACGGATGTCGTTTGGACTCTGCAATGCTCCAGCCACTTTCCAAAGATGCATGGTCAGCATCTTTTCTGACTACGTTGAGAATATCATAGAGGTTTTTGTGGACGATTTCACTGTTCATGGCAGTTCCTTCGATGAATGCTTAGTTAACCTTAAAAAGGTCCTGAAAAGATGTTTAGAGTTTAATCTAGTATTAAATTTTGAAAAATGTCATTTTATGGTGGACCAAGGATTAATTTTGGGACATATTGTTTTTGCTAAAGGAATTGAAGTCGATAAATCCAAAATAGACATTATAAAATCTCTGCCTTACCCCGTCAATATACGGGAGATTCGCTCTTTTCTTGGTCATGCAGGATTTTACAGGCGTTTCATCAAAGACTTTTCAAAAATCGCTCAACCTTTAAGCAAACTGCTACAAAAAGACATCCCTTTCGAGTTCAGCGAAGAATGCAAAATAGCCTTTGACACTCTAAAGGAGAAGTTGACTTCGACACCAATAATTCAACCACCAAATTGGCATCACCCTTTTGAAATTATGTGTGACGCTAGCAACAAGGCGGTAGGTGCAGTATTAGGACAACGAATTGAGAAGCACCCGTATGTCATATACTACGCCTCAAGAACTCTGGACAGTGCTCAATGCAACTATTCTACGACGAAGAAAGAACTTCTAGCTATTGTTTTCGCTTTAGAAAAATTCCGTTCCTATTTATTGGGCACTAAAGTTATTGTGTATTGTGATCATGCAGCATTGAAGTTCCTACTCAAGAAGAAGGAAGCGAAACTGCGACTAATACGCTGGATCCTTTTGTTGCAAGAATTTGATTTAGAAATCAGAGACAAGAAAGGGTCTGAGAATTTGGTTGTTGACCATCTCAGTCGTCTACCTATCGCTGAGGAAGCATATCCTTTACGAGATGAGTTCCCCGATGAGTATTTATTCTCTCTGCAAAATAAAACTCCCTGGTATGCTGATATTGTAAATTTCTTAGTCGCTGGTACTTTACCTGATGAACTCACTAGGTCCGTTAAAGACAAAATAAAAAGGGAGGCTAAGTATTATGTGTGGGATGATCCTTATTTGTGGAAGCATTGCTCTGACCAAGTCATTAGGAGATGTGTTTCTGAGATAGAAATTGAGTCTGTTCTCAAGTTCTGTCATTCTTATACATGTGGCGGGCATTTTGGCCCTAAAAGAACAGCACGTAAAGTGCTTGAATGTGGATTATATTGGCCTTCGTTATTTCATGATGCATACATGTTTTGCAAGTCCTGTGCCAATTGTCAACGCACTGGTAGTTTAGGACACAGAGATCAGTTACCACTCACACCTATACTCATTTGTGAAATATTTGACGTGTGGGGTATTGATTTTCTGGGCCCTTTTTCACCGTCATTTGGTTATACTTATATTCTTCTTGCTGTGGATTACGTTTCTAAATGGGTAGAAGCCAAGGCTACCCGACCTGACGATGCCAAAACTGTTGCCAATTTTGTTAGGACTAATATCTTTTCCAGGTTCGGTGTACCAAGAGTAATCATCAGTGATAGAGGAACTCAGTTTTGCAATCGAGCCATTGAGACACTCCTCCACAAATATGGCGTAACTCATCGTACGTCCACAGCTTACCATCCACAAACGAATGGACAAGCCGAAGTATCAAACAGAGAAATTAAGTCCATCTTGGAGAAAACGGTCAATCCAAATAGGAAGGATTAGACTTTGCGTTTGGACGATGCATTGTGGGCTTATCGTACAACATATAAGACCCCCATCGGTATGTCCCCATATCGCCTTGTCTTTGGAAAGCCTTGTCATCTTCCGGTAGAATTGGAACATCGCGCTTATTGGGCCGTCAAGCAATGTAATATGCAACTGGACGAGGCTGGAGAACATCGGAAATTGCAGTTACAAGAGTTGGATGAAATCAGAAATGATGCGTATGAAAATTCCAGAATTTACAAAGAGAAAACGAAAGCCTTCCATGATCACATGATTTCCAGGAAGCACTTTATAATAGGGCAAAAAGTTTTACTTTATCATTCTTGTTTAAAGTTGTTTCCTGGTAAATTGAAATCTAAATGGATTGGTCCCTTTGTTATCACTAATATATTTCCCCATGGTGCAGTTGAAATCCGGAGTCTAGAAACTCATAAGATTTTTAAGGTGAATGGGCATCGTCTCAAACCTTTCTATGAAGGCTTTCAAGCTCAAAGGGTCGAGGAATTGACCTTCGCTAGGATTCATCAAGGGAATTAGGAATACAAGACGTCTGGCCTAAGACGTTAAACCAGGGCGCTTCTGGGAGGCAACCCATGTTCTAGGCGTACCCACGCCTTACATATCCTTATTATTCTACTCTTACTTTTTCTTTTGTTTCAATTCCCTATTTTTCCTTTTCCTTTATAAAATTTACCTTTAATTTTTTTGGTCATCTTTCTCATAACTTTTCCCCCAATTTTTTACAGCAACACCCACACCGCCTCCACCGGAGTTGCCGCTGCCACCGTCGTCGTATCCCCGCCCAGTCGAAGTCAGACACGCTCCAGCAGCCGTCGTCCAGCACCGTCGTCCCCACCGTCTCCGCCACGCACAAACTCCTCCTCTAGTGACGATTCGGCCCCTCCTCCGCGCAAATCCCGACCTAACCTCAAGAAATCACCCCATGCTGCTCAGATTCCCCAAGTTCGAGGAACCCCCCATTTTACCGATCCAACCCACCAAGCCAGGTATGATACCCTCTTACGGCTTCCTATAGTGCCATGTAAATTCATCGATGATGATACCATTCGCATTCTTAGAATTAAAGATGATGTGTTGCATTTATTGAGTAACATTGGGTGGTTGAGTTATGCTTCTGTCAAATACCCTGCTTTTGTGGAACTGGTTCAGGAATTCTATGCCACTTTCGTTTTTGACCACCACAACACTATCGACTATTCAACCCCTGACTTGATTAAGTTTACTTTGATGGGTCGTCCTTTCTCTATGTCAATGTTTGAGTTCAATGTAGCCTTGGGTTTTGTTGACAAAGATGCCTTTGTCCCTTATGCCCGTTCTGCCCCTTTATGTGATTACCCTGTTGATTTTTGGGCTGTTGCAGCTTATCGAGTGTTAACTGGGGACCCCACTGCTGATTATGACCCCAGTCGCTCTAAGGCAAATCGTATTATCAATCCAGCTTTACGTTATGTGCATAGATTCATCAATTTTTCCTTCTCTGGCCGAAAAGACAGTTCTGCCATCTTATCGAAAACTGAATTATTTTTCTTGTGGTGTATGGTACGCAATAGGCGGGTTGATTTAGGTTGCTGGTTTGCTAGTCAATTTTCTGCTGTTATTTCTTTCCATAGACCTTTAATCTTAGGCTCTTACATCACCCAAATAGTTGTAACGCATCATCTGCTTAATTTGGATAGTTGGAGTGATGTTGGCTTACATTTCGCCTGTCCTATGCTTCCTTTAGATCTTGACACTTTGAAACGAATGCACCTAATCCGTCAGGCCGAGGACGGTAGCTTGTCTTTTGTGCCTACAGGTACAGCCTCCACCAGAGGACAACGACCATCTGCCCCATCCACGTCTGCCGCTCCCCTTTCGTCCTTAGAAGAACGCTTACACCGCTTGGAACAAGCCTTGGAGACCCTCACCACACAGGTTGCCCGCATCGACGCTACCCTGCTTACTCTCCATCAACATCATCATATTCCTCCACCCACTCCTCCGTCCTAGTCCATTTTTCCAACTCCTCCCCTCAGGGCAGTCTCCTTCCACTTTTTCTCATCATATTTTTGCCGACCTATCTTTATATTTTGATATGTTACTCATTGCGGTCAATGAGGGATTTAAGTGTGGGGGAGTACTTACGGCTTAAATAATTTTCATGATAGGACATCCACACCCGAGCTTGAATTCACACATTTTCTTATCTTGAAATAAAGGGACATGCTAAGTTATATAACAAATTTAATATAATCAGACTTATTCTCGGTTTTTCATAAAATGAGTGTTTGAACCTACTGATTCTTCTTAACTTACAATTTGAGGCTTGGAACTAATAGAGTGGAATACCTAAGTTTGCTTGCTTTAAATCTACGTCACATGCATAGGAATTGTTGACCCAGCTCGTTTAGTTGCTCAATTTTGGTGAAAAATAAAATAAAATAAATAAATAAATAATAAATTTGCTCTGTTGCTCCACTCCAGTAAAGTAACCCGGGGTCTTCATGAAACCCATGTCGACACTTAGGCCAAAAGCAAAGAGGGAGTATGAGCAGTGCTAGTAGCCACCTAGGATTGTGATGCATTGAGTAACCGGGGACGGCCATCACAAATGGATCGTAGTCACGTAAAAAGGCTCATGACATACTAGGCAAGCCGTGAATATTGAATAATGAATAACATATCAGTCTCACATTCATTTCCTAAGTTGAGTGACTTGGTAGGTTGGTAAATGATTCCCTATGCATTGGCTTAATGAAGTTGAAACCCAATTGTGTGATGAAATTAATCGAGCCTTAACTTTTAAGTTGAAAAGAATTTTTAGAATCAATTGTTCATTTTATGGAAAACCAGGAACTGTCGGTTATGTTGACTTTGTTATATTCCTTAATGTGTTGCATTTCGGATGGATGGGTGATTGTGTGAAAATCAAGTAGGGTGTTTTTAGTTTATAAACGGGTATTATGCTTGAGGACAAGCTTGTGATAAGTGTGTGGGTGTTTGATGATGTGGATATTTGCTAATCATATTAATGATTTTTGTTGACTTTTTGGGTACATATTCATGTGGAGAGGACGGAATTTACTTAGTTCTCTATATTTTGGGCAGGAAATGACAACCGGGCCAAACCAGAGATATTTTGGGCTGACTTCAGATTTTGCGCAATAAGCCGTGCCCACGGCTATGGTCGTGCATAGCAGAAACCTGATACAGAATTAGAGACGTGATTGGACTCCTAAGTGGGATATTTTTCAGATTTAGAAAGGGATATCTTTGGGGATTAAGGAGAGAAGTTAGGGGCACCAATCAGAAGGCTATCTCTTTCCTACAAGGAGAAGGACTAGGGGGCTATAAAAGGATGATTGTAGGAAGTTTAGAGCATCAGAGTTTTTTTCTTTAAAGCTTACGGCAGACTCCTCACTTCATCGTAGGCATGTTTTGTATAGCCATGAGTGGCTAAACTTAGTCTAGTCTAGCAAGGGCTGATCGAGTTCAAGTTTATATGTGTTGAGAGATCTAAACTCAATTGTTATTCTTGGATTTCTGCAGTATTTATTCACTCTCTGTTTTATTCATATTATTATCATCTTGTTGATTGATGCAAAAAGAGCTCGTTGTGCAATTGACAGGGTCGTAATTAGTCAATCAAGGTTTCTAGATCCGTAATTGTCTAGTTAATTTTGATAACGATGGCGGTAATATAATTTCCAAGTTATATTACGAGGGTGAATAATATGATTTAAACAAATACTGTTGATCTTGTTGGTCGATTGGGTCTTTCTAATTCTTAAAGCTATTAGCTTAATTAAATCCTAGGCGCGTGTATAGGGGTTGTTCGTCAATAAGGGTTAGTTAGAAGGCGTGTCCCGCTAATCTAAAACTAAGGAAAGATGAGATTATTAGAAGCATTTCAATAATCATAACTAATCTATTGTGGGATCCAGATTTATTCTTTGTTTCAATGATCAACCATAGAACTTGAATGAGATTACCTTGTTAGATGCCATTAATCTGATTTCTTCTCAATTTAAATTTATTTACTTTCCATTTATTAAATTCAGTATTTTTCACTTATCGATTACAAACCTCCCTTTTATTTCCTCGTTCTTGATTCTCTGGTTTTCAAAAGGATTGATTAATCTCCAGTCTCTGTGGATACGACTCTACTCACTCTAGCTACAATTTAATTGATTTTTCAGGAGTAGATTTTATTTTTGGTGGATTCGACACTCATCACCCTATTAGGTGCCTCTTTTCTTGAATTATAACAAGCAACTATTTTTTGTTTTGTTTCACATGCAGCCACCCAATCTTGACTCTTGTGTGGGACTAAGACATGCATGTAACAAATCTCCACCTAGACTTAGTCCCAAACAATTAATGATCTACTCCACCTTCTCCGACAATGCCCCAAAAGGGCTATATCACCAACTATAGACGCCAATCAAGTCCAAGCACTGCTTGAACTTGTAAACTGGAAGAACCTTCGTAAACATGTCAGCATGATTGTCCTTAGTGTTAATCTTCTGAATAAGGACCTTCTTCTCAGCAATAGTATCCCGAATGAAATGATACTTCACATCAATATGCTTCGTCCTCTCATGATACATCTGATCTTTCATTAAATGAATAGCACTCTGGCTGTCACAATAAACAGTAGTAACCCCTTGATGAAGGCATAACTCGCCAAATAAACCTCTTAACCATAATGCTTCTTTGATAGCCTCAGTAACTGCCATATATTCTGCTTCAGTAGAAGATAGAGCCACTACATGTTATAAAGTAGCTTTCCAACTAATTGCACAACCTCCAATGCAAAATACATAACCTGTCAAAGATCTGCGTCTGTCGAGATCACTGGCATAATCTGAATCTACAAAACCAACCAAACTGTTGCTGGTTTTACCAAACTCCAAACAAAAGTTCGAAGTGCCCTTCAAGTATCTGAGAATCCATTTCACAGGCTTCTAATGTTCTTTACTAGGATTAGCCATATACCTGCTGACAACACTAACAGCTTGTGAAATATCTGTACGAGTGCAAACCATTGCATACATAATACTGTCGACGGTACTAGAATAAGGAACCCGTGCCATATAATCTTCATCTTCCTGTGACTGTGGTGACTGAGCAGCTGAAAGTCTAAAATGACTTGCAAGAGGAGTACTTACTGCTTTTGCATCTCTCATGCCAAACCGCTCCAAGACTTTACTGAGATAATTCTCCTGGGTCAAGAATAATTTACCAACTCCTCGATCACGTCTTATCTCCATGCCAAGAATTTTCTTTGCTGCTCCCAAATCCTTCATTTCAAATTCACCATGCAGTAAGGCCTTCAAATGGTTAATATCTGTAACATTATTGGCAGCAATGAGCATATCAACAACATATAACAACAAATAGATGAATGAGCCGTCATCTAACTTCTGGAAGTAAACACAACTATCATACATGCTCCTGGAGAAATCATGACCCAACATAAATGAATCAAACCTCTTATGTAGCATCCCACTCCCGCAAGACCCAAACCTGATATTGAGGGTGATATCCGAGCCCGTGCCTCACGAGGGTGGTATGCTAGAGCAGTCAAAACAGTTTAGAAACTCGGTAATACATTTTTTCTTTTGAAAACAATCGAGTGCACAGATATCAGTAAATAATTTGAGCCCGCTTTAATACGAAATCATTTTCGATCATAAAACAATTCCAGCCATAAATCAATTCATACACACATTATCCATAGTCAAAATTGGGCCCAATATAATAACGGTACTAATCTGCGGGATTTGCAGAATTACAAATTTACAATAATATCGCATGACTCTAATGTAGATGTGAAACTGATCTCGACCTCAAACTCTGACTCTTTTGCAGTAATCATACTCCCGTTTGTCTAACGGGGTACTCGCCAATTCCTGAAAAATAATTGCAATATTGGGTGAGTTTGCGAACTCAATGAGAAACCATCATCGATGGTTCACTCAATTCATGCATATACACACAATTCACCAGATATCACATACAATCACATTTCTCAAATGTAAGGCGTTTCTCCTTTCACGTAATTCACATTCAATCACACCATATATGCAATGCACATGTGACACTTTTCAATTTATTACGGTATTTTGACCGTGCGCCTGAAACTGTCCCAGTGACGGGCACATTAACGGTGAGCCTGTGGCTCTCCAATATGTTGGGCTTGAATGCCCTGATACGGTGAGCCTGCGGCTCTGAAAATACGTTGGGCTCGAGGCCCTGTTGCGTTGAGCTTAAAGCTCTGATATGCGTTGGCTGCTCCTGTCACAAATGTCATTATCTGATCATACTATTATGCATGAATGCATACGATCCAATTTCCATTTACAGTCATTTACAGTTCAATGTCATTTCCCATTCCTTCGGACCTTCGGTCCGGTATTTCAGTCATATACATTTACAATTTATTTCATTGATGCATTCATAATCATTTACACACAATAGCACTTCAATATCAAGTTCTCAATATTTCGGATACCCATGGTCCGAAATCAATCAAAATCAAACACACATATCCATCCATTATCTCTACATGGCATCAATGCATATAATATTAAACACACATAGATTGAGGAACTAACTAGGTTACTCACCTGCACTTCCGAGCTACAGCCTGGAAGTCCCAGCAGTGTCCGTAGAATATCGATCCATCGGAGCCTCTATAACGGTCAAATAATTTCCATTATAAAATGCACAGTCAAAATAATTTAATGATGCACATGCCTTGAATAAAAGATGTACTATGCTTATTCATACTCGCTAGGGTATTACCTCAAAATCAATATCAATATTCTCTAAATCGAATTCATCCTTTATGCTCAGTTCTAAATTCCAATAGCCTTTCTTTACATTTAGGGACCTCACAAATATACCCCAAATTTTCAAAAACAATCCTTAGGTTGAAATACAATCACATTCTTAACTTTCTTTCATTGATTGCGATCCTACTAATTTAAATTCAAACTTTCATTCTTCACATTAATTGTAGACCTCTTTCTCTAGATCCTAACGAATCAAACATCACCTCAATTGGAGGTCTACACCATTAGCTATACCTCAAAAATCAAATTAAATCAGTTCAGAAAAAGGTCCCTCGCCGCGACGTATGGACGCTCGTCGCGACGTCCTGAGGGCGCTCGTCGCGACGTGTAATGACGCTCGCTGCGGCGAACGTTTTTCCTTAGGGCTCACCGCGACGCATGGGAGAGGACTCGACGCGGCGTGGAAAACTCGAGCTCGCCGCGACGTCGAAAGGAGCTCACCGCGGCGTCCAACGTTTCAGAGCTCGCCGCGACGACTTCCTTCCAGCTCGTCGTGACGTGCGAGTCGCAGGTCGTCTTCTCCGATCAGTTTTTTGCCATTTCTCTCTCTAAGTCAAGTAATAACTTAGCTAAAACTACCCCAATCTTTCACAATTAAACCCATGTATGCATCAAACTAACAAATCAGCAACATTAAACCCATTAACTTACCAATTAAGCATAAATCCTCAAATCTTCTGAAAATCCTCTAAACCTTTGACACCTACGGTTTCCTCCCAGAACCACACCAAAGATCATCTTCCTTAGGATTTAGGCTCGACTTTACACAAGGAGAAGAAGCTATCAAGCATCAAGCCAAAGATCAAGCACGGTGAAGAAACGAAGAATCGATCGAAAGAGAGGAAAATTTGCCCTAGGGAGGAAGACTTTTCTTTCTTCTTCTCTTATAACCTTAGGTATTTAAAGGTTAATCACCTAAGTCTCTTATCTTTTTCCTCGCAAAACATTTAAATCTCTTCTCTTTCCAATTCCCTTTCTAGTCCAATTCGTCTCCAAATTCAATAACTCAACATATTAATTGCCAATAACGTATATCTAAATTTTCCATTGCAATTTACCAGTTATTCTAGCACCATGCAGTCAATCAATCCGTCACTCAAAAAATTTCCGATCTGGACTTTTTCTCACGAATTTTCCAGAAAATTCCGAAGAGTCGCTATCAATTGGCAATTACTCCAGAACATTTCCAATTCAATATTCAAACTCAACTATTCCAAAATTTCCAATAAATCATAATCAAATCTAGTTATCTCACAAATCACAATTCATATCATATTCAAAATCAAATGCCGAGAAAATGTCATGAAAGCATGTACCTAAATGTGCATACGCAAAAGACTCATTCCTCTAAAATTAGAGGCCAAAAGTATGCTCAGCCAATAATATGCGGTAAAATCCTAACCCGTCCCAATTTACCAATATAGCCTTCCCATCGGTGACGGGATGTTACATCTTATACCACTGTCTCGGAGATTGCTTTAATCCGTACAAGGATTTCTTCAATAAACAAACTTGGTCTTCCTTTTCTGCAATTGCAAAACCTTCAGGTTGTTTCATATAAATCTGCTCATCCAATTCACCATGTAGGAATGCTATCTTGACGTCAAGCTGCTCTAATTCCAAATCAAACATGGCAACCATTGCAAGTAATACACGAATAGAGCTATGTTTCACCACTGGTGAGAAAACATCATTAAAATCAACACCTTGTACCTGACTGTAGCCCTTTGCAACCAATCGTGCCTTATACCTTGCATTCTCAACACCAAGTACCTTCTTTCTTCTTCAAGACCCATTTGCACCCAACAATTTTCTTACCTTCTGGTGGCTTCACCGTAACCCAAGTACCATTCTTGTGTAGAGATTCCATTTCTTCATTCATGGCCACCACCCATTTATCCGCATCAAGACTAGAAATCGCTTCAGATATGTGGAAGGTTCACCATCTCCACTGCTTCTGTACATCGATAAAGCATATGCAACTAAATTTGCATACCTCGTGGTGGTCGAATCTCTCGCCTTGGTCTCTCTCGCTATGGAATGTTCTTCTTCATTTGGTTCACCTTGAACATGGTGGGATCTGGATGATCAACTTGATCTGTCTCATGTGTAGAAGACATATGTGAAGGACCTGAACTACCAATCTCTAACTCCACCTATTTTTGTGTACTATCCTCTTTTTCTAAATTACAAGGATTACAAGACTCTTTTCTAGGATACAACATAGAGGACTCATCAAATGTAACATCTCTACTAATTACAAATTTAGGTGACTTGGGATCAGGACACCACAAACGATATCCCTTCACCCCTGAAGCATAACCAAGGAAAATACATTTCTTAGCCCTAGGCTCTAACTTTCCCTCATTTACATGCATATATGCTGGACACCCAAATATTCTTAAAGTAGAGTAATCGGCAAAAGTACCTGACCAAACTTCCTCTGGAGTCTTGAAATTAAGAGAAGCACAAGGAGAGCGGTTGACGATGTAGCAAGCTGTCGCAATGGCTTCTGCCCAAAAATCAAGTGTCAACCTTGCATTAGAGATCATACACCGAGCTCTTAAAAGAGTCCGGTTCATACGCTCGACAACTCCATTTTGTTGCAGAGTCATTCTGACAGTGTGATGCCGAGCAATTCCTTCATTCTTGCAGAATTCATTGAATTCACCTCCACAAAATTCCAAACCATTGTCTGTCCGTAGCCGCCTAACATGCCTTCCTGTTTGCTTTTCAATCAAAGCTTTCCATTGTTTAAAGGTTAAGAAAACATTATTCTTATGTTTCAAAAAATACACCCAAACCTTTCTCGAATAATCATCAATAAAAGTCAACATATACCGGGCACCACCTTTAGATGGAACACGAGAGGGCCCCCACAAATCAGAATGAATGTAATCCAAAGTACCTTTAGTTTTATAAACAGCTGGAGAACTGAAGCTCACTCATTTCTGCTTCCCAAAAATACAATGCTCACAAAAGTCCATCTTACCAGTACTTTGACCACAAAGTAGGCCTCTTTCGCTTAACAACGTTAAACCTTTCTCACCCATATGTCCCAAACGCATATGCCACAATTTGGTAACGTCACCTTCAAGAGATCGCCAAAGACTCACATCAGAGATCCTCGCAAAACATACAAACTACTAGACCTGCAAGCTTTCATCAATACAAGAGCACCTTTAGAAATTTTCAAAACTCCACCTTCAGCTGAGAACTTGCACCCTTGAGAATCGAGAGTACCCAAGGAGATGAGATTTTTCTTCAAATCAGGAACGTGTCTAACATCAGTGAGTGTTCTAATGATACCATCATACATTTTGATCCGGACTGTACCTTTACCAACAACTTTACATGCAGCATTATTACCCATCAAAACAATTCCACCATCAAATGAATCATAACTCGTAAAATACTCCCTATCAGGACTCATGTGGTAAGAACAACCCGAGTCTAAAATCCACTCCTTATTAGACTTGACTTTATCTTCTGTGGCTACAAAGATAATTCCCTCATTCTCATCTGCTGCTACACTAGCTTCAGCGGTGTTGCTGTTATTCTGCTCAATTTTATTTTTCTCCTTATTCTTCAATTTATAGCAATCAGCCTTAATGTGCCCTTTCTTCTTGCAATAATTACAAATTAAGTTCTTATGTCTGGATTTCGACCTGCCTTTGGATCTACCCTTTACAGAGTCTCTATTTTCAGATCTACCCCGCACAAATAATCCCTCTGCCTGACTTCCACTAGCTTCCCCAGTGATGTCCCTATCTATCTGCTCCTTGGACTTTAATGCAGGCTTAATACTATCATATGAGATGGACTCTTTCCCATAAATTATAGTATCACAAAAATATTTAAAGGATCAAGCAAGGAACACAAGAATAAAATGGCTTGATCCTCATCCTCAATAAAGAACTTCCACATTCTTCAAATCCATAATAAGTGAATAAAATTTATCTAAATGTGAAGTTATTGATGTACCTTCTGTCATCCTTAACATGTACAACTTCTGTTTTAAATAAAGCCGATTCTCCACCTTCTTCTTCATGTACATGGTTTTCAACTTATCCCACATGCTTTGGGTGTGATTTCATAAAGAACTTCTCGCAAAACCTCATCAGTGAGATTTAAAATAATACATGATCTAGCCTTATCATCTAGATCCTTAAATTTGTCCGACGACATGTCTGCTAGCTTTTTCTCCTCTCTATCGAGTGCTAACTTACTTCCATCCTGTGATAGAATGGCCTGCATTTTGAGTTGCCACATTCTAAAATTAATATTCCGGCCAAACTTTTCAATGGAGGTCGTTATCGTCATAATGACTATAAGTGGGCCCCGCATAAGAAATCAGAATGGTGGACCCCACAAATGAAACTAGAACAAACAAACAAAAATCGGGTAGTAAGCTCAACAAGTGAAAACAGGACGTGGGCCCCACAAACAAAATCGAGAGGTGGGTCCCACAAATAAAACTAGAGGCGTGGGCCCCACAAATAGATTAATCCCCGAATACAAAATCGGAACAAACCTATAAAATAGGGCAGTGGCCCCCACGGGTCAAAACCGAGGCAGTAGGCCCCACAAGTGAAATTGAGGCAGTGGGCCCCGTTTAGGCTTACTACAAAATCTAACTCACTTTCTGATGTGAAAGATCCACCTAGTGGCGACCACAGAGCATACGGTAAGTTAGACCCAAAAAAATAATGGCTAGAGCTCTGATACCAATTAGTTACGGAAATAACCCCAGATTCAATCCCGGTTTAATATAATAGCCCAAATAGATAACAACGAAAATAAATAAAGCCAAGAATAAAATGGGACACTGAACACAGAGATTTACGTGGTTCGGTCAATGTAACCTACGTCCACGGCCGGAGGGTGAGCAAATTTACTAATATGTGGAGAATGTTTACAAGTACAAAGGCTGGACTAAAAGAGCTTTCAAAATCTCATATCTATACAGAAGACGGGATGATTTGTAGGAAGGAAAAATAGTATGTTTGGTGCATCTTGAAAGCCTAAGGATTTCCTCTATTTATAGCAAAATTTGAGAGCATCCATCCAAGCTCACCAAATCCATGGTTGAAAATCTTAGCCATGTTAGGTGCCTCTTTTCTTGAATTATAACAAGCAACCATTTTTTTTTGTTTCACATGTAGCCACCCAATCTTGACTCTTGTGTGGGACTAAGGCATGCATGTAACACTTCTTGTATTGAACACCTTCTGTTCCGAATTATCTATGAACCAAGTGGATGACTCGGATTTAGAGGAGAAGGGAATTCTCATGAACAATGAGTTCAATTTGCTTAAGTGAAGTAATTTCTAGATCAATCCATCATTACAATTTTTAGTGCCCAATCCAATTGAAATCTTGATTCCTTAACTAATTTATGTCATTTGATTAAATCTAGTTGTTTTTAATTCACACCTTGCATTTTTCATATTTCCTTGATTTGCTTACTTTATTTTAATTTATTTTCAAATCAATTAATTCTTGATCGTCTGAGTAATTTTTCATCGTTTAATTTAATTATCTTGCATATTGGAATTCCTTTGGGTATGATATCTGGTTTTTATTATTTTATATTACTTATTAACGGGGTACGCTTGCCTCTAGTTGGTCTAGATAGAATTTTGTTGTTTTGTTTAAACCGCAACAAACATTTTTGGTAATTAGCTAAAAAAAATTTGTTTGGTTGATGATAGTTCCTTTATTCTTTTAATAGTAGTAAATGCCTTTTAAAAGAAGAAATAATATCTCGTCATGTTTGTAACACTTGCTATAATAATAATTATTATTATATATGATTAATTAATTAAAATATATGATTTTATGTTGATTTAAGTTAATGATTTTTTGTTATTGTTATTATTGTTGTTGTTATTGTATGCTCTATATTTTTATTATAGTTAAAAATAATTTTTAAAATTAAATATTTAAAATATAATTTTTATGAGATTTTAAGTCATATCTTGATAAGTCATTTTATACATAAATAACTAATACTAAACAACTAATTTTATAAAATATTTTAATAAACAATTGATGTTATCCACTAATCAAATTAGCTAATATAATTCATCATTAACTAATACCCCGTTTGATTGTTGGTTGATCAACTATTTTTTAGCTGATCGACCAAAATCAACTGATTGACTTTATTAAGAAGCTATCTAATTTGTTTGGTTGTTAGTTGGTTGAGTGGCTGATTCAACCCAATCAGTTGTTGTTGGCTAATCAACTATTTTTTAACTGATCGACTAAAATCAGCTGATTGACTTTATCAAGAAGCTATTTAATTTGTTTGGTTATTAACTAGTTTAGTTGGCTTATTCAATCAAACCAGCTAATTTGTGAAAAACTCCATATGTGAAGCGTTTTGGCTAAACAGTTAAATTAGCTATTTGGCAATGACCATTTTACCCTCAATTCTTGACTACTCTTCGATATCGTTTATGTTGTTTTGAATTATTGCTAGCCATGGGGTGACTTAATTAGTCACCCCGTGACTAATGACTAGTCACAAATTGGAGTGCTCTTGGTGCTGCCAATCACCCCTGCAATCAGATTTGTTGTTGTTGTTGTTGTTGTTGTTGTTGTTGTTGTTGTTGTTGTTGTTGTTGTTGTTGTTGTTGTTGTTGTTGTTGTTGTTGTTGTTGTTGTTGTTGTTGTTGTTGTTGTTGTTGTTGTTGTTGTTGTTGTTGTTGTTGTTGTTGTTGCTGTTGTTGTTGTTGTTGTTGTTGTTGTTGTTGTTGTTGTTGTTGTTGTTGTTGTTGTTGTTGTTAATTATTATTATTCTTATTATTATTATTATTATTATTATTATTATTATTATTATTATTATTATTATTATTATTATTATTATTATTATTATATTTTGTTGTTATTATTGTTATTATTATTATTATTATTAGATTTTGTTGTTGTTATTATTATTATATGTTTTATATTTTTATTAGAGTTATAAACGTAATTTTGTAGAATTAAATATTTATACCCTTATAATTTTTTAAAGTCATATTCTCATAAATTATTTTACATATAAGCAGTTAATTTTACCAAACATCAAATGACAATAACTAATGCAATTTGCTACTCAAATAGCTAATGTACGAAAATAATAAATTTTATCAAACATCAATTGACAAACAACTAATACAATCTACTAATTAAATCAACTAATATACTCAGTTAACAATTAATACAATCATCTAATTATCAAACAAGACCTAACTGGTAACCCATATTTCGAGTCTAGCAATTGAGGATATAAAGGCCCAAAAGTCTTTGTATTTTGAAATCGAATTATTATTTTTTTCTTTCACCTCTCTTACCTAGATAACGACGAATAATAAATTAATAATGCACCAGGCAGATTGAAGCCAAAATCTTTTTATACCTAATTGCAGATGTGATTTATTAAGTTAAAAAAAGAAAAGTGAGCAATCAATCCGTTCACAATTCAGCAGTATTTAATACTTGTTATAAAAGATAGAAATAATATGGTGTGCCACTGATTGTTAATACACCACTTAATTGTTAATGCACCAAATGCACCACTTAAGTGTTAGTGCACCAAATGCACCACTTAATAATTAGTGTACCACTTCTATTATCATGATAGTATTTTATTAGAAATTTTGTAATATAAATAGAAGGGTTAACTTGATGTAAGTGACACTAATTTATAAGAAGAATTCTCCTCTCCCAAATATTCTTAAATTTTAGTTTCAGTTTTATAACACGTTATCAGCACGAAGCTCTAATGTCTACAATTCGGCTTATCAACTTCAAGCAATCATAAGGTTCTTCCGTTTACGTACATCAAACAAACGTAAGGTTCTTCCGTTTACGTACATCAAACAAACGAAAGTTCTTCCATTTATTTTTTCATTTATCTACATTAATACTACTTATGATATTATTATAGACGACTCTCTATACCTTCCCTAAAGTTTTACCTTCTCTTTAAATAATGAAAAGGTAATACCACCTCTAAATACTTAAGTTATTGTATAGTATACATCGCAATTAGAAAATAAATAAAATATATATTCAAGACTATTATATTTATTATATTCTAATTAATTTTACTACGTATATCTTATTATCAATTATGTGTTTTAAATAAATAATTAAATAATATATATTATAACGGCTATAAATATAACGGCTAGTTAACGGTAAAAAAATAACGGCTAGTTAACGGTAAAAATAATAATAATAATATTAATGAAAATGATTCATTTTTTCTATAAATAGATACCACTTCTACATAATTTACTTCATCCCTACACATTATTTCTTACCTCAAAATATAATTAAAATGTTGTCCGCTACATTATGTTTTTGTATAATTATTGTCATTATGTATCTTTGTTTCATTCTTAGTGTAGAGCTAAATGATTCAGATCGTAATTTTTTTCTCTTAGTAATAACATTTTGTATGATCCCTTTGTTGCTTATTGGCATAGCATTTGAGCAAGGCATGTGATTTATTTAATGTAATATCTATTTGAATAACTGTATTAATTATTTCTCTCTATTGTATAATAGTTGCCAACATGTCCAATCTTGCCAAAATTGAGTTCGCTGCTCTTGATGTTGCAGGTCATAATTATATGCTGTGGATGATTGATGTTGAAATGCATCTTGAATCAATGGATCTTTTAGATTCCATTAAAGAAAATAATACAACATCAAAACAAAATAAAGCCAAAGCGATGATCTTCATTCGTCGTCATCTTGATGAGGGATTAAAAATAGAATACCTCACAATCAAAGATCCAAGTCATTTGTGAAAAAATTTACAAGAAAGATATGACCATCAAAGGAAGTTTTACTTGGCTTCGTGATGAATGGAGCGCTTTACGCCCAAGATTTTAAAAGGTCAATGAGTATAACTCAGCTATGTTTAGAATTGTCTCACAACTAAAATTTTGTGGGCAAACAATCACTGAGGAAGATATGTTAGAAAAAACATACTTCACCTTCCACGCATCAAATATAACATTGCAACAACAATATCGAGTTCGTGGATTTAAAAAATACTCTGACCTGATTTCATGCCTCCTTGTAGCCGAGAAGAATAACGAACTTTTGATGAAAAATCATCAATCCCGCCCTACTGGCGTGGCAGCATTTCCAGAAGCGAATATTGCAAATCGAAATGACAATGAAAGAAAACATCATCACGGGCCTAGTCGTGGTCGCGGTCATGGTCGTGGCCACGATCGTAACTACTTTCGTGGCCGTGGTCGTGAACGTGGCCGAGGAAGTTATCCATATAACTCCTTTCAAAGAAATACGAGCCACCATAATAACAAGCACCATATTAATGATGTTCATGGAAGTTCTTATAGGACTTCAGGAGATTCTTGCCTTAGATGTGGTACAAAAGGACATTGGGCTATAGTTTGTCAAATTCCTGAACATCTATGTCAGTTATACAAAGCATCCTTAAAAAGGAAAGAAAAGGAAGTGAATTTTATCTTGAACAACGCCTTTAGGTGATTCAATGACCTTGGTGCTTTTGATTTTGATTTGATGAGAATCATAATCCTTCAGATGACTCTACATATCTAAATGCTTCGAATTTTACTGATGATTTTGTGGATCAGGACATTGTTGGTGGCAATAGCAATGGAAATTAAAATAATGTACTTATGCTTGTGTTATGTATTCTTATGCTTGTTGTGTTACTCAGTTTCAAGTAAAGTATTGTAACATTTGTTTTAGTTAAAATAACATCTTTTTCTCTTTATTAAAGTTCTTGCGCAATTTTCTCATTAGATTATTTATTTTTTAAGTGAAGTTTTGATATGGATCGCTCTGAAAGAGGAGCAGAAAATAATGATAATTTACGATACCGGATAAAGGGCACAACGCACACTATCCCGAAGATAAGAGGTTCTTTCGTAATTAAAACCAACAAAAACAATTGTGAACACAATATCAGGTCCTGCAGACTTGATTGAAGGAATTGGCAAGGCAAATTTCACATTACCAAATGGCACAAAGTTCTCAATACATGATGCCTTATTTGCGCCAAAGTCTAAAAGAAATTTGTTGAGTTTTAATGATATATATTCTCATAAATACGATACTCAGTCTGCAACTGAGGGAAATATGAAATATATGTATCTTACAACCTGTAAATCAAGAAAGATAAACATATTGGAAAAACTACTAATGCTCCCTACTGGATTGCATTATACATATATAAATGTGATGGAATCTAATATGGTAGTGAAAGCAAAACACATTGATCCTTCAATGATATATATTTGGCATGATCGTCTGGGTCATCCAGGATCAACAATGATGCGAAAAATAATTGAGAATACACATGGACATCCATTGAGTAACAAAATGATTACTCAAATAACTAAGAGTCCATGTTCATCTTGTTCTCTTGGAAAACTGATCATAAGGCCATCACCAGCTAAAATAAAATTGGAATCACCTGCTTTTCTTGAATGTATTCAAGGTGATATATGTGGACCAATTCATCCACCATGTGGACCATTTTGATATTTTATGGTATTGATAGATGCCTCCAGCAGATGGTCTCACGTTTGTCTACTATCAACTCGTAATACGGCATTTCCAAGATTTCTTGCACAAATTATTAAATTACGAGCACAATTTCCTGATTATACAATAAAGAAAGTCAGACTCGATAATGCTGGTGAATTCACATCCCAAACTTTCAATGACAATTGTATATCAACTGGGATTATGGTCGAGCATCCTGTTGCTCATGTGCATACTCAAAATGGTTTAGCTGAATCTTTAATTAAACGCCTTCAGCTTATTGCTAGACCATGGATGATGAGAACAAAGCTTCCAATTTTCGTATGGGGTCATTCAATTTTACATGCTGAGGCATTAATTCGCATCCGACCAAGTGCATATCATAATTACTCCCCATTACAACTTGCATTTGGTCAAGAACCAAATATCTCCCATTTGAGAATTTTTGGTTGTGCAGTATATGTACCTATTGCACCACCACAACGTAGTAAAATGAGACCTCAAAGAAGATTGGAGATATATGTCGGCTATGAAAGTACATCTATTATTAGATATCTTGAACCTCAAACAGGTGATGTGTTTACAGCACGTTTTGCTGATTGTCATTTTGATAACAAGACTTTCCCGACATTAGGGGGAGATAATAAACAACTGATGAAAGAAATTACATGGTGCGAACCATCATTATTGTATCTTGATCAACACACAAAACAATGCGAAACAGAAGTGCAAAGAATTGTGCATTTGCAAAGAATTGCAAATCAATTACCAGATGTTTTTACAGATACAAAAAGAGTGACTAAATCATTTATACCATCTGTAAATACTCATGCTCAGATTGAAATCCCAAAAGGACAATCTGAGAACATGGTCACTCATGAATCTACGACACGCATTGATGGGTGTCGAATACACCAAAAATAAATCTCAAACACCAAACGAAAATAAATTGCGCACAGTGGTAATGGGGTCGATCCACAGAGAATGAAATAAATTGATTCTATTCAAATGCCTAAGAACGAGTGAAATTAATTAAAAAGGGGGTTTTGGAGTTTTTCACTAAACTACTAATTAATCTAACCACTAATAAATGATTAACGCAATTGATATCAAATAAAATAACAACTATGATTAAACTAGCAAAGAACACAGATAAAAATGATTAACTCAAATAACGACAACTAGCCAGGAAATTCCTAATTATTATGCATAGACCTCGATCATCGACTCGAATATTTTCTTTGGTTTAATAATAGGTTAGCTATGGTTACCAACTACCTCTGGCTCCCTCGTTTCTTCTTAATCTTAGAACAATCAAAGAGACTCCTTTAAATTGTTCCCTAATTAACTAATAACCCCTTTGAGACTTTCTCCGAGATTCAATTAATTAACAGCATTAAGCTCTAAAGAAACACTAACCATAACTGACTACGCACTGACTCAAGCTTCATCTAATTAGATCGCAAGTTTCTCAACACAAAATCAGACAAGTAATATGTCCTAGTGTCAATTGCCACAAACACTAATCACCCAGTTAACACCACCAAGTAAATCAGTTGGCGATATGTTAATTAACTAATTCTACAATCGGGCCTAATCGCAGAATCAATTAATAAACAATGACAATAAAACAGAAACAGTACGAATATTATAAACCAAATAATCAGAACAATAGGTCTCACGAGTCAAAGCATAACAATTGGAATTCTCCGACTAAAACGGTTTAGCTACTCATAACGGAATTAAACAAAACAAGGTTCTTAATTAACATTATCTAAATAATAAAGAAAAGAAGAAAAACTAAGAAAATCTCCAAGTCACGCTGCTGATTGTCCTCTTCTTCGAGTCACTGTTGTCAATCCAAGCATCCCCAAAAACTTCCAGCCTTTTATTTGTGTTGCGTGCGTGACTATCCACCCAATTTCCCTACTGCTACTGCGTGCGTAATCCTTCAAAGTTCAGTCCCAAAATTGCTCACTTGCTTTTTCTTCGTTACCGCCGCCAGACCCCCTCCTAATTAAAACCCACTTGTCTTTATTCCATGCTAGTCTTGGTCAGCCACGTCATGCTCCTCACTTGTGTGGGCCTCTCTTGTGCGTCTTTTCCCTGTTGCTTCATTAGACAAATTAATTTGTCTAAAAATGGTTACAGCCCTCTTGATATTTATCCTTTTTCTCAGCCCAATCCTCTGCCAATTTAAATTTGCTTCCAACGCTGCCCACGTGAAGCTCACCTACTGTGTTGATTTAATATTTGCGACGTCGTCCTCTTGATTTTCCACATCATGCAAAAAATTATAATTCCTTACAAGAAAATATTAAATCAAATTAAGTCCCGATAATTGCATCAACAAGAGGAATAAAAAGGGATAATTAAAACGTAAATATTGGACAAATATGAACTTATCACGCATGAAGCGTGGTAGACCGATCGGTTCCAAAGATAAAAATCCTCGAAAAAGAAAAGGAGCAAATGTGATTAAGAACCCCAAGATAGATAAAAGTGTTCCTTTAGAAACACAAGATGAGGATAGTGTCCCAGAAGAGACACAAACTAACATTAGTCAAGAAATCGCAATTAATTATATTCACACAAAAGAATTATGGAACCAAAATGATATGAAAGAGATTGATGAAATATTTTCTTATGCTATAGCATGTGATATCATCAAAGAAAATGAAGATCCCGAACCAAGATCTATCATTGAATGTCAAAATAGACATGATTGGGTTCAATGGAAAGATGCTATTGAAGCTGAATTAAATTCTCTTAACAAGCGTAATGTGTTTGGACCTATTGTCCTTACACCCCAAAGTGTAAAGCCTGTAGGTTACAAATGAGTTTTTGTTCGAAAACGAAATGAGAAAAATGAGATTGTGAGATATAAAGCTCGACTTGTTGCACAAGGTTTTTCTCAAAGACCCAGAATTGACTATGAACAAACATACTCTCCTGTTATGGATACAATTACGTTTAGATATTTAATCAGCTTAACAGTTCTTCAGAAACTGGAAATGCGTCTTATGGATGTTATTACAACTTCCCTGTATGGATCACTTGATAGTGATATTTACATGAAAATACCTTAAGGATTCAAAATGCCTGCAGCATTAAAATCACAACCAAAGGAAAAGTATTCGATCAAATTGCAAAGATTTGAATATCATTGGTACTGCTAAAGAAATTCAAGAAACAGTGGTATACTTAAAGAAGGAATTTGAAATGAAAGATCTTGGACAAACTACATATTGTCTTGGTCTGCAAATTGAGCATAGACCAAGCGACATATTTGTGCATCAATCGACATATACAGAAAAGGTATTGAGGCGTTTCAATATGGATAAAGCAACTCCGTTAAGTACACCAATGGTTGGTAGATCGCTTAATATTGAGAAGGATCCATTTTGCCCTTGCGAAGAAAACGAAGAAGTTCTTGATTCTGAAATGCCATATCTGAGTGCGATAGGAGCTCTCATGTATCTTGCTAATTGTACTATACCTGATATAGCTTTTGTTGTTAATCTACTAGCAAGATTTAGCTCATCTCCTACGAAAAGGCACTGGAATGGAATTAAACATCTATTTCGTTATCTTCGAGGTACAATTGATTTGAGATTATTTTACGCTAAAAATGCAAAACAAGCTTTGGTTGGTTATGCAGATGCAGGTTACTTATCAGATCCGCATAAAGCCAAATCTCAAACTGGTTATGTATTTACGTATGGAGGCACTGCAGTTTCTTGGCGTTCATAGAAACAAACACTTGTTGCTACTTCTTCAAATCATGCTGAAATCATTGCACTTCATGAAGCAAGCCGAGAATGTGTATGGCTAAGGTCAATAACGCACCACACTTTTAACAGCTTGTAGCTTATCGACCAACAAAGAACCAACAATCATATATGAAGACAATGCAGCATGTATCGCTCAAATAAAGGAGGGTTATATCAAAAGTGATAGATCCAAACATATCCCTCCGAAATTTTTTCAATTTACCCAAGATCTCGAAAAAAGCAAAGAAATCAACATCCAGTATATTCAATCAAGCGAAAATACTGCGGATCTTTTCACAAAGGCACTTCCTACTACACCTTTCAGGAAGCATGTCCACGAGATTGGAATGCGACATCTAAGAAATTTATGAGGATGAGCTCATTGTGTTAAACGAGGGGGAGCTTACGCAGTTGCACTCTTTTTTCCTTATCATGGTTTTTTTCCTACTAGGTTTTTCCTGATAAGGTTTTTAACGAGGCAACACCAAATGCGTATCAAGGCCAAATAAATATGGCACACCAAGGGGGAGTGTTATAAAAGATAGAAATAATATGGTGTGCCACTAATTGTTAATACACCACTTAATAGTTAATGCACCACTTAAGTGTTAGTGCACCAAATGCACCACTTAATAGTTAGTGTACCACTTCTATTATCATGATAGTATTTTATTAGAAATTTTGTACTATAAATAGAAGGGTTAACTTGATGTAAGTGACACTAATTTATAAGAAGAATTCTCCTCTCTTAAATATTCTTAAATTTTAGTTTCGGTTTTAAAACAATACTCATTTTATTTATTATTATTATATTGATTGCATCTAAATCTTTCTTTTTTTTTTTCGAGTTAACAATTTTGATTTTTTTTCTTAGATGTCACTAAGAAAAAAAAGTTGAATGAATAAAAAATCAAAAGGAGGTTCACGGCCACCTCCTGAATTTAGGTCCACTTAGCTATTTAATCTAGTTCCAACAACGCAGTTCTTGAATTAAGAAAACGAAACGGCTTAATGATGCATATTATAACTCATATAGTCTAATTCAAAATTAATAAAGTTAATTTGAATTGATTAGAATTTATGTTAAATTTAAGTTTTTTTAATTTCAAACTTCAAAATGAATTGAATTGAATATTCAATATTTTAAAGATAAAACCAAAAGTTGCTAGGTAAGTTAAGATAGTTAATATTTAAATGTTTAATCAAGATTTAATCGTAATAAAATTGATTAAAGATTGAACAAATTTGAAACATAATTAAAGATTATCCTTAATTTAAATTTTAATTAAAAGGATAA
Source organism: Erythroxylum novogranatense (assembly GCA_029891385.1). Taxonomy (NCBI): domain Eukaryota; kingdom Viridiplantae; phylum Streptophyta; class Magnoliopsida; order Malpighiales; family Erythroxylaceae; genus Erythroxylum; species Erythroxylum novogranatense. The sequence continues at coordinate 95,266,506 of CM057230.1, forward strand.
TCTTTTAAATAAATTTAATTAATTTATTTTATTTATAAAATTTAATTAGTTTTCGAAAATTAATTGATCAATCATAACTTTATTGATTTTAACAACAAAAATTATTGAAATAAAATAAACTAAAATATAAAAATTAAACTGAAAAGTTGGTCGGTTTAAAATTTTAATTATTCAACTGATTAAACGGATTCTATTTTTTCATCAAAAATATTTTCAAGCAAAATTACATAGAATTCAGATTTTAAATTAAAAAATAACTTAGCCTGAACCCAGACCAAACACAAAAGCCCATCGCCAAGCCTACAGATGAGCTTTTTCGTCCACTGATTTTACAATAGGTTGCAATAACACATTTTAAAATTATATATCACACCGTAAAAGCATAGGAAAAAGGTTGATTATTTAGCTTGAAAATAGAAATTTTAGTTTGGCAGGGCCCGTAGATATAACAACAATTATTATTTTGAAGTTTAATTAATAAGTTACTTAGTCTACATCGAATCATAAATTAATTTAAAATTAACTTTAAACTAATAAACAAGATTAATTCGACATAATTAATTAGATTAATTAAAGAAAATCAAATCAACTTAATTTGGAATTAATTAATAAATCAAATTACATCCAAACTCGTATTTGAATTTAAGTCTTAAGGTGTCGATTTCGATATTCCTTCATATTATTTATAGAGAAAATCACGAAATAGAAGTTTTTATAGAATTCGTATTAGATTAGTAGGAATAACAAGAGAGTGGGTCAAGTTAATTGTTTGTAAACCGAATCTAATACGAAGTTTAGTTAGTTTGAGCTTCATGACTTTATTTGAGAAACAACAATCAATGTCATTTTGGTCAATTAAATCAAAACAATATCTTTTTTATAAAGGAGTTTGGACTGTTCAAATTTGCGTTGGTAATTTAGCTCAAGCCCAGTCTAAAATTAATGAGTTTATCTTAAGTTGATTATACTTCAGACATGAATTAAACCTTTTTTTAATTTTTAGGGTAGATTTTAGTCTCGGGTTCAGCAACTCAGTTCAATCCAAAACCCGACTACTTTTTAATTAATTTATATTGTTTTATTATATATATATATATATATTAAGCTTAACCTTTATTCGATCAAGCTTTGAACTGCCTAAAATCTAATCAGACTCTAGATCGGACTAAACGTCTTGGGCTTAGGCACGTAGCTCCCCACCTACTGTACCGCCATTCGTAATTCATACCCAATCTTCACTTAACACTAAAAATCAATTCAACTCGAGCATAAAGAAGTAGAGTGTAAGATAATGCATTGATGCTTATTTGTCATTATTGTTAATGTTGACTTTTTATAATTGAAAAATCGTAGATAATACAATTTAAGTGTGTAATGGATATTTTTGAGTGTTATCTTGAAATTAAAAAAATTAAATTAAAATTTAATTATAATTCAAAACTCGATTTACTCAATTTTAGTTATTGTTCGGTTTGTCTTAGATCAAAAATCACTTCTAAACTTACAAGATTAAGGATATTAAACTTAATAAGTTATTCAATCTTCATTTAACACTAAATCAATTCAACTCGAGCATAAAGAATTAGGGTGTAAGATAATGCATTCATGCTTATTTGTCATTATTGTTAATGTTGACTTTTTATAATTGAAAATCGTAGACAATACAATTTATGTGTGTAATGGATATTTTTAGAGTATTAACTCAGAATTTTATGTTAAATAAATAATTTGATTGGTTAAAACTAACAATGAAAAATATTTAAATTAAATCTCGATTAACTTAGTTATTGTTCGGTTTGTCTTAGATCAAAATATCACCCTAAAGCTATTGATGATATGATACTAACATTTTAAATATTTTAAAATAAATAATATGTATTTTAAGTAAAAATTAAATGATGCTAAATATTGAGTCCATAATTTTAATTTAAAATAGAGATAACATATGCAAAATTATCTAATTTTAAGGATTTTTCAATTAAGCGTAAAACTTTCTGAACATTTTAATTTAGTAACTAATATTTTAAAATTCTTTAAAATTCCTGAACCATCTTTCATATACTAAACATGTTAACCGTGGAATAAACCCATATAGGTCTACACTCTACCTTTTTCTCCACCAAATCCTCATTCTCTTCCATTTACCAGAAAGACAAAGTAGTTCATAACTACTTTTGCACCGGTATCTATTCCTGTGATATATAATTAGATATTATAGCATCTTTGAGCAATTTTCCACTGTGGTTGAACCATCTAAAGTGACTTTAAAATTTTGACATTAAATTAAAAGTTTTCAAAAAAATTAAACACTTTTAAATATTTCATCAAAACAAAATACTAAGATTTTAATTAACACATTAAAATTACTGTAAACTTGGGTTTAAGCACCTTATTTTTATCATGATGTTTCAATCTAGTATCACTTAATCTTATCTATACATTTATATAGATTCTACGTAAATGTGTAAATAAGGTTTAATAAAATACGATAAGAATTAGTTAAATGGAAAAAGGATTTATTCTCGATAAACTTGTGATAAATAAGTTTTGTCTTCCTCAGGTAGTACTTAATAATCATTAACAAGCTTTTCCTGATTCTCAGAACCAAAAGTGAAACCACCGATTCCTTAATTCGTAAGCTAAAAGTGAAACCACCGATTCCTTAATTCGCAAGCTGGTGTGAATATGAGTATCTTATATAGCATACATTATTGGTAAATGAAGACTTGCTCACCAGCCCCGCCGCTTTTTAATGAATATAAAATTTCCCATTCTTATGGGTAGGCCAGCTAGCCTTGAGATCCTCTGTTCTAAAATACCCTGCCCCTTATCCCCTTGCATCCAAGCCAGCTATTCACAGTAGGTATTTTGAGACAGAAGAATACGTCCCTAGCATATGGCAGGTGGTGTAGGTAAGAGACAAACTAATGTAGGTAAGAATTTAAAATTATGAATTATTTTAAATTCTTGAATAAAAACATATGTGTTAAAAATTGAAATTTTTCGACCAATTTAATAGTGAAAACTTTGAACTAAACAACTTTTCGGTATGGTTTTCAATTTTTTGTTTAATTCAATTTAATAATCTTTGTTGCTATAAACTGACCAATTTATTAATTAATTGGTCATTTTTAAACTAATAAATATCTTGTCTTTTCTATTTAACTTATGCTCTGGTTTTCAAAACAATGTTTATAATACACAATCAGTGTTCCACTTCTAAATTATACATGTCAAAATTCATAAAAAGATTTTCCTACATAAAAAAGAATTAAAATGTTTTATATATCAATGTATTATTTTTATTTTTTATTTTTATTTTTAAAAAATTAAAATACAAAATTTTTATTATGCATAAATTCATTTGAATTTAGTGTAACTTTTTCATAAATATTTTTAATTTATTTTATATTACTTGTATTATTAGTCTAAGCTTAGGTGAGGAGGAGTTAATCTGGTGTTGACCACGTGTTTTTAAGGTGTCCTTGTGCTGTTGAAGTTTGGGACAATGGGAAAAATTGAGCAACTCTAGTTTCAATTATTTTTTGGATTGGGTGGTTCACGTGATTAATAGAGAAGATAAAAAGAATGCTGAGTTTTTTGTTCTATTTTGTGGGGGCATTTGACACTCAAGAAATGAATTATTATGGAATAATTCTCCAGCTTGGGTTCTTGTCAAAAATGCTACTAATTATGTTGAAGAATGGCAAAGAGCAAATGCTTTGTCTAAAGCTTCTCACATGATCAATGCAGGGGCTGATTTGGTGACACAAAATAATTCAAGGAATGGTGAAGTTGTTGTGAGGTCACAGTGGTTTTGTCATGTTGATGCTGCTATCTTTGATACAATGGGACAAGTGGGTTTCGGTTCTATTTTTAGGGAAAGCAATGGAACTTTTGTGAAGGCCATTTTTAGTTTCATTCCAGGCTGGTTGGAGGTGAAGTTAGTGGCTTTGAGATCAACTCTTTTATGGGTTGAAAATAATTTGGCACAATTGGTTTTCTTGGCTTTGTTGATTTTTCTGAGTTTGGTTCTATTAGTCAATATTGTGTATCCATTTTAAAGCGTAATGGAGATATTCTTGTTCATTGGATCAAGGGACAAGCGAATTTGGAAGCTCATGCTTTAGGTCGTCTTTCAAATTCTTTTTCTATTTTCTGTATTTGGGACTCATTCTCATACTTCATTGCTTCCTCTTAATACAGTGAATTTTTCTCTTGCAAAAACAAAATCAATAAAAAGTTAGAATGAATAAAAACTCAAAAGGAGGTTCATGCCGGAGGTAAAAGTTAATAATAAACAGTAGATAAAAAAATAAAATAGTAGACAACATTTAAATTTTAGTTTTCGTCAAGAATCACTTGTGAGGTAAGGGATGAAGTAAATGATAGAGGAGTGGTATCTATTTATAGAGCATTTTTGTAAACTAGCCGTTTTTGTACCGTTAACTAGTCGTTATATATTTTTGGGTGAAAAAAAATACGTATGATTACTGTTCACAAATACGTATGATTACTGTAGCAAGATACTGTTCACAATTCACTATTTCGCACTATTCACCGTCTTCAACCTCCGACCCTGAAATTTCTTCTCTTTTTTTTTTGTTTTACCTTCCTTTAATGACTCCTTGAATTTAGGACTAGTTGGCTTTCCAATCTAGTTCTAACAATGCAATTCTCGAATCAAGAAAACGAGACCACTTGATGATGCATACTAACTCGTTAAAAACTGAACAATATAGTCTAATTTAAAATTAATAAAAATAAGTTAAATTGATTAGAATTTATGTTAAATTTAAGTTTTTTTTATTTCCAACTTCAAAATTAGTCGAATTGAATATTCAATATTTTACATATTAGACTGAAAATTAAACTAATAAGCCAAAATAATTAATATTTAAAGGTTTAACTGGTATTATACCGTCATAAGAATTGATTACGTGTTTATCAAATTTGAAGATTTGAAACAAAATTAAAAAGATTTTCCTTATTAAAATTTAATTTAAAAGATAATTTTTAAATAAAATTAGTTGATTTATTTTAATTTATAAAAATCAAATAATTTTTAAAATTAATTGATCAATTGATAACTTCATTTATTTTTATTACAATAATTGTTAAAATAAACTTAATACAATTTTGTATTAAGTTTCTCATTTAATACGTTATTCATTTTAATAAGGATTTTTAATTTAACGTCAAATTTTCTAAATTTTTCAATTTTGTAACTAATCTTTTAAGATTTCTAAAAATTCCCAAACCATCTTTCATATACTAAACATGTTGATCCGTGGAATAAACCTGTATAGATCTACACTCTACCTTCTTCTCCACCAAAGCCTCGTTCTCTTCCTTCTATTGGAAAAGACAAAGTTCCTCATACAAAATTCATAATGTTAAGTGATTGCTTCACCATTAATAAATTTTAAGTTTATCGCATGGCGTCAACTTAATTGATTTTATATATTCACTAACACAACTCCTTAATTGAAAACCTTTTGAGATTGAAACTTGCAGATACTCACTCTATCTTGTATTGAATAATAGGTGAGTGGTAGGATTTGAACTTACGACTACTTGATCACAAAGGCTCTAATACCATGTTAAGTAATTGTTTCAACACAATAACTTAAGCCGTTGTGTGAGACCGACTTAATTGGTTTTATATATTCACTAACACTTAACTTTTGCACTATTATCTATTCCTGTGATATGTGATTAAAAATTCTAGCATACTTGAGCAAATTTTTACTGTGGCTGAACCATCTAAAGTGGCTTTAAAATATTGATATTAAATTAAAAATTTCAATTAAACACTTTTAAATTTTTTTGTGTAAACAAAATATCAAGATTTCAATTATCACTCTAAAATCACTATAAACATGGGTTGGAGCACCTTGTTTTTATCAGGGTGTTTTAATTCCGTGTCACTTAATCTTATTTATATATTTATATAAATTCTGCATAAATATGTGAATAAGATTTAATAAATACGGTAAAAATTAGTTAACTAAATAAAAAATCTAATCTCGATGTACTTGTGATAAATAAGTTTTGTCGTCCTCAGGTAGTACTTAATAATCATTAACAAGGTTTTCCTGAGTCTCGGAACCAAAAGTGAAACCACCGATTCCTTAATTCGTAAGCTGGTGTGAATATAAAATTTCCCGTTCTTATGGGTAGGTTTTGCATATGGCAGGTGGTGTAGGTAAGAGACAAACTAATGCAGAGGCAACGGCTAAGGCAGGCCATTGTTGATTACAAAGCTCCACGTGTGACATTCTCACCTTCGCAATGTCACTAATCATAAAGAAGCGTATCTTCCAATGCAGTCATTATCTAAATAAACTAGAGGCTCATGGCAGTGTATTAGTTAGCATTTTCCCAGGTAAGACCTTTCCAAGCTGACATGAATCAAGAATGGTTCTCTATTTTGACTTTTGACCAATTTTTCTCACAAGAATCCAATTTTTTTTTTAAATTAAGTAGAATAGAAATATTTTAATCAGTAGAAAATTCTTTATTCTCACCGTTATTTTATAAAATCTTCTAATTTTATCTTTTATTAAAATTTATGATAAAAATTTCAATGGATTTAATATGTTCAAATGCAAAAACTTGAAAAGTTTAATTTTCAGTTCAGTTTGTATTTTTAGTTTAATTTATTTTAATAACTCTTGTTTTTAAAATGGATTAATTAATTAATTAATCGATTAATTAAATTTTTAATTTTTAAACTGGTTTAATCTAATTTTTAAAATATTTAGTATCGAACTATCTGAACAAATTCACACATTAATCCAAAATTTGGTTCATTTCACCGTCATCGGAACTCTACCAGGAACATAAACAAACTTATATGTTCTTATTCCTTGAGACTTGAGAGAGTGTGTGTAGAATATAGTGGAAGTCAAAGAAAATAAGGCATAATTATAGAAGAAAAAATGGGTAGTTTGGCAAATGGGCACGCAGTTTGATGACTAGTATATTTGAAAGTTGATAGGCGACAAACGTGTCTTCTGTTTTGGCGGTTTTCTTACTTTTCGACAATGTTTTTGGTACTTTACGTTGTCCAAAGTTAACATCTTTCCTCAAACTTCGAGTCTCTCGCCTACGAAAGGTTTCATCTTTCGTTTATTCATATTCTTTTGTTTTTCCTTTCTATCCTCTGTTCCGTTGTGTTTACAAGTTCCTGTATGTGCATGCCATGTTCATGTTGTTAAGAGTTCTTTGAAGGGAAAAGATGGGATTTTTGAGTACTTTGTTGGGGTTTCTTGGTTTTGGATTTGGACTTCCTCTTGGACTCTTGCTTGGCTTCTTTCTCTTTATCTACACTCAACCCAGAGATGTTCAGGTAATCCCATTCTTAAAGATCGCACCTTTACAACGTATGGAGGAGGTGCTTGATCAGTAATCTACTTTCTTTGTTGCATGAGATGGTTTTGTCACCGTTTCTCTGGGTTAATCTTTGTTCTTTTGTAGTGTAATCGGTAATCTACTTGTTTCAATTGGAAACAGCTGGTCAAGCCCAAGTTTTTCAGTTCTTGATTCATCTTCTTGATGTGTTTGTCTTGAAGTTATTTGACTATCTCATTCAATTCATGGTTCTGGTTTCTGTTCCAATCTTCAATGAGAAAATTATATAAGAAAGTTTTGATATAAAGTTCGAATTGGGTTTTTCCTTTTTTAACAGTTTTTCATCTCATCTTCTTTGGTATTTTAACATCACGTGAATCGAAAATCTAGTGGATCATGGGTGAAAAAAATAGTGTTTTAGTTTCAATCAGACGCTTCTGGAATTCATTTCATCTGTACTTCAATGTGACGCGTAAAGCAATGTAGCATGCCACGTTTTTTAGTGTCACTGACATGACGAGAATGATGTTTTAATCACGATTCACTAGTATGTGGTTGCTAAGTCATCATTGATTAGAACTACCATTGAGGTGATTGAGACTGCACGCTTACTTGTCGGTCGATCTTAAGTGGTCCAGTAGTTGTTCCCTGCTATATCAGGTTTAAGTTGCACCTTCCACACCATTTTATCTTGATATCTTCAATCCACTTGTCTCTTTAATATTTTCTAGGTTAAGATTTTGAGCCTTAACCGATGAGCTTTCGCAATTTTTTTTACCTGAAACTCTAAACGTATCTACTTTACAGAAAAAGATGTAAATTCTTCAACTTTTACTAGTGTTGCACAAAATTTCAAGTCTTTAATTTGGTCTCTTATCCAAATTTTAATCCGAAAAGCAGCAGACAGCTCTTTTCTCACCGGAAACCAAGTTTGAACTGACCAGACTAAGTGAGGATTGATAAACTATTAGCAGCATCAGAAGGTTGTTTTGAGTACAAGACTTCCATCTAGATAAAAACAGGCCCATTTAATATCGGACTTGTACTAATCTAATGCAGGAACCAGAGGTTAAGCCACTCAATGAGTTGGACAAGAGCACCTTGCAAGACATTCTACCTGAGATTCCGCTATGGATAAAATGCCCTGATTATGAACGAGTAAGCTCAAACTATATCAAGAAATGCTGTGTTTTCTGATGTGCTTAATGTTGATCAGTGATCACCACGTTTCATTATATTGTCTGATGCGTCAGGTGGACTGGTTGAACAAGTTTCTTTTGGATATGTGGCCTTACCTTGATAAGGTGATTTGCTAACTAAAATAACTTGCTCTTTTCTTCTTCATTGATGTACTTTTGTGATCGAGACTCTTCTCAAATGCAGGCAATTTGCACTAGAATAAGGAGCATAGTAGAACCTCAGTTTGCAGAATATATTGGAAAGTATAAAATCAAAGCCCTTGATTTCGAACAATTAACTCTTGGAACTCTCCCTCCTGTAATTCATGGTAAGTTTGCTTTCAACTTCATTTTTCACATTAGCTTCATTTATAGTTTATGAACCAACTTTTTGTTTCTTAGAGACTGTTGTGTGTGTGCACTTGTTTCTTTATGCAACTGTGCTTATGAACACGTATGGTAAGATGTTAAGTAAAAGGCTGTCTCAAGTTTAGACAATGATTCAGGATAGTCTCAATATGTTTGTTTTGAATGGATGTGAGAAAACTTTATAAGGTTTTCTTCCTTTCATATCGGTGACAAGATTGAACTGCATTTCGTTATCTTGATGAATTTTTTGATATAGACTTCTGCTTCTTAAGTCATACTCAAGATTTGTTTTTTGTTTAAAGTAACTCTAACATAATGTTTCTTTTTTTAATAATTTCAGGCCTTAAAATATATGAGACCAATGAGAAGGCTTTAGTCTTGGAGCCAGCAATTAGATGGGCAGGCAATCCAAACATAGTTTTGGTGTTGAAGTTAATGTCTTTGCAAATTACAGTCCAGGTAAGGAATTATCTTTAACCGAATATCAAGATTGTTAATTTCTAGAAAGACTAATGTTTTCGAAAAGATAGTCATCAATAATTCTTTTCAGTTGGTGGATTTGCAAGTATATGCAGCACCGCGGGTAACTTTGAAACCTCTGGTGCCCACTTTCCCATGTTTCGCAAACATTGTAGTGTCCTTGATGGAGAAGGTAAGCTATGTTTACCAAGGTTTTTGCCAGATACTTTAATTGAAGACTTGAAGGTAGAAAGTTTATGATCTATCCTTCTAATCAACGATTGTTATTGATCTATGTGCAGCCACATGTTGATTTTGGATTGAAAATACTGGGGGGAGATGTTATGTCCATACCTGGCCTTTATCGATTTGTTCAGGTGCTGAAATGCTACTATTTTCATCGGTAGGCGATGGAGTGTTAATAAATTTTCTGAAAGTGAATGGTTCTTGGACTACTTCTACTGCTTCAACATTTATATGGATTTCAATCAGCTAGCTGTCCTGGATTCTTGCAGGAAACCATCAAAAAGCAAGTGGCAAGCTTATATCTTTGGCCACAAACGCTTGATATCCCAGTTCTAGACCCTTCAGCGTAAGCTCATATAAAGCCGAAAGGATTATGATTCATTTTTTTTCATAAGAACTATATCGGAATATTATATTTGTTTAAGGTTATTATCCATCAGTATAGATAGATAACAACACATTGCTAAGGTATATAGGTGAATAGTCTGGTGGCTTGAAATTGTTGTTTAACAATGATTCATTGGCATGTTACATTGAGGATTGGATAAAAGTTCTGTTCTTTTTCGTTAGCTCATTCTGTGGAGGTAAGCCGATACATCAGAAAAGTTTTTTCAAAACAGCATGGATAGATAATTCTATGATCGATTTCTAGGGAAGATCTCAGGATAGTGATTCCAGAATTTTCTTCTTGATTAAGATATGAATTCAGAAAAATATTTGTTCATTTCTCCATTTTGTTTCAGAGTGGCCGTAAAGAAGCCTGTCGGAATACTTCACGTGAAGGTCGTGCGGGCAATGAAACTCATGAAAGCTGATATCCTGGGAACATCTGACCCATATGTCAGGCTAAGCTTGACAGGAGAGAAGCTTCCAGCAAAGAAGACAACAGTTAAGAAGAACAACTTGAATCCTGAGTGGAGTGAGAGCTTCAAGCTTATTGTCAAGGATCCTGCAACTCAAGCTCTTCACCTAGAAGTGTATGACTGGGACAAGGTCTTCCCTTAAAAATCCTAATATATTAGCTTACATGTCTTCACTGCTCAAACCCCTGCCAGGATTTACTCCTTGAGATTTCATTATGCAAACTTAAATATAGAAAGACATTGGAACATTAAGTTATGAGGTCGTAAGGTTTTTATACCAAAAACCGACAATAGATGGAAGATATTTCATCGGATTTTAAGCTTGGTATTCAACTTGCTTTGCAGGTAGGTGGTCACGACAAATTGGGAATGCAGGAAGTTCCACTTAAGATGATTACACCTCATGAGACAAGGGAATTCACTCTTGATTTACTTAAGCACACCGGTGTTTCTGATCCGCATGACCACAAGCGACGAGGGCAGCTTGTGGTGGCGCTCACCTTTGTGCCTTTCAAAGCGGACAGTGCTAATTATATTAGTGACTGTATGAATGAACACGAGAAAAAGGTAAGTGAACCTTTAGACGAAGAGAAATTGAATGGAGCAGGTTTAATTACGGTGGTCATGGAAGGAGCGGAGGATGTGGAGGGTGAGCGACACAACAATCCTTATGCCTTAATTATTTTCAGAGGAGAAAAGAAGAAAACTAAGGTGAAGTTCCCATTTCTGGAATTATGCAGTATTGTTAACTCAAGCCTTCTTTTACTATAGCTCTGTCTCAAAGTGATCTGCAACATATGCTTACAATTCATCATCCTCAGATGATCAGAAAAACCCGGGATCCGCGTTGGAATGAGGAGTTCCAGTTTACACTTGATCAACCACCATTACATGAGAAGATCTACATTGAAGTTGCAAGCAAAAGAACAAGGTTGAGCTTCTTATCAAAGGTATGGTGACCATCACTGTGATCGTTGACGGTTTTATCTCCTTAACTTTAACCGATATTATTGTCGCAGGAATCGTTGGGACACGTAGAAATCAATCTGGATGATGTTGTGCACAATGGACGTATCAATGAAAAGTTCCATCTGGTGGATTCAAAGAATGGAGTTATACATGTTGAGCTACGGTGGGATACAGTTTGAGAAATGAAATATGAACTGCACATGGTTGTTGATAGTTTGGCAGAGCATTGTTTCTTCATTCTTCTTCTTATGGAGCCTTTTTGAGATGGTTACATGGTGTACCAGATGATTCTCCTTCTGTAAATGAAAGAATGAAATCAAGTTCTACACAACTTCACTTGTTCCAATGCCTAGTATGTTGTAAGTTATTGCCATTTTGCTTGTATTATTCACAACTTATTATAATTTTATTACGATACTTACAATTGTTTCCATATTATAATTAGACTAGACAATAGACCGGGCTTTTGACGCGATCTGCTAAGGGTGTGGTTCGAATCCATTTCGAAGTCAGATTAAAATGATGTCCTTTGGGTAAGATAGGATTGGTAACAGGCCAGACTTGAGTTAAGGTAAAATTTGTGTTTGGATTTGGGCTTGGGCTCAAAGTTCTAGTTCCTATCTCAAGCTCAATTGGACTTAAGTGATTCGAAGTCTAATTGGGCTTTGACTAAGCTCAATTAAATATATTTTAAATTTTTTAAAATTTGATTAAAAATAAGGAAAACCAAAACTATAAGTATCACAGGCATCAACTCACATAATTAAAGAGAGAGTTACAGGAATATCGTCTCAAACTTAAATATTTACAACTAAAACAAATAGGGGGTATAAATAGATAATACCACAAGTTACAATCTGCACCACCTTCGTGCTATCAGATTTTACTATTTATCAAAAATCGTGATCTCACGTAAAAAAATCAAACCATCCTGAATAAACTGTAGCTTTTCCATCAAGATGATTGAAATATCAATTCGAAACCCCCTAGCTAACGATTAAATGAATCGCGCAACAACCTTCTACTACTAGTCAGACCAAGATGAACAATAGAATTATCGTCGCAATTCAATTTCACTTAACGAGATAGCGGCGTAGTTTAACCCATCCAACGCCTCACACGTTAAAGCTTCGTTTTGAATAAAAAGTCAAGGACATATCCATTGCAACTTTAAAGATACAACCATTCAAATTGGCTAAAGAAATAAACTCTTTTTAAAATACCCATAAGTTCCGAACATTCCACAACCACCAAATACCTGCCAGAAATCAATGTGCCTGGTCAAAATCAAAGAGACCCACAGCACGAGCATGTAGATTCAAAGCTAGCCAATCAACAAAATTTGTCGCAATAAAAAAATCATTTGAAACATCTCATTATTGTCACCATGCAACCGTACGATTACAATCACATAATAATTGCAAAGGAGATTAAGCATATAAAAAGCACACTTCACACAAATTAGAAATAGCCAAACTCTTTGAAAATTGCAAAGAATTCGTCGGACGACATGAGCGCCTAAGTAATCACAAGAAATGTTTCAAATTCGGTGGACCAGTCACCTTCCACAACCAAGAAAATATAGATGAAACAGAAACATTAGACACTTCTTAGAAAATATAGATGAAACAGAAACATTAGATACTTCTTCAAAAAAAAATGCTTTATAAGCTACTCGAACCGAATATGTACTATTCGAAAAAAATTCCAAGACATAAAATCCTACACTGGAATAATGAAGTTATTTTACTCGGACATTATTCTACTTGAAAATTTCGAGTTTAAGACTGGATCAAACTTAGGTTGTCATGTTAACTAAGGCTGAGTATAATGTTTCAAGTCAATTTGGGTAGCACAATTTTTATCGTGCTTTAGGGTAGGCCGTGCAATTGAAATTTAGATTAACCCTTCAGACCTAAATTCAGTACAAAGCTTGATTTAACAAAATTTAACGTATTAATTTTAGGATTAGTTGCAATTCCTAATTGTAATCACTTGTATAGTTTATCACTTAACTAAAAGTTGTAGTAGTTATTGGGAATCATCATGTATTGTATATTTCTCCTAAATGCTCTGTTACTTTTCCATTAATTTTTATTAATATAACGCACTTTAGAACAATCTTCTAAAGAAAGCCTAAAGGAAGGCCTGATTGAAGGGGTCACTTATTTGTGAGTGTCAATCAATTATGACTCGGCGTTGTGCATGTCGTTGTTTTTAATTGAACGTGAAACTAAAATCATTACTAAGTGCACATAAAGTAAATTGTAAAATATAAATAATAATTTATATATTATATACTATTTAGATGAGCTTATATTAGTAAAGTTTTTATCAGTTGAACTTTTCTAAAAAGTCAATTGACTGTTTGATTGTTAATTAAAAAAGTATTTTAAAAAAGCTTCATGCAGTAGATTATTTAGAACATAAAAATAAAAATATTTTTAATTATAAATACTTTTTATTTTGTAATAAAATTATTTATGCATATAAATATTATTTAAAGTAAATTAAACAATATACAAAGCACAATATATTAATTATTATATAATTTCAAACCATATGAAATATAAATAAAATATATCTAACTAAATCTTTTATATGTATTATAATATTAGTAAAACTAATATCAATATTAAAATATATTAAAAAGTTAAAATAGGTTCATTAATTGATATGAAAAGTTCTAAATTTGAACTTTTAAAAGGCTATATTTTGGCTACCAAAAAACTATATCTACTAAAAAGTGCTTTTTTATTTTACACTCAAATATTCATTTAAAAAAAACTTTTGCAGTGAAAAAAGTACTTATTTATCCCCCAAAAAACTCAACTAAATAGGTAGTTAATAAATATGTCGTTGAAACGCACAATCTAAAAAAATTCAATAGTACACAATCTTACCCCTAATTAAAATAATTGGTAATTATTTGGATTGAATTAAGTCAAGATTTTTAACATGTGATTCAACCTAGGTCAAACTCATTAAGTCAATCTTAAAATAATAGCTCTGATATTACAAAGACAATGCTTGACCAGGGTAAAAATAACAATAATCATTAAAAATTTCGCCGAAACGTAGAATATGAGGAGATTTTATAGTACACAATCTTACCCCTAATTAATAAAAAGATTGTTTCTAAAAATTAACTGTAACTTAGACTTTAGTTATACTAGCTAACACACAAGTCCTATTTCATTTTAGGAGCATCAACTTTTAAAGTTTGTCTTTTAGGAATCTAAACTAATCAATGCCCTGCATGGCTTAGGCCTCAAACATGATTTATAGTCCAACACTTTCTCGAGCTTAAATTCGACATTAAGTATAATCAATCTAAATTAAGCTTAATTTGCCAAATTTGACTAAAAGGTAGAGAAAACTTATACAAAGAACATAGTCGGAGAGGATAGACATGAAATACAATGGTAAGACACATGGACCCCATCGGATGTGAGGATTGGGTTTGACTTGATGATCATCAATGATATGTCTTCAATGCTCAAAGCATGTGATCATCATGATTAATAAAAAGCCGCTGGGATTGAGATGGGCTAGTTTTTTAGTGGACATGCATGGCTGGACTCCTTATTACATCGGCTTTCCTTTTAATTTTTTTGTAAATCATCAATAAATTTGACTTGGGTTGATACTTTATAGTGATTTGTTCTAAAACAAAGTATAAGAATCAATGATTAATTATCTGACTTTTAAAAGCTAATAAAAAGTAATATTTTAAAATTAAACCATAAATTAAATCGATAAAAAATGTTTAAAATTTAAAATATTAAACTAATATTAGACTGTTGTAAATATGATTGAAAGATAATATCTTTCCCATTAAACATTTTAAAATTAATTAAAATATAAAATTTATTTATTTATTTTAGTTCATAAAAATTATAAAATAGACTAATTAATTAATAAATTTATTAATTTTAATAACAATCATTATTAAAATAAACCAAACTGAAAAATTAAAACTTAACTTACTCAAATTTTTACTGTTGTTCGAATTGATTAAGTTTTTAAATCATTGATAAAAAATATGAAGAAGGGTTTTAATATATGTCAAGAAAATGAATTATCCAATAAAATTTATAAACATTTAAAGAAACCCATTTTCATTTAGGAATAAATTCTTTAAAATATTTTACTGTATAAAACTTATTTTGCTGTAATTTAATTAATTTGTAAACTTTAAAGTTAGAAATTTATTTTACAATTTTTAGATGGTGACTAAGAAATAAAAGGTCAAAATCCAATAGTAATAAATTTGTTGTTCTCAATTTACTGCGGCCGCCGTGCTTGAATAAATCCAGGGCAATGACGGTTTCGAAGATAGTTTGATTAGTATGGTATTTAAGTAAAAGAGAAATACTTTATGACTAATTCTTGTGTGACTATTAGTTAATTTTATTATAAATAATAAAATAGTAAAACAGATAAAATTCCTATGTAGTTTTAAAATATTAGAAAATTCCTTAATCTTTTAAATTTTAAATTTTAATGATTTTTAATTTTGTAGGAAATCTTTTCAAATGGAAATAACAAAAAAATTCAATTCAAACAAAACAAATTAAATTTTAGATAAATTAAAATTTATTATAATTATTTTAAATTATCAATTTAATTCAAGTTTAAATCATTGAAATCAAGTTTCATAATTGAGTTAGAGATTATTATCTCCGTAATATTTGATTAGTTCACATATGCAAATGCATGACACCTTCTTGTACTATATCAAATCTTTTAATTCAATTACTCTGCTATAATATTATTTTATTAAATTTTATTTATATATTTATACAGAATTCAAGCAATTGTGTGGATTAGATTTAACAGAATATAAACAAGAAGATTCAAAAATAAGAGATCTCGTCCCTTCTTATACACCAAAGGATAAGATAGGGAAAAAGTCAAGAATAAGATAAAAGAAAAAGGCTTCAGCTTTTGTAGTTGACTTGCCCCAGAAAGTCTGGCAAATTTGTAGGCAGTAAAGGGAATCCTATCCCCACACAAAAGGTATTCTCTTTTTGCTTCTTTATTTCATTCTTTAGGATGTATTGGATCTCCACTCATTGCTAATGGACTTAGGTGCACTCCTCTCATACCATCAAGTTGAGATGAGTTGTAAGAGAGCATCAAGCATGTGTGGTCTCAAAAGAATGAGTGAATTTATAAAATAAAAAATAAAAAAAAAATTCAAAAAAAAATCACTGCTCTTGTTTCCTTGTTCATGTTCTTTTGTGGGGGGAGAGGAATAACTTTTTGCATGCTTAAAAGATGGAATATATTTTTTAAAAAAGCTTGTCTTTTTAAGGAGTATAAAGTAAAGTGGGAATAGGAACCCCACTCACTAACCCTATCTTTTAAATTTTGTATATATACTTTTAAGATTTAAATTTTAAAAAATACTTATGAGATAAAATTTAAAATGTGGGACATAATATGCACATTAATGTATAAGCTAAATCACTTTTCATTTTATGGGTATAAAATAAATTATTTAATAAATTACGAACTTAAATTTATATCGCCTTAAAAACTTATCTGCTATCGATATTATTGTTAGTGTGAGTTTATATGTAATATTATTTAATTTAGTCTTTTAATTAAATTACTTAATAATTTACGATATGAAATAAGTTATTTAAAATTACCAACTTAAAATAAATTAAATTTATTGAATAGATCAACGACTCGAAGCTGATAAAATTACGTTTATACGTAACAATTTATAAATTAGTCTTCTAATTAGATTATGTAATAATGTATGTATATCACACAAGTTATTTAAGAAATTACCAATTTAATCTTTCAATACATTACTATTAATTTTGCTTTGAATAAACTCTCAAGTATGGTGCGGTGGGCATGGACTTAGATGGTTGGATAGTGCACCCATCATCTCTATCATTCTTGATGTTCCCCAATACCTAATCAACCTTTGGAATTGTGGAGTTTTGCCTCCACCACTCAAGTCAAGACCATCTAACTCCACCCCCACGAGCTTTCATTTCAAACTTCAAAAGAAGGACCATTGGAGAAACGCATGAAAACGTTAATGGGCATAAACATGTTAATGATGCTATATGCCTAATAGTATTCCCAAAACATGGGGTACGGTTGGACACAACCAATGTAGTGTTGGATTGGTGAGCTTATAATGATGTATAAAGGTCCGTTTTTTAAGGCACATATGCCCTAAGAATCCTCTTCCAAGTGAAAAGCTCCTTTTGGTGAGCAAGGCATGATTTGTAATGGTCCCTTTAGGAGACACACTATACATGGGAATCCTCCTTTTTGCCTTCTTATTATCACCTATCTACCAAAAATATCAATCAAGCATGACTATATAAGCCAAATAAAACGTTGTAACTTTTATAAAAGCAAAATAATAAATTTATTTGAATTTTAACTAAATCAAAATATATATATATATATATATATATATATATATATATATATATATATATAATGACTTCTATACTTAATAGAAAAGGTGTAAATTTTAATTAATTCTTATATTTATTCTATAATTTCATGCACGTCTCGTAATCTTTTATTTTTTAAAAATATTATTATTAATGATATATAAAGAAAAGATTTCTTTCTTTCTCTAATTTGAATTTTTTAATTTTTAGATAATCATTTATTTAGATGTTAATTTGATATCAAAAACATAAACCTCGAAACAAAGTCAACTAATCAATAGGACTTTATCTATACAATTCAACAAACTCTCTTAACCAAACTGTGCCTTGGCATTCTTATCACGTAAAGACTTAGATTAAGTCCTTGAAAAACCCATTTCATTAAACTCGTCAAATGTAAAAACCGAAGAATAGTATAAAGACAGATTGCTAATATCAACGGCCGACAAGAACAGACTTTTTTTTATCAAACCTAAGTAATAAAATTACAAAAGTTACGACAATAACAATATAGTAAAATTTTCGTAAAGTTCAATAATACCCAATATTATTCTAACCAGTTTCAAGATAAAATTACACAAGCATGTGTTAGGAAATCTCCTGTGTCCTTGACCCTTCAATGATGATATTGAAGCCGCTTGGTCTCATGTACCAAGTTCCTTGTACTTATTACAGACACTTGCCTTGTAAGTTGCAAAATGAAACAAGAGCCTGCTTATTATAATGCCTTTGACTATCTTGTAATTATGGAGTTTTGTCTTTAATAGGGTGGTCCATTTGACCTAACTTCTCTGGTTCAAATCACAATTAAAAGTGTTAGTTCTCAATTATCTAGAAGATAAAGAAATGTTAACTTTATAAATATTTATTTTATTATTTACCCTTTATATATATATATATATATATATATATAATTTATATAATGCATGTTCGTCTCTTTTGTTATGGTGTGTTCTGGCTTTTGTTGAGTTTTCTAAAATTTATGTTCTTTATGATTTTTTGCTTTAGATAATAGCTTCTTTGTTTGATTTAATGTTTGATGCTTACTGGATTTGATTATGTTAATATTTTTGCATATGATATTGTTAGGTTTAAGTCAAGATTGAACTTTTATACGTAATGATCTTATGGTTTTAGACGTTTTGTATTTTTATATATTGAGTCAAAGTTATCTTTGATATTTTATTGCTCTCTTATTATCTGGATATTGATACTTTTCTATAGATAAAGAGATATTATATATTGTTATATTTTAGTTTTAAAATAGATTTTAAATATAGAATATAAATTATATTTTATTTTTAAAAGTCGAGTTATATTATATTTTTATTTTTATTTATGTATTTATTGTAATTTTATTTACATAATTTTTAATGTGTCAGTTTTACTTATTTACTCTTTAACCCGCATCACTCTTTTATTGTCACATTTGCATGTGAATCTATTGGAAACAGTCTTTCTATTATGTAAAGGTAAGGTCACAGATTATCGACTTCTCCGCATTCGCCTATCATGGACTTTAGATTGGATGTGATGATGATCTAATGCATATTTATAAAATAGTAATTATTGGCTAAATTGTTCTAAAAAATATAAAATTTAAATTTCAAAATAAAGTTTAATAAATTTTCTCAATTGCGTTATTGAAAAATCACAATGTATAACTATACATTGTTATTTAAGAGTAAGAGAAATTGTCTATACCTAATGTATGTTCCAAGGAAATTGGAAGGTGTTGCGTATGGAAAATTCAATGTCATTTCTTATTTATTATAGCTCGACTTCAACTCAATATATGCACCGGTCCATTTTGTCTTGTATATTAAGTTATTAACCAATCATACTTTTGTTATTTTGTTATGACTTTATCGTTATGTCATTTTCATTGCAAAGAAAATCATTTTCTTAGTTTCTAGAATAATTGGAAGCATTAAACATTAGTCTACTCAATAACAAGTAACACGTTAACTATTAAATATTAAATATCTTTCGAATTTTAAAAAGAAAACTAAAAATAATCTTTTCTATATTTCATAATAATTAGAAAATCTAATTATTTATTTATATCATATTATCAATTAAAACTAAATATCATTATAATTTCAAAGAAACGATTTCGTGTGCTAAATTTTATAATAATTAGAAGGTCCATTTATTTATTTATCAATAATAAGGAAAACATCAACTAATAAAAACTAATTTTAGTTAATTATTTAATTGGTAGAATATCTTTTGAAAGAAGAAACCTTTTTCAATATAAAAAAATTAAAGCAAAAAAACCCAAAAAAATCAAAATCTCATGTGAAAGGAATATGTAGAGTAGGTCAACCCTATTGACAAATTGGGATGAGCTATCAAAAGGTTGACCAACTGGCGATGATGTGCACGTGTGTTAATCTTGTCACGTGATGTGCAAAGCAATAAGATGAAGATCTTTATATATATATTTATATAGATCAAAATCATAAGAAAAGAAAAAGGGGATATAAATGGCCATCAAGTAATTGATAGTATACCTCTAAGATCAAATTTCTTATTTCACGACTTTATGATAGTATTTCAAGCTTAGCATAACATCTTTATGCACCCATTTCACACGTTAAGCATAGCTAATATATTTGGCAGCTCTTTATTTAATGCTATGTATGATTTCTTGACATTCTCTAGCTTAATCAAAAAAATCACATAAAATGAATATGTTATTAAAAGTTATAGATTTGGTACTTATAATATTATTTCTCGTCTTTAAATAGAAGATAGAATAATTTATCGTGAGAGAATACTTTGACATTATTGACAAACGTTACATTGATTAGCAATATCCCACCATTTTGACTCATGGCATGCCCAATGATGCTTCATTATGTTAGGTGTTGGCCACACCCTTCACAAGTTTTTGATAAAGTCATCTCTCTAGAAACATAATTAATGGGTAATAATTAATAAATAGCATCCCACTTGTCCTCTTTTGAATGGGTTAATAAAGATTAAAAATTTAAATTTTATTTTATTAAATAATTTAATATATTTTAAAAGTTATTTATACTTCATAGTTTAACATAATTTTCTTTTCTATTTAATTATAAATATAAATATAAATAAAAATTGATTTTGAGTCCTAATTAAATCAATTTTCAAATATTATATTTAGATTGAAATGAATTAAAACTTCAACAAAAATAAATTGAACCTCAATAAAAATATCAAATTTATATGTACAGTGATTTTATTTTATTTTCTCCAAAAGCATCCACTTAGCACTTCTTTAGTTATAAGAGATAAAAAGAGGTAATGATTAAAGCTTCATGGTAGAGCTCAAAAGGATCAATTATTTTCTCCAACTTATTTATTATATTTTGGTCTTTTAAGTGACTCCAACTTTTTAGCATTTATCTCAACATGGAGTTGGAGATTATCCAAATTAGACATGCATAAAGAATGAATAAATGGATTTTAAAAACAAATGAAGTATAAATCTAGATAAAAGAGGTGGAATTTTGCAAGCTTTTTTTTAATTTTTTAATTAAAATATTTTATGATAATTTTAAATATTGGTTAACATATTTTAATACAAATTATAGTGTAATTGATTATTAAATATACGATAAATTTGATTTAACTCGAGTTTAATAATTATTAAAATAATAAGATAAAAATTAGTAAAAGTTGTTTATATTTTAAATAACAAAGATATTTTGTAAAATAAATAAAATTACAAAGAGAGTTTTTAAAATAATAAATTTTTTGAAAAATCAATAAAACCAAATTAAAAAATAGAGGAAATGGTGAAAGTGTAGACCCAACAAAGCAATGAATGCCATGATTATGCAAGTATAAAAGCAACTACTTTTTTTTTGTTAATTGAAATTTTTTGTGTATTAATTATTTGTTTTTAACAATATCTTATGGTCAAAAGGCTCTCATGTTCATTCTCTTTCTCCATCTTTGCATTGTCTTCTTCTTTGAAGTTACTTGCACTGTCTTCAATGGCGGCCACCAACTATACTACAACAAAGCCATCCATTTTTGTTCTCTCTCTCCGACTCATTCATTTGCTTTGACAACTATTTTAGGCCTTTCAACGCCTCTTCTCCCACATTCTCTCTAAAATACAACCACAAAGCCAAAGTCCACTCTCTAAAAGTAAGGAAACTCAATCCTCGTCTCTTTCTCTCTCTTGGTCTCTCCCTTGGTTTTCGTGTTCAAGTTCGGCTTTTGTTACAAACCCATTACTCCTCTCTCATTCCAAGAAAGAAAAAACGAAACTTTAGCGTAATTCTCACCACTTTGAGATCTGTTTTTCTCTTTGTAGTTCATCTGGTTTAGTAGCTATTTCGTTGTTTCTGCTGTGTTCCTTATTTGGGTTGTTGGGTTATCTTGTTTTTGAATCTTGAAGAGTTTTTGGAAGTAAAATGGGAAGTAAATGGAGAAAAGCTAAGCTGGCCCTGGGTATGAAGCTTTGTGTGTATGTGCCAACAACGGTGGAAGAATCTCCACCCTCACCGACTGAGAGGTTATCCGACGCAGCGCTGCTTTCGCCTTCAAATTGGGATACAAGGCCAATGACACCAACACCATCTTCACAGGGTTTAAGGTTGTCCAAGAGCGGAAGCAAATCATCAAAGGTTGGTACTTTGTTCTAGTCCTCAATCTTTTTTTTGCTTTCAAAGATTGTTTTTCTTGTGTTTAATCCTCTGGTTTTCGTATTTCTAGCACTGAGTCGATGATATTGACATAAAGAAAAAGAAACGTACTTTTGGATGGTAGTTTCTTTATATTTGAGTTTTGGTACGATGAACTTATGAGAGTTTCTGAGTTGGTTGCTTAAAAGTGATTGAAAAAATTGAGGTTTTTTTAGTGAAGACTTGCATATTCTCCTTTAGTGGTTGTGTCTGGTCCTCTGGTTTTGTTTTGTTTGGTTTCAAAATTTCCTAACTCGTAGCTGAGGAAAAACGAAATGGAGTTTCAGATATAGGTATTTTGTTGCTTTTATCCATAGTTGACAGAACTGCCTTAGAACTTGAGACAAACCAAGACTAATGATGCTCTATTCTGGCATTATGTCATTGCCCGAGCCTGTGATGTAATGATCGGTCTTTGATTCTAACTTGTTTATGGTATAACCATGAAAGTGGTGAGCACCTTAATTGTCATCTAAATCGTTTTTGCTTTGTTTATCTTTGGCAAGTTATTTCACTACTATTCACATAATACTTTTAGTACTCTTATTGCTCTGTGGCCAATCACGTGATTGAATAATCTGATCTTTTCTGTATCTTGATTAATTTGTCTCACGACACTAAAAGCCGAAATGGTTTAGTCTCATACAATAATTATTGAAAAAGAATCTCTTTTTCAATCTGATCAGACTTCCTCTGGATCATGTATTGAAAAAGGGGGAAGATGATTAATTTGGATAATATGAACTTTCTTTTTTCATCTTATCCCATGTTTTGGAGACTGGTTGAAATTATTGTGGATGAGTGATGTCATGTTGCATTTTACTCCCTGGTGTGTGGGTTAATCCAGAAGTCCCTTTCTAAGCCATCATAGATTGCCTACAGAGTACAAAAAAAACTGCAGGGTTTTTGTTTCCTTTTCCTCCTCCTCTGTAGCGCAAGAAAAGCAACTTTATGTTGGATTGAACTGTTTTTGATGTTTGAAGTCGAAGCTTTCCTATTGACAAATTTCAACATAGTAAGTAAAAGACAAGGAAGGTTCATCAAAACTATAAAGTAAACATCATAAAAGCAACTTATTAGTGTACAGAAGCTCAATCACGGAATAGATACTTGACAACCTTTAAGAAGTCACTCTGTTTTTTTGCACTCTATTTCTCCTAGTATGTCCCATTTGTTGGATACCTTAAGTTGACCTTTTCTTCAATATTACCACAGATTAGATTGTAGTTTTCACTTTTCCCCTTTCTGAGAATACTTCTGGCCTGGTTCAAGGGCTCAATATTGCCATCTATAGTTAAATTTTGTAGCCTCAAAATTCCTGAGACTGGAGTCTGTTTGGAGTGAAATCAACAATCACAACTTTAATTAGGAAAAGCAAAACCTTGTGCAGAAAATGGATAGGGGGATTGGATATTTGGTCGTCCTAAAAATATGAGAATATTACAATCTCAAGAAATTCACCGACTCTTGATTATGCTGCTTCTTCTGGTCCCAGATTGGATGGATGAGCTTGAAATAACGTTATCCATATGCTTTTGCAAAAGAAGAATAGATGAAAAACAAAAGCATGAGCTCATGATTGTTGGCTTGGAATCTATTTGTTTTGTGAGGTTTTTATATGACGTCATCATGCAAATTAAGCTTAAAAGCTCACTCTTAATTGTCTTTTTGAGGAATAGTCTCTGATTCTTTTGATCTTATTGTTTGTCTAGCTCAGAATGTGGTCAAAAGCTCTTCCTTATGCCTATCAAGATTAAGGCTCTAAATTTTCTGGTGCTATGATAATTTAGTACCAGCTTCATTTTACAGTGGCACTTTGCACAGTTCTTTCCAGCTGTAAAATACTGATTAGGATATATTAAGTGAAATTATTATCTAGATTTCTCTGCCTAGTACATCCTTGGACATTCATCTCATGCTCACTGCTTCACATCCTTCATGCTGCTAATTGTTTGTGTTTCGGATCATATTAGTAACAATCCTCAGTTGTATTTATGCCTTCTGGTTATCTTTATTTATCTTTCAGCAAACATGCTCAATATGCCTGACGAAGATGAAACAAGGAGGGGGCCATGCTATTTTTACCGCAGAATGCTCACATTCATTCCACTTCCATTGCATCACTTCAAGTGTGAAACATGGCAACCAAATCTGTCCTATTTGCAGAGCAAAATGGAAGGAAATCCCTTTGCAAGCTCCCAGTCTGGATCCTTCACCTGCGAGAGCCTCAATCAATGCATTAGGTTGGGCTCAAAATGATGCGTTGTTGACTATGGCACGCCGTATTCCTCCTCCTCATCGACAGCTGAACCGGCGATATATCATGCCTCTACTTCAGAATCCAGAACCAACTGTATTTGATGATGATGAATCCCTAGATCTCCAGCCTGCATTTGCTGATGGCAGCTCTTCCAATAACAATGGACAAGATGCCAATTCTACAAAAATAATAGAGATCAAAAACTACCCAGAAGTATCAGCTGCATCGCGGTCAAGATCTTATGATAACTTCACTGTATTGATCCATCTGAGAGCTGCTGCTGCTGTTACAAGACAAAACCTGACAAGACCGCAAGCCAGATTATCTCAAATGTCTCTTACTCCTCGTGCTCCAGTCGACTTGGTCACAGTCCTTGATATCAGTGGTAGCATGGCAGGTACAAAACTGGCTTTGCTAAAACGCGCAATGGGTTTTGTGATACAGAACCTCGGATCCAATGATAGGCTGTCAGTCATAGCTTTCTCTTCCACTGCCCGACGACTATTTCCCCTTCGTCGAATGACTGACACAGGTCGTCAGGAAGCTCTTCAAGCTGTTAACTCTTTGGTCGCAAATGGTGGGACTAACATTGCTGAGGGCCTGAGAAAGGGAGCAAAGGTAATGGAAGAGCGAAGAGAAAAGAATCCTGTGGCAAGTATAATACTGCTGTCAGATGGGCAGGATACTTACACCGTGAGCAGTTCTGATGGTAGCCAGCCTCATCAAAATTACCAACTGCTTCTTCCTTTATCTATTCACAATGGTGAAAATACAGGATTTCAAATTCCAGTGCATGCATTTGGCTTTGGGGCAGACCATGATGCTTCATCAATGCATTCGATTTCAGAAATCTCTGGGGGTACATTCTCTTTTATAGAGACAGAAGCTGTGATGCAGGATGCTTTTGCTCAGTGCATAGGGGGACTTTTGAGTGTTGTGGTGCAGGAACTCCAAGTTGGTATTGAGTGTGTTGATCCATCTGTTTGCCTTGGCTCAGTGAAAGCTGGAAGTTATCCAAGTCGTGTGATGGCTGATTCACGCACTGGATCTATTGACATTGGAGACATGTATGCTGATGAAGAGAGGGATTTTTTAGTTTCAGTCAGTGTCCCTACAGAAGCGTCCAGAAATCAAACATCGTTGTTCAAGGTGCGATGCATGTACAAGGATCCTTTGACCAAAGAAATGGCAACGCTGGAAAGTGAAGAAGTCGTGCTCGAGAGGCCTGAAATTCATGGTGAAGCAGCAGTGTCAATTGAATTAGACAGGCAGCGCAACAGGTTTCAGGCAGCAGATGCAATGTCCCAGGCCAGAGCTGCTGCTGAGCATGGAGACCTAGGTGGTGCAGTGTCAATCCTTGAAAATTGCCGGAGAATGATGTCAGAAACTATTTCAGCAAAATCCCATGACCGATTGTGTGTTGGATTAGATGCTGAACTCAAGGAGATGCAAGAGAGAATGGCAAGTAGGCATGTATACGAGGCCTCTGGTAGAGCTTATATTCTTTCAGGCCTAAGCTCGCATTCATGGCAAAGAGCAACAGCAAGAGGAGACTCCACTGATGGCTCAAGTCTTGTTCAGGCATATCAGACCCCATCAATGACACAGATGCTAACTCGATCTCAAGCAATGTTACTAGGTAGTCCCTCATCTCAGAGGCTTATGCAACCAGTATGGCCATTTGGATCACCAAATCCTAGGTGATTTCATATGATCAATCAAGCCATTTGGATGACAATATGGCCTCTCCAGCACCTCCTTTTTTCTTTTTCTGTTTTCAAAGATAATTTAGAGTTTACGGGGATAAACGCTAAAAAACAAAGGAGAGGAAAATTTTTTGACTTTGATTTTACTCTTCTTACAGGTGTAAATGAATAAGAACTGGGTTAAGATTGTAGGAATATATATTGGGAGGGGAAAGGAAGACTAGTTAAACATTAAATAATTTTTGTTTCTTCATGTTTGTGTTGGGGGGGTGGTGTACATATTGGAGTAAGGGTGTTTTGCTCCAAAAAGACCTTGGTATATTGTTTGTAATTGTGGAAATGGTTTTGGATGAAGTTTTGCGTAAATAGTTTACCTGCTCTCAATTATTTCCAGAGTTGAAAGATTCTTAGCCAAGCACGAGTCAATCTTTTGATACTTGTTAGCTCTCTTATATGCATATAAACACACTATACACAACAACCTACGATCTTGTGTCCGTCGGGCAACTTCCTGAGGGCCTAAGGCAGAATAATATAATGTTTTTCTGTATCATCAGCACAAGGTTGTGTGTACTGCTGTTTTGTGTTCAAACTCAGTACTTGCTCACGAGTAAGCGACAAATCAAAACATAGTTATAGATTCTGTAAGATGTGTTAATAGTTACTGCTAGGCTACTTAAATCTCCATTTATGGATGTTTTTAGGATGGGATACCATCTGCCAAAAGTTCAAGGAAATTGGAGCACCATGGATTCAATCAATTTCAGGACTCTTTTTAACTTGCGTGAAACGTGGATCAGTTCTGGATTAAAATTTGTCCCGAGTTTCCTCTCATACTCATTTGCGTAAGCTTCAGAAGTACGAAGAGGTTTTCTAAGACCGTGTTCTTCGGTCACCAAGTAGTTGGTGTACAAGTAAGCTTCGATAAACAAGCCTAACAAGAAACCTCTCAACACTCTGACAAGAAATATATCCATAAAGTTTCCTGATTGCTTCTGTGATACAAGGATTTGCATGGAGTGCATGTTCAGTTGGCACACAAACTTGAAATAAGTTCATGGACCACTCTAGAAGAATCAAATGATATTATTCAAGAAAGCTTTGATAGGTTGGGGGTGAATGATTGAGAATGGACAGGAATGTCTCACCAAATCAGTTCTTCCATGTTTGTACGTTTTGTTTATACACTTCCCTACGTAAACATAATCTCTCTCCATTTAAACCCTTAGGCCTCAGTTCCTTAGTGTCAACTACCAACGTCTAGTTACAGGTCTACAACGGAACTTGGTGCTCTGAAATGAATCCGCCACCACCGCCACCTCCAGCAGATGCACCGCCACCCCCACCCCCACCAGATGCACCGCCTCCAGTCCGTGGACCAGAACCTGGGCCGCCTCCAGGCCCTGGACCAGAACCAGGGCCGCCTCCAGCTTCATGGTACTCATAAATTTTCACTCAGATGATCTATAACTAAACAGATTGGTATAGCATCATTTGCTCACGTTCGTTTCTCAATTTTTTAACGTACAGCTTTCGGTTCCTCTTCTGCTTTGGCCTGTTCTCGAGAAGGCCTCCACCACCAGCTTGACACTTGCACTATGTGCATTGGTTTACAATTATTCATCTTATTGGTTCATTCAACTCTTGCGTTGTCTTCATTTTAAAACCTTGTATCAATAAGTACCAAGAAACAATGCTATGGTGATACTTCATTATTGTCTTAAACATGTTCAACAAGCTGTAACGCAACGAGAGGTTGTGAACCAATCTGGATTACGAAATACCACCATGGTTTAGAAATGCTGAAGTTAAGCAGAAGAATGTCCAGAATAATCACAAGTTTAATGTATTAATTAATCAGTTAAATAATAAATTAAAATAAATAAATAATAAATCAAAATACTCCCGTCTGAAAACATATTCACATTAGAAATCTTGATATATAACAATTTATTACGAGGACATAAATATTTGTATATATATAACATGAACACAGTTCCATTCCCATAGCTTAAGCTCATAGCTCTTCTTGTCTAGAAATATAGTTGTTACAAAAATGAAACCACCAACATGTAAGATGGCCTATGTTGGAAGTTAGATTGCTCTTGATTATCTAATAATTGAACACGTGTACAATTTTGAAGATTTGATATCTCAGGGTAAGTTTTAAATCTTCAAAACAAAAGACTGCTTATAAAAAATAAGAGCGAGAATCTTCTGTCCAATTTTATAATGTCCAACTCTGTCGACTATTGGACATGGTTGAATAGTCTCTAAACTCATATCCAAAGGCTAAAACGACATTGTTTTGGCCATTGGATAAGATTTGATCGAGTAAAATTAGACAAAAGATCTGAACTTGAAAAACAAGGAGACATTATGTGCAGAGAGGATATGCAGAAAGAGACAATGTTATTGTTCTAAGACAATGTTATTGTTCTAAATGAATCATCGAAATCTAGATACAGAATTAGCCAGCCAAGTAGCAACTAGTTAGTACTAACAACTTACAGATGAATTTGCAAGAAAGAAAAGAAATGGCAAGTGTGTAATTTTATTGTTTGCAGATTCTTCTTTTTTCACTCTTCTGAATTGCGATTTTCTGTGTCATTCAGGAGTGGTGCGGTGGATGAAGGTGATCCTGTCAAGTCTTTAGGATTTTGTGGCTTTGTTCCCACAGATTTTGGCTTTGATCTAGTAAAAGTAAACCTTTTAAACAAAAGATTCCAAATTCCCTTTGTCTTCACCAACTTATCAATCTCTTCTTTCATGCTCAAGCACTCTTTCTCGAGTTCAGAAACCCGATCCTTCATGTCATCAACTGCTTTACTGCGGTCTTGTGAAGCTCCAACATGAGCATGCACGTCACTTCTGGCAAGAGCAAGATTTGCTGTAAAATTTTGTGAATTTTCAAGACTGTCAGATACAAAGAACCAGCCAGCAAGTGAAGTACGGAGTCTTAGTTGTTCAAAGAACAGAACTTGGACGATGACTCGAAGAGGTAGTCTCTCATTCTGAGCTGCATGCGTGCTAGCTTCCAATGAGAGCTTCTGGCAGTTCATGAGCCTACAAAGTTGTTCCCTCTCGAAATCAATTAGCCAAGGATGCGCCTGAAGCAGAGGAAACCAATGATGTGAATTGAAACCATGAAGATGAAAATGACAGGCACAAGAAAGTATAATTGAAAAACTGGACCTCTCCAGTTGTTGTAAGTTAGCTACATGGCTTTAAGACAAGCAATTCGGTCTAATATTTTACGCCAATAGTACTGCACCTCAAGCTGTAGTAATTTGAGGAAACATTAAGAGTCTACTTCAGCCCATAAAGGGGTCTTCACTAATTTGAAATGCCAACAATATCATTTGGCAAAGAAAAACATCAGGGAAGAACCAAAACCAAACTTTCACATTTACCTTGAGATATATATCGATTGCACGGTAAAGTCCATCGTCTATTGTCCTGGCATAATCAGGTATAGCTGCTGCAAGAGACTGAAACTTTGCCAATTTCAAGTTAATATCAGGTGCCACCTCTGCCAGGTAGTTATCAATCAGATTTGCCACCAATGTCACTGGAGTCAGTGAATGGGAACCTTCATCCAGTGCATCATTTGATGTAATGGCGT
Source organism: Erythroxylum novogranatense (assembly GCA_029891385.1). NCBI lineage: Eukaryota > Viridiplantae > Streptophyta > Magnoliopsida > Malpighiales > Erythroxylaceae > Erythroxylum > Erythroxylum novogranatense. The sequence continues at coordinate 95,296,653 of CM057230.1, forward strand.
CCTGATCCACTAGCATGAAATGATCAAGAATCCGCTGCACGCAGTCAATATCGTAAAGTGTTTCCATAGAATACGCTGTGTTCGGTATCAAAAGATCCTCAACAGCAGTTTCGTGCAACTGGACCCCAACTCGTTTCTCTAAATTCTCTCGACATGATGAGCTAGCATGTAACATCATGGCAGTCCTCAGAAGCCTGAGAAGGAATTTGCTTGGAACAATACTCTTCTGATAAGGTATTAATTCCACTAATTCTTCAAGGAGATTTCTTTGATCTCCGTCCAAAGAGGGAGACTTGGTTAACACAGTTGCGGGATACTCTGAACTTTGGAGGCTTGATTGCCTGCCAAGCAAAGGAAGATGCCTCATTGCATAGTGCATTATAGCCCCGGCAACCCTCTCAGGTTTCATACCATTTGAACCAACAGCCAGAATTACCCTTTTATACATAGGTAATCTAAGGGAAGATGCATCCCTATACCACCAATCCTCCCCCATGGAATGTGGTTTGGTTAAAGTACATATTCCATTCCAAAATACTGTACCTTTTGGGTCCTGAAAGTCGCAGCATCCTGACATTGGCCAACTGAACAAACTCGGATCTGCTGAAGCTTTCGTTGCTAACGAATTGATGCATCGTGAAACAATATGAAGCTCTTCGGCATATGACATGACCTCTTCACAAGCTTCAAGAGCCTTAAGAGAGTCCGTCCAATTACCTAGGATTTCATTCAGAAAACTTTCTGTTTGTGCAATTAGATTTCCCTCCCCATAGTCTTCAGTCATCTGAAGATACTCAGCAGCACATCTAAGACCAACTATACTCATGGCAGTGACTTGTAATTTAACATCATAACAGAATTTGGCCACAAGTAAGAATGATTTGGCTCCTCCAGGCATTTCATGAAGCTGCAAAAGACACTTCTTGCCATCTTCACCAGAAAACTCCCCGATAAGCTTTTGTAGCAATTTACTTCTGGAAAGCAACGGAAACTGTTGGAGATGCAAGCGTTAGAGCAGGCAACAATAGTCCAACGAGTAACCAGATTAAAAGCAAAAAAAACCAGATGTCACTAATCCTTGTCTGCTTCACATTCTTCAAGAATTCAAACTTTGAGACTTGCGTTTCAATACTTTCAGTTCATCTCATTTTTAATTCAAGTAAAAATGGAGGTTCAAGATACACACCTTGTGGAGATGAAAGGACGTATCTCCCACTTCGACGATGACATCGCTTGGAAGTCCAGTTGAGCAAAACCTGCAGAACATGCATGTTTTGTCCTCATTAGCGAGAATTGATGTATTTCCACACAAAAAACACTTCTTTCTCCTTCTGTTATTGGTTTGATTTACTTATAATGCTAAAAGACAGTAGTATGTATCTTCCCAATTACAGCATTCATTTGAAAGATTCTACATCACTCATTCTCCAGTTCTTACAGAATCAACTGTCTCCCTCATACCCGACCAGATACTCGACCACTGAGAACGACATTATTAACATGTCAACCTTAATAAACAAGAGTCCCGTGAAATTTCACAAACTGAAAAGTTCCACAGAATGCTTGAAAAAAGAACAGGAATTTATCAGAAAGAATCCAACTTTATCAAAAACCCACATCCTAAAATCACAAGAACATCAAGAAAAGGACAAACCAGGAATGTCCATCGAGGGAAAACACGTCAGACTTTGATCCCAGTTTCATGCAGGCCATGAACAAACTCAATACACTCTGACTTCTCTTATCATTTGGATTCTAAAGAAACACCAAAAGCACTCTTCCAAACGATCAGAGCCAGTACGGAAAGTGAGGTACGATGTAGTCTTTTAAGCTTTCTGGGAAGGTTCAGAAAAGTAAAAAGAATATAAAATGGAAAAACGTCCCGAGTCTAAAGGGAAAAATCCAGGACCAGAATATCAATGCTGTTGTGTGACCAAGCAGCAAGCAATTAATAAAAAGATAAACTTTAAGTGTCTGTTGAGTTAGAATTACTGTTAATTAATCAGTAATTAACAGTAATTTACTAAAAATTTCATTTTGTATTGAAATACGAAGCAATTCAGATTGGTATATCTTATCTCAAAGTAACAAAATTTAACAAACTTAAGCATTATCCAATTGATTCTCAAACGTTAAATCATGATAATTTTGGTTTAATCAAGTAATTAAAGCCCAAGATAATCATCCCAAAACCTTTAAGCCCTAGATTGTTGGGCCTATCAATTCAAGCTTTGTATGTGAACTTTGTGTCTTGTTATAAATCTCTCTCTACCACTTGAGTTTTGTTGTGGTCAACTGGAGCGACGACCATGGAAGCTCTGCAACGACCTTCACTAGTTCTGTTCATCTTCTCACTTCTCTCGCTCCTCGTCTCTTCCTCATCTTCAGATATCCAAATCGTAAACGCCGAGCGCAGAGTAAGCCTTTTCTTAGACTCGACTGATCGTGTCTTTCAACGTAAAGCTGTCAACTTTGCGTTCAATTCGCGGATTTTGATTGTTATTACTTCAGTTCTTCGCTCCAAGATCTGTAAAAGTGCGTAGATTCGATTTGATTTTGTTGAGGTAGCGAATATTGTTACCAAATCCTGGGAATGTGGTTAGGGTTTAAGGTTTAGTTCATGTTAAAGCTGTGATTTTCCGTTTTGGAAATTTAACAGACGGTTGAAACTACAAAGTATTTGATTTTATGAGATTCTGAGGCTGTTTTGGAATCTGGTGATGTTTGAATCACCGATTCTGAACAAATGATGCTCCACTGAACTATATTTTTAACATATTTTTTTTGCTAATTATGAATGCAGATTGACTTGACGTCACATATTGTCAGGGCCTTCTTGACTTTGAAGGTATTGAATTCATTTGAATGGTCTAATGCCATATTTTCTTAATTGGTGTTCTCAGTTCAGTTTTATATTTTGATCGATGATGAAGATTCTCATTTTTAGGTTGAGAATAAAGGGACTTCTGCTGCATCTGAAGTATTTCTTGCTTTCCCACCTACTGAAGCAGAGCATTTAGCACTTGTCAAAGCACAAGCAGCTGTAGGGAAGAAAAAGAGGAGAACTTATGTGCCTCTTGATGTGAAACCAACTGAATTACCTGATGCACCGAATGGAGCTAAACATTTCTCTATAATTTTGCTCAATCCACTGAGCTCTGGTGAAACTGCGACTTTAGAAGTGCTGTATATATTAACCCATTCTCTGGAACCTTTTCCAAAAGAGATTAGCCAATCAGAATCACAGTTAGTATATTATCGGGATAGTGCCCTAATATTGTCTCCATACCATGTTAAACAGCAAACATCATTTATCAAAGCACCTAGTACAAAAGTAGAATCGTTCACAAATGTGGAGCCGACAAATCGTGCTGGTACAGAGCTAAAGTATGGTCCATATGAAGATCGTCCTCCATATTCATACTCCCCGATAATTATCCATTTTGAGAATAACCACCCATTTGCGGTGGTTGAGGAGTTGATTCGTGAAGTGGAGATATCTCATTGGGGAAGCCTCCAGATTACAGAATCATACAAACTGTTTCATGCTGGTGCTCGGCACAAAGGTGTATTTTCGAGGTGGGATTTGGTTCGATACAAATCCAAAGATTATAATGTTAGGCGTATTTGCACATAAAGAGAATTATCTGCATTTCAACTATTGAAAATAATGTTCTGCAACTTTGTTGTTGGTAGGGTTGAGTATCAGTCTAGGCCTTCCGTCAGTGGTGTATCATCATTCAAACACCTTTTAGCAAGACTACCACCTAGGGTGCATTCGGTCTACTACCGGGATGAAATAGGGAATGTCTCGTCATCACATTTACGAACAGATTCTAGGAAGGTACAACTTTTACCTGTTCCATTTCTCTACTCCTTTCATATTCCTCTGCAGGCGTTGGTACTAATAACATGCTAATAACTGCAGATTAAGAAAATTTGAAGGCTAAAGAATGATATATTGTGTGTTTGACTATGTATTCTAAACAGTCAGAACTTGAAATTGAACCACGCTATCCTTTATTTGGGGGATGGAAATCCACTTTCGTCATTGGATATGGGCTACCATTGCAAGATTTTCTTTTTGAGTCTCCCGATGGAAGGCGTTACCTCAATTTCACCTTTGGTTGTCCTCTTGCAGAGACTGTTGTAGATAAGTTGATAATCAAAGTCTGTTTACTCTCTTTACTTCATATAGCTGCCACTTGATGTTTCTGTGTATTTGTTGCTATAGCCCTTTATCCTTAACTATTGATGAATTTACAAATGCAAAATACTGTTCCATTTCAGGTTGTTTTGCCTGAGGGTTCAAAAGATCCTTCAGCTGTGGTGCCATTTCCAGTGGAGCAACATCTGGAGGTAATTAGTCTTTTTGACAGTATATTGATACTTGATTCAGGAAGCACATAATTATGCTGTTACATTGTTAACGCCTATTTCCTAACTTTATATATACATAGCTTTAAAATTCTTAAGTTGTTTGCACATTATTTAGTGTTCTGGATGCTTTCAGGTCAAATATTCATACCTGGATGTTGTTGGGAGGACTGTGCTGGTATTGGAGAAGAAAAATGTGATTCCTGACCACAACATTCCTTTCCAGGTGAACTAAAATCTCCCTGTACTTGTTCATCAGTTGCTCTTCCTCTGCGGTCTCTCTAGATGTAACATAAATGATTAACTAGTGGTTGTCTTAGCAATCAATGACATACAGTGGCATCACCATTTAGAGAATGAAAGAAAACAACTTTCAGTATGACAATTCATATGATCGCTTCCCCCGAGTAAAGGGATATTGACACTATTTCTTCATGCCGCAGGTCTATTACACTTTCAACCCGATCTTCATGTTAGCCGAGCCACTTATGTTAACGTCTGCATTCTTCTTGTTTTTCACGGCTTGTGTAGCTTACCTACACATGGATCTTTCCATACGTAAGTGAGATATACTTCAGAATTTTTTACAGCTCCAGTTGAGCAAACCATGGAGTGTTGGATGGCACACACATGGTTACATGTATGACTTGAGAGACTGAACATGTCAAAATGTAGGACTTGCTTTGGCCATCTTCACTTGAATTATGAGATTTTGATATTACTGTTGAAAGTAGTTGGCATTTACAGCGAGTGCTATTTTTAGCTAGGCTGGAATTATATCTTCTTCTTCATGGATTGGCCTAATGCATATTCAATAGCCAGATTGTTTTGGTAGGAATTGATTGCATTAAGACCTTGATCTTTGACAAAACTCAAAAGTTTATGAGATCCTTGTAATTTGATAATTAGTTTAATGGCCTCTCCTTTCAATGGTCAAATTGTAATTAATTTTATTTTTTCAGTTTAATTAATAGTTGTAGTTTAATATTAATTGCTATATTATACTCATATTTTAAAACTTAATACAATAAAGTACTATGAAAAGGGTTTATTTGACCATTTATTAATAGGGACGATAATGAGTCAGGTTATGTTTTCAATTAAACTTGAGTTTAGGCAGTTCAGGTCTAGACTGACTTGAAGTTAATTAAAAATAAAAATATGTTATTTTATATTTTAATTTTAAAATTATTTTTAAAAAATGAGGGTGGATTCATTGCCATCTCTATTTATTAATTATGACGGTGGTTTTCTTAAAATTAGATATATCTAAAAAAAGGGCAACTAAATACAAAACTAAAACTTGAAAGAAATCAAAACTAACGGTGGAAGAAAATTAATGACTTTAGATGTTAATAAACTTTATTAAAATTTATACATTAAAACAATATTTTTATTAACAATAAATTAAATTAATAATGTGATAGCAAAATTGGTATTAAAAATTGTGAACACGTTTTTAATAAAAATTTAGAGAGCGATAGAATCTAATTATTTCAAACGTTTGATGATAAAAACAGAGGGTTTTTTTTTAATTTATAAACATCTGCTTTTTTATCGACTTTTGTTTAGAAAAAACAGGAAAAAGTAACAATTTTTTTATATATCTCTCTTTTATTTATTTAATTCCATAGTCTATTAAATAATATATTATGGAAAGCACCTTGAGAGCAGACGAAGCCTTGATCATAACTGAGCAAGACAAGAACATTGGTAATGAACTCGAACTCAAACTCGAACATTTTATACATTAACCCGTTGGAGATTCGTATATTAGGTGTTTGGTAAAACTACCACCGCTCGAGTCATATGTAAAATGATGTCCCATCAATTCCAAAGTTGTTGTTTTGTACGTATTGTGAGACAATAAGCAGAGGCAAGCGCTATCAAGAAATATGACTATGTTTCCTTGTCAAACTCCGACTATGAAATATGCACAAGGCAATCCTTTGGCTTTGAAGGCTTTAGGTTCTGCCGTAATTGAGAAAAAACACAACGAGTGGGAAAGTGCACTGAATCGATTGTTAACAGTTCTAAACAAGGATGTCCATTATGTTCTGCAAATTAGTTACAATGGCTTAAGTAGGGCGGAGAAGGGCGTGTTTCTTGACATTGCATGTTTTTTGATATCTTTAGGCTCGATATAGATATTATATTAAGTGTTCTTGTAGATAAGTGCCTTATTACCTCTTCAAAATACATGTTGGGGATGCATGATTTGTTACAAAAAATGGGAAAGGAAAGTTGTTACAGAAGTAGAGTGCTAGAAACTCTTGAATTTCTTCATCTTCGGAGTTGCTCAAAGTTGAATACATTCCTAGAAATTTCAAGCAAAATATAGAAGATGTACTTAGACGGGACTGCTATAAAACAAGTACCTTCCTCGTCAGTTGAGCTCCTAAGCAAATTGGAGTACTTAGTGATGAGAAGGAGATGAGGAGGAGCGTTGATAGGAAATCCATAAAAGTGTGTTTCGCACCTCAACAGGATCTGAAATTCAAAGTAAGAAACCAAATCTCATAGAAGGGAGCACCACAGACGACCACAGTCGCACGTGGGAGTTAATTTAAAAGTAGACAGGGCCCCAAAGTATAAAGACTTTCCTTTGGTTATTGACCAAAGGCAAGTTGCTGACAAATCAATAAAGAGTGGCTCGACACCTCATCACGGACAGCAATTGTCACCTCTGTGACCAAGAGGACACCATCCTTCATGCCCTTAGGAATTGCCATCGAGTTAAAAATCTTTTGGGACAAATTCCACCTAGTGAAGGACGACCCTAAAATTTTTTCTACAGGATATAGGCTTGTGGGTGCATTCTAACCTTACGAAGCCTTTTCAAGTGTACCAACTCGATTGGGCTTCGATATTTGGGGTTGCATGCTGGTTCTTATGGCATTGACGAAATAAGAATGTTTTTGAACTTGATTTTGTTTGGCCGGAAGAGGAGAACAGAACCATTCTAGACTATTTGGAATGGCTAGAAAGGGCACGACTAGCGGAAAACTATGTGTTCCTAACACAAGAACTCCCCATGAGACGGTTGGTGGGGTGGATAAAGCCCCCAGTAAATTGGGTCAAGATTAACACAGATGGCACAGTCAAACCAGGCACCAACCATGCTACTGCTGGGGGGCTTATTCCAGACGGGCAAGACCAGTGGTGCGGTGGATTTATTCAACACATTGGCCGAGACTCGCCACTCCAGGCCGAAATATGGGGAGTCTATTCGTGACTCAATTTAGCATGGAATTTGGACTATAGACGAGTCATCGTCGAAATGGATTCTCTCAAGGTTATAAACATCTTATCCTCTTCGCATCCCGTTTTATTTGATGACAACTTTTTGGTGGCAAGTATCCGTGAACTCCTCCACCGTGATTAGGAGGTGGAATTTCGGCATGTTCATCACGAAGAGAACCAGTATGCAAATAGACTAGCCTCAATTGCCACTCTTGCTACTCTAGGACTACATACTCTCCAAAAACCGACGATGACAATATTGGAACTCATCCAGAGAGACAAACAGGGAACGATGTACCGCAGAGTTATGCATTAGTTTGATCTGTAATTTGGAGTTTTTGTTTTTCCAATGTAAAAAAGAAAAAGAGGAAGCTACCTTTTAGCAGGCGAACTTTCATTTGTCATTTTCTTCCTTTTTTACTCTGGGACTGATCTTCTCAATGGGACCGAAATCAACTACAAAGCTTCTCTCCATTTGGTCTACTCTCCTTTGTTAATGCATGTGTAACATCCCGTTACTGTGAGCAAGGACATTTTGGTAATTATGGGTTAGACTGATAGACTGCACTGCATTCACTGATTAAATATGTTACTGGCCTCTAATTATAGAGGAACAGTCTCATCTGATATGTATATTTATTTATTCATTGGTACATGCATTCATCATTTCGGTATATAATTGTAAATTGAGATGACTAAATTGATTTGGATAGTGAATCGATGGTGATTGGACTGATCAATCGTGTTTAATTGAGGAATTGAGTTATTGGGTTCAGTGGTGATTTAGAATAGTTTATGAGTGACTGGTATTTTATAGTGGCTTATAGGAAATTTCCAGAAATTTGGGAGAAAATGCCGGATCGGAAATTTTGATGTTGATCGATTATTTGTATAATCTTGAAAGAATAGTCCGATGATAATGGAAAATTTAGAGTTACAATCGATAAGAAATAAATGTGTTGAGCCATTGAAAATTTGAGACTGAATTTTGGAATGATTCAGAGACTTAAGTCTATAAATACAAGGGTTAGTAATTTGGGGGAAAGGTTAAAGGCATTTTGCGAGTTCTCTTCTCCCTCTCGACGGCGTCCTTTGATCTCCTCCCATCGGTGATGATTTCTTGATATTTCTTTATGGTTTCCCTCTTATTGAGTAAGACTAACATGTTGTTGGTGTTTGATAAAGGGTTTAGAGGCTTGAGAGTGGAGTAATCGTGGATTTTGGAGAAAGTTAGGGTTACGGTGATTTGTGGATCGATCTATAATTGGTAAGTTTTAAATGGTATTAATGTTGTTTTAATGGATTCTCTGCATTTATGGCATTTATTAGGTAGATTTGAGGTAGTTGAGGGTGTTAATGGAGGTTTTAAGAGGAGGATCGATCGGAGAAGACGACGGAGTTAAATGCACGCCACGCTTCAAGACGCTGAGCCCAACGACGATTTAATATATATTCAGACGCCATGGCGAGTTAGTGTAGGAGCCATGCAGCGTTATATTTGAATGATGCCATGTGTGTTTCCTCGTCTCGCAGCGCTATCAAAGGTGCATTGTTTATGCATGAAGCGGACCATTTATCTGCTGCAAGGGCCTCAAGGCATGCGAAGGGACTATTCCATTGGATTTAATTTGGTTTATTGAGCATAACTTTTGGTATAGACCTCCAATTGAAGTGATTCCATTCGTTGTGAACTAGGAAAGAGGTCTACGATTGAGAATAATTCGAGAATTAGAATTTAATTATGATGGTCTTGATTAAGTAGAGATTAAGGTCAATTATGGTTAATAGTGTGACCAAAATATTGAATTGAGACAATTGGAGTTCTAATTGAGTTTTCACCGTATAATTTGACCAATGGATAGGAAATTGTTATAGGAAGTATGAATTGAGAAAATTGAAATGAAGCGAGGATTGAACTAAATCGGTGTTGATCCAATTGAGTGAAGAGTTGAGATCGATCATAGGATATCGAAATGGGATTTTAGCAGGAAATCGTGATCATGCATTGGACATAATTTCATAGAGACATATGCATTCTTGTCTTCGTTTAATTGAGCGATTTTGTAATGGATCAGATCTTGCATTGTTATAAAGGCACCGTTGGATCGTCGTTTACGGGCATTCTTTGGAACTTCCAGCAAGAACTTGGAAGTTCTGGTGAGTAACCTAGTTGGTTTCTCAAATTCTTGAGTGTCTAAATGTTCACTTTGAAATTACTTGATAACGTGAAGTACATGATTCTTGAATTATATGTGATTGGATTGCCATTGTATTATTCTTGAAATGTATATGATCGAGTTGCATGCTCTTCATGTATAGAATCGACCAATGTGAATTTGCCTTTATGTATCGCATGACTCTTTGGAAAGAGTACGATCGCATTGTATGTGTTTACTGTATTGGATCAAATTTCTGAATCACTGAGTACTGTTACACTGGGCTTTATAGCTATACACTGTAAATTACTGAATTACTGAATACTGAATTTCTGTATGTTACTGAGAAATACACTACCGGACTTTTATAGCCATATACTGAGCTACTGAATACTGCTACTGAATACTGAATTTATTGAACACTGCATTGCATGCATAAATGCATGATCGATAAAGGATCGTGACCCAAGTTGCTAATCTCTTTGAAAAGAGCCTAGAGCTCGAACCTTTGCATTGTCGGGCTTAGTCCAGGGAGAAATCTCGACTTGCGCCCCCCATCGCTTCTTGATCGAGCACTTGCACAACATGAATAACCGGAAAGAGTCTCATATGCATCATATACATGATTGATCGAATCGCCAAATTGTGTGATGATTATCAATCGAGTGATGCCATGATTCTATGTAAATTGTGATGTGATCTCGTGAATCGCATTATGTTACCGTAATATTGTTACCGACATCAGATAATCGATATAGACTATCGTACATCGTTACGTAAACCGCTCTACGCCATGTATTATTATTATCGATCGTATCAGATATCGTCAGAATCGTTATAGACCATCGTAAATCGTTATATAATATCGTTAATTAATATTATTGTCGTCGTCTTTGCATTTAATTGGCGTAATGCATGATTTGAGTGAACCATCGACGATGGTTTCTCACTGAGTTCGCAAACTCACCCAACATTGCAACTTATTTTTCAGGAATCGAAGAGTACCCCATTAGCAAAATGAGAGTATGTTCGCAGGATTCAAGTGAAGGTCTGAAGTCGGGATCAGTTCGCGTCTGCATAGCATGTCTTGACTTTTGTACTAAAATGGTTATTTGTATTCGTAAGATTGATCTCAGTGGCTATTGAAAATGTTTGTACCCAATTGGATAGACTTAGCGCATTTGTTATTTAAAAGTAATGTCTCGATTTACGATCGAGTGGTTAGCACGCCATTCTCGCGGGGCACGGACCCGGATATCACTGTGGATGTCGGGTTCGGATCCTGCGGGTGTGGGGTGTTACAGCATGGGAGTGAACAAATGAGGTAGCTAATAGCGTGAGGCTGAGACAGTGAGAGAAAACAAGAGTAAGGAAAGAGCCAAGGAAGAAGACTCCAGAGAAAACGAAAAATGAGACGGTGAGAGAGTAAAATGTAACAAGGGCAAAATTGATAGTAAAATACAAATATCAACTGATTAAGATTAAACGTTTCTATAAAAGAGCTTATTTAAAATCACCAACCCAACCAACTAATAACTAAACAACTTAATTAACATTTTTTTAAAGTCAACCAGCTGATTGACTCAAATTAGCTGGTTTTTGGCTAAGTAGGCCTTTTTCTAAATGGATGGTCACACCTTAAGCCAACAACCAAACGAGGCCTTTATCTAGATAGATGCTCACGTCTTAAGGTACTTCCTGAAATCTTGGAGCCTGTGGATAATCTGAAGTATCTTTGCTTAACTAAGACGGCTTTAGAGAAGTTGTCATCGTCTATCAGCAATCTCAAAGGGTTCAAGCTTTTACAGATGAATAATTGCTGGAAATTGCCTTATTTAAATTTTGGAAATTATTTCTTAGAAGACCACCATAGATTGGGTTCCTCCTCACAAACATCACACCTTTCCAATTGTAATTTAAGGGAATTGCGTGAGGACTTGAGCCATTTGAGATTGCTGTGCTACGATATTGTGGAGTATGATGACACAGGAATCATCTCTTATACATAGGATTGCTATTTTGGAGACGGTCACCATTTCTTCTGCCATGGTAAAGTTAAAGAATATATGCTTGTCTTCATCAATGAAGAGCTTCGTGTACGTGGACATGGAAACTTTGAAGAGGATGTAGCCTTTTTTAAGTTCAGCATTTATAAGTCTAAGATCAAAAAGTGTGGGATCATTCCACTGTAGATCAAGGTGAATTCTGTCACACATTCAACTTTCCTACTTTAGTGTCCATGCTAAAGATAGAAGAAGTTGAATGAAATGAAGAGGTGTCTACTTCAAGGTTTAATGTAATAATTTTACAATTGGTGTTAGAGTATGTAATTGCATAATTTGTTTTCTACTACCGTGTATCGGTATGATTGTATTTATATTTATGTTATATGAATGGAGTGTTGCATGATCTGAAATTTTTTTCATGCGCAATGCTTTATTATCATAATAAACACAATATAGATGAATGGTTTAAAAGTGTCATAAACGAATATAAACCTTCGGTGTTGATATGTAAGGAAATGGTTATGGTTGGATGGTTTAGATTGAGGGTAATATACAGTAGAGAGAATGAAAATACCGTAAAGTTTTTGGTACGGAGAGAAACCGAATACAAGATATGCTCTCGACAATACTTCAAATGGTTTTCGTATCCTCAGGCATCATGTTGACCAGAGATGCTCTGGGTACGGTGGAATGTTTTACGGTATAAAAAGCAACAAAATAAAGAAATGAAATGAAACTCCACAATTATGAGTTGGAGTGAGAAAATTCCATGAGGTTGTGTCATGGATTGACCACCGAAGAAGATAATGGTAGATAACATTATTGTTTGACTCAAGCTAAGAGAGGAGAAGCATCCATGCAAGAAAGAAACGTTTGTTGTAAGCATTTTTATCATTAGAATTAATGGCATTTTTTCTTAATTTTTGGATTAATTATTGAGTTTTATACATATATTTCCTTCTAAATTGTTTAGCTTACCTGAATTTGCATTTATAAGTGCTCATGTTTAATTCGTAGGAAATGCGCTTGATTTTAGTTGTAAAGAACTACAACAGTCTAAGGCGAAAATCAAAGCAGTAGCTAGGCATGAATTAAGCAGCTAAAGGAGGCGTGGACAAAGAGGAGAGCTGGAGCAAAAACATGAGAAGTCAAACAAAATCACCACCACGCATGTAAAGAGAAGATTTTCCAAAGAAATCCACCGGCCAAGAAGAAAAATCGCGCACTCCAGGAGGCAGACACGACACTTACAACAAAAATACCAGGAAAATAAGGCAAGAAGGAGAGACGTTAGCAGCATGGTGGACCTTTGCGTTGAATGAAGAGTGAAGCAACGTGGACACATGCAGACAAGAGGAGCTGAAAATGCTGAAGAGAAGAACGTGAGCTTCAGGCATGAAGGAGGAGCAGCTCCAGCAGAAAATCCACCAAGCAACCACGCCGATAGCTTGCAGGAATTTTAATGACAAAACCATCATGCATGTGGAGAAGCTAGAGGAGAGGCGTTAACAGCTGAAGGAGACCCACTAAAAAAGACACACACTAGAGGAAAATAACGCAAACGAGGGCTGTTGGCTAAAAAGACAAAAAGAAACGTTGAACTGAGCGACCACCATGCAGCAAGGTAAAGAAAATGAAAATTATCTTAGAGAAGAGACGTGTTTAGCTGGTGGAAAAAGGAGGGTTTAGGCGTGAACTCCTGAGCAAATGGAGCAAATTAAAAAAAAAACAACAAGGAGACTCACCAGTTAGTGGGTGCTACACGCAGCTAGGGAGAGATGTTGGCAGCTGGTAGGGTTTTAAAAGAAAACAAGGAGAAATGACGCAATTGGGGACTCCATTTTCTTTACAAAATAAACTCCACTCACTCAATTTCTCCAGCTTTCACGTTACACCAAAGGAGGGAGGGCTCCACCAAGCACTCACTCCATGTTTAGCTATTCCCGTTACAAAAGGGGAAGCTTGAGATTTAATTGCTAGAGGACCCACCACCAAGGTTAGAAGGAACAAGAAGGGGGGTCTCCAATTACTCACTCATATATTTTTCCTCTCCACTCACTTTACATTTGGGGGGGCTATCAACGTTACACGCATTAGAAGGGGGCTCCATTTACCAACCAGCTCTCAACTTTACACCAGGAAGAAGGCGCAAACACCAAAGGCTCCACCAACGTGAACAGCAAGTGAAGAGGAGGGACGTAGCTGCTGGAGACGAGAGTTTTAGGAGCAGACCCACACAACGTATACACACATAAGAGGGAGACCCGAAAACTCATTCATTCTCTGCTTTATTATTATCTGATTTCTCCTAATGTTAGTTGTTGACTTTAATGTTTACGGTTTTTATCTTATCATGAGTGAGTAGTTTTCCCAAAACTTCAAGGTTGGGCTGAAGCTTTTAGCTAATTTTATGGACTAAATCTCAGTTGATTTATTTGTACGAATTTTTGGTTTTGATTTCTCTGTTTTGAAATTGATTTTGCTGGTATTGTGTTTGGCCAACCATTATTTGACGGTAGTTGTTAATTGAAGAACCAATAGGTGAAAATTGATAACGGAACTCCAAACAGGGAACTTGTAAATTTCAGATTTAGACATTATGAGAGAAAAAATCAAGTTAGCAAAGAACTTAATGGGTTATGCTTGATGGCTAGTTTATGATAGTAAATTAGGATTATTGCGTAACACTCCTTTGATACCTTGAAAAAGAATCTAAGAAACTCTAGGCTCAACCTTCTATCAGCCAAAATTCGCCTCATAAATTGACCTAGGTAAAGTCCATAGAAAACGCTAAAAGTGGAATCATCCTTGAAGCTTACCACATTCCATTCAAATTAACGCCTGGAAATATTTGCAAATTTTCTTTAGCTTTAATTTTGTTATTTTTGCTAGTTAAGGGGTTGTTTGTTTCTATTTTTTTTCTCGTTTTTTGTTGTCGTTTTTGTAAAAAGAAAAACAGGTGAGTAAAACGTGTTTGACTTACTCTATTGCGATTTTTTGTTTCTGAAAATTAAAAAACCACAACAGTTTTATAGAAACCAAAAAACATCGTTTCTCTGAATTTTGACAACATGTTTTTTTCTACAAAAAACTAACATAACCCTTGGTTCTGCCGGATTTAGGCTGAACGGTGCGTTTCTATTGAAATCCATCGTCTTCTTCCTTCTGTGACGAATATGGCGTGAGTATACCTGTAAAACAAGGAAGGCTAGTCGGGGGTGATGTCCCAATTAGCCCCTCCGACGCTCAAGTAAGCTTCTGGTGAAGATGGGATTGATGAATTCAGAAAAAACGACTTAGGTTATGATCGCATATCTGAATTATGGGAGAATAATACCTTATATACGAAGTAGTAATCAAGTTTAGGTCTTGTTACGTATCTGCATGGGAGATCTCCTTCTGCTAATGGGCCGGGGAGTAAAGTGGGCTTTGGCCTTATAGCTGATCTTCGATGAACGGGCCGATCGACCCACGGGTCGTCTTGATTGGGTCCGAGCCCGGAATGGCCGACCCGACCATAAGCCTCCCATACTCCTCGAGTCTGAGCGAAGAGAAGGGTCGGAGGAGTACGTAGAGGCTTTATAGCTCGATCATAGGACGACTCGGGGTTGGGTCGATCGGTTGAGCCTTGAGATATAGCTCGTCTGTTGATCATCTGAATGGAATAATTAATTGGTCAGGCAATGTCGTTGTAGCCTGGTCATTTGGCAGCCCGGGTGATTTCGATTGGTCGGATGTCGATCGTTCTGCGATTCGTCGTCTTTGGGTTGGTCTACCGATCGTTCCAAATGGTCGTCTTCGACTATTATTGCGAGCCCACTTGCTAAAGCAAGCCAGCGGTCAAATCATCGGCGAGTGCGTGAAGGCAATTGAAACATTTATTAGTGGATGGCGCGTCTTTGTCGATGTTTTCGTAATCAAACGATCGTCTTTTGTAATTACCCACCGTCCGACGTCCTTTCAACTGTTCGCGCCCTTCCGGATTTCGAGTAACCCTGATTTGCCTCCGTTCAGATCGTGCCACGTGTCCTCGGGTAGCTCGGATGTTCTCCACGCGTCGGGCTTTGGTGGATCGTAGTTCAACGTTGTCTCTATAAATATCGAGTCGATGCATCGCTTGCTTTTTCTTCACGTTTATTTCATTCTTGCCGTCTTCTTGCTTTCCTCTGTTTTCTCCTGTTCGCTTCATTCTTTCTTATTCTCATTTCCGAAGTTGTTTTAGGCGTTGCTCGAGTTTCCGATTTCCTACCATTGAATAGGTACGTCCCTTCCTCATTCTCATCTTCTAGATTCCTCTTAAAAACATGTCATCTAGCGGTTCTCGAGTGAGGTTTCTCCAGTGGTTCTCACTGACGGAGGTCGTCGTCGGAGGTTATGGCCGAGGTGGCGCGGTGTCAAGGTTAAGGGATGTTCAAGAGATTACAACAAGGAACGGAAGGGCGGGCCGATGGTGAAGGAGCGCCCAGGTAAATCAAAGATGTCTCTGCGGAGTTGCGTCGGTCCATCCTTAGGAACAAGATCCTCGTGATTGGGAGCCTAGGTTGGCTTCGAGGATGAAGGAATTGCAAGCAGCAAAGGTGGGTGGATTGCCGTCTCTGAATATTTCTTTTCGATCGGAGGCTTGAGACTGCCGTACGTGCCGATCGTGGATGAAGTGTGTACCGATTTTCAATTACTACTAGTCGATCCCTCCGAATGGGTGGCGTTTCATTAATGGACTCGTGTTGTTGTGCCACTAATTTGGCTGTCCGCCCTCGGTTAACATCCTGCGTCATTTTTTAAGGATGAGTCGAGTCCGAAGCTCGGGGTGGCATCCTTCCACGATGTACAAGGATGCCCAGATCGCTTGGTAGGGACGTCCGGTAAAATTACCTTTGGCGGACAAAATACTTCTTGTGAAGCCCCGGTCTTCTTAGTGTCCCAACTGTGGAGGTATCCCTGCCGAAGCGGTGGAATGACTCGGCAAGCCTATCGCTTTCTAGGGAAGAGCGAGAGGTCTTGGGCGATAAAGGAGCTCGGCCCAGTATAACTTGTTTCGGCTCATCCATCGGGGTATGGCGGGGGCCTCGCCAACTCTCTTCTTCGATTGACCGCCATGCGAAGTTGGTGGGCTAGAGAGGAACCGCTTTGGTTGACCTCTCGTGGTTGATTTATCTTCTTTGTTCGTAGGTTTTGGATTCAATTTCTAACATGTTTCCCTTGTTTGTGCAGCTATGGCCAGGGTTAACACATTCCCCGGCGCCCCCAAGTCCATCAAGGGTAAGCGTCAGGTCGTAGGGCCTTCGGAGGTCGAGGTCGGGAGACAGACGAGAGGCCGATTCGATGGTCGCCGCCAATCGCTACGGGGCATGGCGATTTCTCTCTGGCCGTCTCGAACCATCGACGGCGTCTTGTAGTCGCCTCGCTGATCGAGCATTGTTGTAGTCGAGGAGGAGGAGGTCGAACGGCCTCGAAGAGGAGGAGGCCGCCAGAGTCGACGACCAATCTCCCAGTTCCCGATGGCCGCCGATCTCTTTGCCCTTTGGCGCTAATTGTCCTTGGTGGTCGACCAATCTCCCCGTCCTTCAAGCCAACTCAAAGGAAAGGAGATAGCGGGTGACGTCGGGTTGTGGGAGTCTCTGATCAAGCTGCCCAGGGATTCCACAACTACTGATATCGGCGTTGTCCGTCACATCTTGGAAAGGATTACTCCTCCCGTGGACGGGGAGAAATTTGACCAGAGGGGCAATAAGGAAATGGGGTCCCTACTCCTGCGTACTTGCCTGAGGAGCTCGATGATGTCATTCGAGACAGTGCAGCGTTTGGACGTTCTGGACCGTGAGGTTCAGGACTTTCAGGAGCAGATGCAGCCTCAAGGACGAGCCAAGGTAGAAGAGGAGAGGACCTTCTAAAAGCTCAAAATTCTTCTTTAGAGGAGGAGAAGAAGATTCGGAGGAGGCGGCCAAGATTTTGAAGGCCCAAGTTGACACGGGGGAGGAAGAGATGCGCGCCTTGCGAGCTCAGCTCACAAAGGAGGAGCTCCAAAGGGTAAAGGCGATGGCGGAGAGGACCAAGCTATCTGAGGAGTATGCAGTTTTGCGGGGGCAGTGGGAGTCGGAGAGAGTGCTAAAGGAGAAAGCCCTCCGAGATCATGCCAAGGCCCTCCAAGATCATGCCCAGACCGAGGATACGCTAAGGAGGGTACAAGCCTCGGTGAAGGAACAAAGGGTCGAGGCGATCCTGCGATGGCAGAGGCGGTTCTTGCAGGACGAGTGCTTGGAGTATTCCTGTGACCTGGCCCTCATGATCTTGAAGAATTGTTATGACACCTGCATTCCTGAGGGGTCAGACGATCCTTCGTTTGATGTGTTCGCCGAGCCGTTGCTTCCTGCCGCTCTTGACCTTTCTTTGGAGGAAGTGAAGGAGAGGGTCGCGGAAGACCGGGGATCCGTCCCGATTGAGGAGCTGGACCTTAGCTCGGTCGAGGAGGACGAGCTTCCTCATGATGATGCTTCTGTCCCCGCTTCGACTCTTCCGCCTGATTCCGGGGCTTCCCCTGTGTATTCCCCCGGGTATTCTCCTTCTCCTCCTCCTGCTCACCCCCTTCTCCCAATTGTAGAGCTCACTGGTGGGCTTGTGACTGTGGCAAAGAGAAATCAATGAACTTTACCTTTGCTTCATTCGTTGTCTTTTTTCCATGTTTATGCTCTTTACTTTCTATGTATGTTGAGTTTTGGTGGAGTAGCTCGTAGTCGACCGGTTTCGAACCGATCGACCGCAGTCGATTTGTATCGATGTCGAGCGAGGGTCCCAAGGCACTAGACTTGGCGACCCAACCGATCGTAGTTGATCAATGTAAAATGTCGGGCGATGGCGATGGCGATGACGAGGGTCCCGAGGATCTTGTCTCGACGACCCGACCGACCGTAGTCGATCTATGTAAAATGTCGGGCGATGGCGATGGCGAGGGTCCCGAGGAGACCCGACCGACCGTAGTCGATCTATGTAAAATGTCGCGCGATGGCGATGGCGATGGCGAGGGTCCCGAGGATCTTGTCTCGACGACCCGACCGACCGTAGTCGATCTATGTAAAATGCCGAGCGATGGCGATGGCGAGGGTCCCGAGGATCTTGTCTCGGCGACCCGACCGACCGTAGTCGATCTATGTAAAATACCGGGCGATGATTGATTGAACTTTCTACTCTTTGCCATATGCGATATAACTCTTTTTTGCCAAGAAATCTGTAACCCCTTTATTAATGATAACGAGGGAGTGGGTCGTTAAAAAACCTGTCTGGCAGGGACAGGAAAAAGGTACCCACATGTGTACAAAAAAGGATAATAAGGAAAGATTGACAAAAAATAAAACTTATCTATTGGTAGAAAGCCTTCAAATTCTGGGAGTTCCAAGGCCTCGGTAGAATCTTCCCTTTCATCGCCGAGGATGTAAGAACCATGCCCGATTTGCTTAACCACTCGACAGGTCCTTCCCACATCCGTCCGAGCTTTCTGGATGTTTTCCCGCCTCGGCTTTTAGTAGACGTACTCCACCTACCTTTACATCGCTTCGCCTTGACCTTCATTATAGAACTTAGTCGCCTTTTGCTCGATGGCTTCGAGCGGCGCACGCCCTTTCTCTATCTTCGCTAAGGAGAACGAGCTCGCTCTGCGGGCTTCATCATTTCGCTCTTCTGCAGAGTCTGACACCTCTCGATTGTGCAATGTCGCTTCATGGAACTGTGGCTTCGCCAAGGTCATTCTGAACGGGTCTCCCTGTGGCTCCGTTCGGTGTGGTTCTATATGCCCACAATATTGCCTATTTCTTCTACCTGTGTCTTTCTACCGCCCAGCGCTTCTTGAGGCGTTCATTATCTTCTTGTTGGTGTTCTCCATGAGACCGTTACTTTGGGATGGGCTATCGAAGTCAACCTTAGCTCGATCTTTAGTCGGTCGCAGAAATCTCTAAACTTGCAGTTGTCGAATCGCCGACCGTTGTCGAGAACCAACACCATAGGCATCCCGGCGGCATAGTATATTCTTCTTTATGAAGCTTTCCATCTTCCTCTCGGTGATTGTAGCGGCATGACTCGCTTCTACCCACTTAGTGAAATACTCCACCGCCACAATCAGAATTTCTTTTGTCCGGACCGAGAGGAAAGGCCCCAGATGTCCATTCTCCATCGGGCGAAGGGATAGGATGACTCACGATTTGCATACGCTTCGGTATTTGGTGAGACAGTCATTGCTTTTTCTGGCAGCCTCACATCGGTTGACCTTTCCTTATAATATCTTCTCATTTTGGCCGATGGTACTTCGTCGATCAATCGGTGAGCCAACATTCGCCCCTACGTGATTTCGACATCCTTCATGGACTTCACCATTGCGCTTCGGCTTCTTCCTCATTCAAACATCGGCGTGACGGTCAGAAGATCGCTTATCAGAGCGCCATTAACTATCGTGTGTACTCGGCGACCTTTATCCTTAGTTTCTTGGCTTCCGTCGTCTTCGGTTGTTTCCTTCTAAAAGGTCTTGTGTAATTGCTTCATTCAATTCGACCGACCAAGATTTACGTTAAGAATTTCCTCGGTTTTCGAATGTCAACGATCTAGTCGTTCGACTGAACATTATTTATGGCATCACGATCGAAGCCATTTTTAGAGCGCATCCGCTTTAGCATTTTGAGCTCGCTCTATTATCTTGATTGAGTCTCGCTCGAACTTGCTCAACTCTGTTTTACTAACTCTAGATACTTGACCATGTTGGTCCCCTTGGCCTCATCTCGCCTCGTGACTTGGCCGACCACTACTTGGTTGTCGCTATATATCTTCAGTGCTTTACCTCCATCTCCTTGGCGAGTTGGAGGCCGGCTATCGAGCCTCATATTCGCCTCGTTGTTGAGGCTTTGAATTCTAGCAGAAGGCGACTCCACCTTTTCTTCCAAATGCGGGCTGATCGGCACCACTCCCGCTCCGCACCCCTCGACATTGGACGATTCGTTAACAAACAAATTCCAGGCGGGGAATTGCTCGTCCTTCGAGCTTGGCTGGCTCATCTCTGCAATGAAATCTGTCAACACCTGCGCTTTAATGGTCGTCCGGGGCTTGTATTGTAAATCGAACTCTCCCACCGCCCACTTTATCAGCCGACCCGAAGTTTCGGGCTTTTGAATGCACTGTCTGAGTGGTTGGTCGGTCCATACCTCAATGGTATGGCTTTGGAAGTAAGGCCTCAGCTTTCTGGCTGCCATTATCAAGGAGAGGGCGAGCTTCTCTGGGCGATATCGCGTTTACGCCCGGTCAACACTTTGTCGACATAGTAGACGGATGTTGTTAAGCTTCCTTCCGATCGGATGAGTACCATGTTGATCGACCCCTCCGTAGCCGTCAAGTATAAGATCGATTCTCCCCTTCTAGGGCTTTTTAAAGATAAGTGAAATTTGGACAAGTATTGCTTTAAGCTGTTGGAGAGCTTTCGCACTCATCCGGCCATTGGAATTGGGTCATGTTCGCTTTCCTCAGGACTTTGAAAAATGGAAGGCACTTGTCTCCTAGTTCGAGATGAACACCTTTCAATAAACTATCCGACCGATCAAGATGTCGAACATCTTTCGGGCATTGCGGAGAAGGCATCGATGATGGCCTCAATCTTCTCTGGGTTAGCCGATTCCCATTGAGTGATCATAAACCCCAGGAATTTTCCGGAGGCGACCCCAAACACGCATTTTTCGGGTTTAGCTTCATCTGGAATTTATTCAAGGTCTGGAAGACTTCCTTGAGATCTTGTACATGTTCGACTGCCGTCTTACTCTTGACCACCATATCATCCACATAAGCTTCCACAGTCCGGCCAATCTGTTCTTTAAAGACTTCTGTGACGAGTCGTTGATAGGTCGCCCGTTTTTCAGGCCGAAAGGCATTACTTGGTAGCAAAAGTGCCTTGGTTTGCCATAAAGGCGGTCTTTTCTTCGCCTTCCGTGCTCATTTGGATCGATGATAGCAGAAAGCATCCGAAGTCGGCGGTTCATGCCACAAGTGGAGTCTACTAATTGATCGATCTTAGTAATGGGAAGTCGTCCTTTGGACACGCTTTGTTTAGGTCGGTGAAATCTATGCACATTCTCCACTTCCGTTCTTCTTTTTACTAACACCACATTGGCGAGCCACTCGGGTACTTGACTTCTCGGATGAACCGGCCTCCAAAGAACTTTGCTACTTCCTTCTCGATCACCCCATCGCTCTTTTTTTGTGGCATCGCTTCTTTTGTCTCGATCGGCTTATAGTCGTGCCGAATGCCGAGGGAACGAGATGTGATTGATCGAGAAATTCAAGGGATGTCGCTCGGTACCCAAAGCGAAGACCGACTTATTTTCAACCGCATAATCTGTGATTTCTTTAACCAGTCCCCCGCAATGGAGCCTAGGTTTGTAAACTTAGAAGGGTAAACCGTCTATACGACGACTCTGCGTTTTTCCACGGGTTCATCCTTTCGTCTCTTCGTCGGCTCTCACATCAGAGAGCTCACAAGATTACCGCCCATCTAATGTCTTCGTCTCTGCCAAGTAGCATTCCCTAGCAATTTTCTGCTGACCCCTGACAACACCAACTCCGCGGGGTGTCGGAAACTTCACGACTTGGTAATAGGTGGAGACGACCAATCTGAGGGCATTTTGAGTAGCCCGGCCGATTATCGCGTTGTACGCCCCATGGAATTTCACGACCAGGAACTCAACGTCCCTTTCTACTTGACATGGCTTCTGCCCGAACTTCACTTTCAAATTTATCCGGGCGAACGGGTAGGCTGACGCCCCGGTCACTCCTTTGATGGGGCCGTCTGTAGGTATTAATCGCTCTTCTGGTACCCTCATTTTCTTGAAGGCTTCATAGTATAACAAGTCGTCGAAATTTGCCAGTGTCGATCATTACCCGCTTGACCTCGTATCCGTCCATGTTCAGATTTACCACGAGGGCATCGTCATGAGGGCAACTTATTCCATTGAGGTCGGACTCATCAAATGATATCATCCCGTCACTCTCCCTCGGCTTTTTGGTGGATGAGTCCTTGTCGACCTGTTTGGCATATCTTTTCCTTGCCTTAGTGGTGGATCCCCTACCGCATTTCCACCGAATATCGACACGACCCCACTGTTCGTTCCTCTTGTTGCTCGGTGTTTCCATCGTTTCTTTCCCTTGAATGCCCTCTCTCTTCTCGTTGATTATCTGTATTCATGTTTTGCCTTCCCCCGTCATTTCTGTCATTTCGCCTCCAGGGCGGTCGCCTATTGTTTGACCGACTTGTTCTGCGCTGATTGTCTCGGTCGACATTCTGCCCCTGCTTCACAAACCGGCCTAACCTTCCCCTTTGTATGAGGAATTCAATCTCTTTTTTCAACTGCCAGCAATCTTCCGTGTCATGGCCGACCTCTTTGTGGAAACGACAATACACATTAGTGTTCCTGTCCTTGTAGGGGGTCTTCATTTTTTCAGGCTCTCGGATAGTTTCTCCATCCGCTATCATAGCCGCCAAGACTTCCGCGTATCGTTTGTTAAGCGGGGTGAAGTCTTGTTGATTCCAATGCCGACCGCTCGGCTTTCTCCAGGTCGACTGATCCCTCTGTCTTTTGTGAGACTCATCGGTTCTACCACTCAGCCCGCGATCATCTGCTCGACGTTTTGTATTCTTTAACACTTCTTCGAAATGAATGTATTTGTTCGCCGATCATCGATCTCTGAATAGATCGGGCTGGTCGAGAGGCTAGCGACTTCTTGAACTCCTCGTCCCTCGTATTGCTCATAAGTGCGGCCAGCATAGACGAGCAAGTGAGATCGAGTACCTCGACCGCCTCGTTGTTGAACCGAGTGATGAACTCCCGCAAACTCTCACTCTTTCCTTGGGTGAGCTGCATCACCTCTAAAGCCGTCTTCTGCGGTCGCTTACTAGTGGCGAATTGATTCAAGAAGAGCGACCTGAAATCCTCGAAGCATGTGATACAGCCTGGGGGTAAGCTGTTGAACCATCGCCGAGCTCCCTCTTGGAAGGCCGTGCAGAAAGCCTTACACTGGATAGCGTCCGGAACACAGTGTAGGCTCATCATCGACTGGAAGTGCTGCATGTAGTCCAAAGGGTCGGTCTTCCCGGTGTATTTCTCCGGGGTCGGTATCTTTGTGCCGGGTGCTGGGAGGCTATCCAAGATGTCTGGAGTGAAGGGAGAGTCAGATCGCGCCGTCAGGCGATCGGAATGAGCTTCGTAGCCATGTGAGTCCGATCATCCGCGAGTTTTCTAGGGCTTCATACGGCGATGATCGGTTGTCAAACCGATTTGTCGGCCATTGTTGTCTTGATTCGATCAGTAGTATTTGGCGAATCAACAAATCGATCGCTTCCTCAATCGCTTTCGGTTAGACGGAGTGCACAATAGGAATAGGTTACATGCCATCGGTGTTGAAGATTGGTGTGTCTTGGGTGCGACGTTGTCCTCCATGTACCACGCTCTGTTCTTCTGTTCCAAGGTTTGAGGTTGTTGTTGATCGTTAGGATCGAGGATTCCGTCTTGGGAGGCATGCATCTGCAAAGCAGTAATTGCTGTTTTGCAAACCTAAACGCCAGATCGCTGTGGCCGCGACGGCGGCCACATCAGATTCGTCGCCATACCGGCTAATCATGGTTCGGGCGTGGTTCCTAAGTCGGGCCCCACGGTAGGCGCCAATTGGTTATGCCGGATTTAGGCTAAACGGTGCGTTTCCATTGAAATCCATTGTCTTCTTCCTTCGTGATGGCGAATATGGCGTGAGTATACAGTAAAACAAGGAAGGCTAGTCGGGGTGATGTCCCATTAGCCCTCCGACGCCAAGTAAGCTTCACGGTGAAGATGGGATTGATGAATTCAGAGAAAACGACTTAGGTTATGATCGCATATCTGAATTATGGGAGAATAATACCTTATATACGAAGTAGTAATCAAGTTTAGGTCTTGTTACGTATCTACATGGGAGATCTCCTTCTGCTAATGGGCCGGGGAGTAAAGTGAGCTTTGGCCTTAGAGCTGATCTTCGATGAACGGGCCGATCGGCTCACGGGTCGTCTTGATTGGGTCCGAGCCCGGAATGGCCGACCCGACCAACCCTGATTTCTATCTCAAAATAATAATAATAATAATAATAATAATAATAATAATAATAATAATAATAATAATAATAATAATAATAATAATAATAATAAGTTTATTAGAAATTTCAACCAAATAAGTTTTTATTTTCAGTTTTTATGTTACAAATCTCAACCAAACAGGTTTTCAATTTTTTAAGCAAAAAAACAGAAACAAAAAACAGGAAACAGAAACTAAAAATAACAACAGAAAAACAGAAGTGGAACCAAACGTGCCCTAAATTTCTTATTTTAATTCTCTTTTCTTACACAATCGTTAGTCCAATTAATTGAGTGATCCAAGCCTCGTACTTACACAATTACTTTATGTGAAATAATATTATACTGTACTACTTGAGACCCGTGAACTTACGGAATCACATCAACGTTAGAATAGAATTAAAAAAAAACCGACATCAAAACTGCACGCGCCAGGCGTTGCATCATTAGGCAGACAGCTGGCGCATGTATTGCACGCACCAGACGCTGCTTTCTTCAAATGCATACTGCATGCCCCAGACGTTGCCTCCTTGTTGGTGATGTTGGCGTGCCAGACAGGTTTCCAAGCTCAAAATTAAATTATGGAGTGATTTTTGAGCCTTTGAGTTATTAAAGGATAATATTAGTTTAGTAAATAATTATTGAAAACGGAAGGAAAAGATTTTTAACTCGTTTGAGATTTATTACTTAATACTTAATAATCATTATTTTAGATACTTTTTATAGGACTCAAATTATAAGTCACATGAGACATAAAATAATCTAACCGAGTGCTCCCACGAACAGAGGAGATGAATGTTAACTCTGAGTAAAGGAATGTTAACAACATTTCAGGTCTATTACACTTTCAAACCGATCTTCGTGTTAGCCGACCCACTTATGTTAACGTCTGCATTCTTCCTTTCTTCCCCGGCTTGTGTAGCTTACCTACACATGGATCTTTCCATAGGTAACTGAGAATTTCTCAGAGCTCCGGTTGAGCAACCATGGAGTCTTGGATTTCACCAGTTTTCAGAGGCTATATGCTTCTTTTGTTTTTTCCCTTCTTATGGCACGCACGTGGTTAATCTATAACTTGAGCGACGGAACATTGGTAACGAACTCCAACTCAGCCAAACCGGACACACGACAAGACTAAAAATTAACACTTTGGTTGATGCCTCCGAGATGAATGATGTTGTTCATCGCTTAATACACCGAGAGAGTAACAAATGTGTAAATTGGCTCGTTGATTTGATAGGTCAGAACGATATTAGAGTCACTTATTTTGATGTACCATTTTTAGGATATCACAGTCTCTTTTTAGAGGATATACCGATGATCAGTTTCTCCCAACTTATTTAACTTTCGGTGTATTATTTTTCCTTTATACAAAAAAATTTGATAAGGACATAATAATTTTGTGACTTAGAGTTTTTTTATATTTTTTTTTCTTATTTTTGTTCTATCTTTAGAATACAAGGAATTTTTGTTGTTGTTCTTTCTAAGACTGTAATGCACAGGGATAAAAATAAAATACATAAAGAAATGTTAAAAATACACGGCCTTTATATAAACAATTTTTTTCTTAATTATATTATTAAATTCATTATCATCATTATCATTATTATTATTTATTATAAATTTTAAACTTATTATTATTATTATACGAAATGTTAAAAATACAACCCGACCCGATTCGTTTTGACCCGACTTAGCCCATATTTAACCGAATGGATATGGATTCATCAGTGAGATTCCAATATTTAAATTTTAAAGTGAGAAGATATTTTAGGTTTTACCGAATGGACATGTAAGCTCCACGAAGACGGGGATCAAATTCCCTGTGCCCGATTCCCAGTGCCACCATGTGCCCGAAGAATCCCATCCATCCATTAAGTTGAATCGGGCACAGCCGCCCCGTGCCCCACGAAGTCAATGGATTGTCTTCAATAAAGCATTTAAGTTTATGGATGGCCACTTTATATTATTAGATAGCTTCCAGACCCTTCCTTCAACAATAATGGCCTCTTCTTCTTCTCCTCCTTCTTCGTCGGCCTCTCACCTATTGAGCTACGATGCCTTCTTGAACTTCCGGGGTGAAGATCCTCGTCGCAATTTCACCAGCCATCTCTGTTCTGCTTTGCGTCAAAAGGATCTGCAAACCTTCGTTGACGACGATGATCTCGAAAGAGGAGAAGAAATTGCTCACTCACTTCCACAAGCAACCCAAGATTCCTGTGCTGCCACCAGTTGGTGTCTTGATGAGCTTGCCGAGATCATCGAATGTCACCGAACCGATGGACAGACTGTCATACCTGGCTTTTTACGAGGTAGATCCATCCCATTTAAGGAAACAGTCCCATAACGTTGCTGCAGCTTTTGTTAAACACGAGCAAAAAATTTTCTTTACATAGCATGTTTCGTCAAATCTAATAGCACAGATGTTGTGAAGAAAGTGCTTAAAACTTGCGGTTTTGATGTAGATATTATAATTAGTGTTCTCCAAGACAAATACCTTCTAGATCTATAGGAAGATTCAATGGTGCCTCAACTTAAATACGGGATAGAGTATGATTGTTAATGGTTTTTGGAGATTAGCCAAGTTAACTTCCCTAAGTTTAGTAAATATCAAAGCATAACTCATCTTCCAAACAGTAGAAGTAGGCTTCTAGAAGCTCTTGATCTTTGGGGTTGCTCAAATTTGAATAAATTTCCAAAAATTCCAAGCAACATAAAAGAGTTATACTTAAAGGCTACTGCTATAAAACAAATACTGATATAAGAGTTATAGCTTAAGTACTTATCTATGAAAGATTGTAGAGAGCTTGAAAGCCTTCCAAGCAACTTTTTTAGCGAGTTAACATCCCTCGAAAGTCTTTATTTGGGTGGAAGCTCACATTTTAAGGTGCTTCTTGAAATCTTGGAGCCTGTGGATAATCTGAAGGAACTTTTATTAAGTTATACAGCTATAGAGAAGTTGCCGTTGCCTATCAACAATCTCAAAGGGCTCCAGTATTTAGGGATGAGCAATTGCTGGAAGTTTGCTTTTTATGCAAAAGTTTCAAAAATTGTTTATTAGGATTGGGTTCTTCGTGGCAATTTTTAAACCTTTTAAACTGTTATTGGAGGGAATTGCCTGAGGACTTGAGCTTTCTATCTTCTGTAAAATCTCTAGGTTTAAGTCTGAATGATTTTGAGAGAACCCCTGATACCATAAAACAACTTTCATGATTGAAATATCTTTTTATAGACAACTACAAAAGCTTCAATCCTTACCAGAACTTCCATCAAGTGTCTCCATATTATCCGCCCACATTTGTAGATTGCTATAACAAATATGTAGTCTTAAACAACTATCCCTTGACTCACAAAAATCTGACTACTGCTTCCGTTTATGGAATTGCTTAAAGCTGGATGAAGATGAATGTCAGGCAGTAGTAAATGCACTGTTGAGGAATTATACAACTCAAATGCAGAAATCATTGGTACATAACTCTTTGTCTTTCTCTCTTTCTTTATCTTGGTTTTCATAATCGTTAATTAGAATAGAAATTTCTTCTGTTCAGGCTTAGTTTGACATGATCTATCTAGGAAGTAGAATATTAAAGTGGGTCAACTATCAAAGCATAGGTGATTCCATTCAAATCCACCTTCCTGATTCCATTCAGATCCACCTTCCTTTTCATTCGTTTAATCATCTTTTTCTGGGATTTGCCTTCTATCTGTGCCATGATAATGTGGAGTATGATGAAAGAGGATTTTGCAATCTTAGACATGATTGCTATTTTGGAGACAGTCGCCATTTCTACTCATTTGATAGAATATACTGTGCACGTGCACGTCATATTATAGATAATGAGCATATGTTAGTCTTCAACAGCAAAGAGCTTCGTACATGGATATGTAGACACGATAACTTCAAAGAGGATGTGGCCTTTTTTAAGTTCAGCATGTCTAACTATATATTCAAAAAGTTTGGGATCATTCCACTGTATACCAGAGAAGATCAGGATGAATTCTGTTACACATACAAGAAGTTGAATGAGATAACAAGTTCAATGCTCCCACTAGGTAGTGGAACAGAGGAGACTTCGTAGATGGTTTCACATGTATGTTTGTATTTTTTTTTCCAACATTCATTTAATATCATTAGTTCCAACTTATGTCATTCTCGTATCGCTGAATCATTTGTTTAATTTTCTGGCAACCATGTAAAAACCTTTATTCAACCAGTCTTTTAACTTTCTAGTTTTCACATTTACATCTATTTTCTTGAAAAGGGTAAAAAACACAACCAAAAGGCAGTCCTAAAAAAGCATATCAGCTTTAAACAGCCATAACTTCTGATTCAGCCCTCCACATTCGGATCTTGTGTGCACTCTTGAGATTTTGCTCAAGTTTTACAAAAGATGCTGCAGCATCATGGGACTGTTCCCTTATACAGAATTGATATTTCTCGTAATAGACAGGTATGACAATCTATCTGTGGGTTTGATGACATTCAATGATCTTTAAGAAAATGGTGACAGCAGCAATTGAATCTTGGATTGCTTGCGGCAGGGAGTGAGCAATCAATGACATGCAGTGGCAAGACCATTTATAAATAGCTTTAACATTCTTAAGTTGTTTGCAGATTATCTAGTGTTTTCGGTGCTTTCAGGTCAAATGTTCATAACTGGATGTTGTTGTGAGGACTGTACTGGTATTGGAGAAGAAAAACTTGATTCCTGAGCACAACATTCCTTTCCAGGTGTACTAAAATCTCCCTGTACTTGTTCTGTTGAAATTGTGCTTCAGCATGCTGCAACATTGTCCAAGCAGGAGTTTTACATTTTTTTTGTTATTTTCAATTTCTTATCTGTTTGACTGGTTCAATTGATTTGGTCAGTAGTAGTTGCTGATTTTTAGGAATTTGTTGATCATGGAATGTATTCCATATAGTGCCTTGTTTTTCGTTTCGTCTATTACTATCTTTTGCTGTATTTAAACTCATTATCTTATTAATAAATGAAGAGACTTTACACTGCAAATTTACTTTGTTCTTTGCTCTGATTATAAATCACTTTTTTATCATCTCAGTCTCTCTCGTTCTCTTTAAAAACTCCAACATGTTCATCAATTGCTATTCCTCTGCTGTTGCCCTGGATATAACATAGATGATTAAATAGAGGTTGTCTTGGCAATCAATGACATGCAGTGGCATCACCATTTAGAGAATGAAAGAAAACAAATGGTCGGTATGACATTCATGAGATCCCATCCTCTTGATTAGAGGGATATTGGCACTAGCCGTTTCGTTCCCAGGTCTATTACACTTTCAACCCGATCTTCATGTTAGCCGAGCCACTTATGTTTAACGTCTGCATTCTTCTTCTTCTTCACGGCTTATGTAGCTTACCTACACATGGATCTTTCCATACGTGAGGTATACTTCAGAATTTCTTACAGCTCCAGTTGAGAAACCGTGTAGTCTTGGATTTCACCAGTTTTCAAAGGTTGTACGTTTTGGATTTCACCAGTTTTCAAAGGCTATATGTTTTTTTCTCCTCTTTCTTATGACACACACATGGTTAACCTATGAGTTGAGACAATGGACACGTCAAGATGTAGGACTTGCTTTAGCCATCTTCACTTGAATTATGAGATTTTGATGTTACTGGTGAAAGCAGTTGGCATTTACAATTATATTTGATAATTGGTTTTATGTTTATTATTCATTTTGTTCGGATCTTTTTTAAGCTGGAGTAAAATAACAATAAAATATTTTTTACAGAATCAAAATTTAAAATAATAATATTTTTATATCACTTGCCTCCAATATAATATGCATCCGTCTCTAACTTTGTGAACAAGGTTTCTTATTTTGCGAGGGTCGTCATTGATGTATATAACTTTCTCTTTGTAATTTTTTGTACAAAGAGATTTTCGTGTTTCGAACATGTGACACTATGATCATAAAAGAGCAACTTTTATGTAAAATATGTAAAATTGAGATATATAGATGGAAGAAAATTAATAAATTTAGATATTAATGGTATTAACAAATCATAAACCAAAATAATATTTTTATTAATAATAAATTAAATTAATAACCTGCTAGCAAAAATAAGTATAAAACTCGAAGTCGAATTCAAACTTGAATTCAATTTTTATCTAATTTCAACTTTTTACTTGATTATAAAATTGAATCTAAATTTAATCTATTGATTTTAAATATTAATCAAAATAAAATATCAACAACATCGACCAAACCTGACACATGACAACACTAACTGAAGAGGATTGAACGCAATTATAGGAGAGCATGGAGGTTCCGTAAAGGAACAGAAGTTGACATTAAAAACTGAAACAACATTGAATGCATCGAAGATAAGAGATTGCTTCTGAATTCCCAAAGAGAGCTTACTCTTCAATCTCCCAACGCCTTCTTTTACTTTCATGGGACCATATGTAGTTGGGTAAGGCCACTCATTGTGGACTCGTGTTGCTTAGCTAGCTCTCTATTTATTATTGAAGAAAGTCATGTCAATATCTACAAGTTATAGAACCTTAAATGTCTCCAAGAACATGGCGTGTTTATAAGTTTGGTTTAGACCAAAGAGCAATTAAGCTCTTCATTACCATTTTCTTCACCTTAACCCTTTGGTATCTTTAGTTTAACATAAGCTTCTCCTTCAAATTTTGATGTAGGTAAGTTGGCATTTTAATTATAAAATTAGAACCTTACATACATATATGATTATCACAAAAGTTAATAAAGTTTGTTTGAATATATATTAAATAAATTGTTAAGTATAATAAATCATTTATAAATTATATTTTAAATACATTAACGAGTAAAAATTAACCGAGCCTTAAGGTACATCAAGAAATTTGATTAAAAAAAAAACGGAGACTTATGGGGAGAAATAAGAAGGGGACAAATTTAGGCATTCTTATAAATGATTAAACATAAAGTTTTTTTTTTTGGATTCGAGAAACCTCAGAATCGGTAAAGCAAGACACCTCTCTCGAGGCTATTGGCCTTGACACCATTCACAATGGTCAATTGACGACCTTATCATTGAGTACCAACTACTATTCTCCATCTACAGTAAAATCCTTGCTACCTCGTGTTCTACAAGAGGGACTAGTATAGAATCGAACCTAGAACCTAACCAAAATCAAGCCTCGCTTTCAACCATTACTATCACTTAATTTGGTAGTTACATGTGCCTCTCAAAATACTAATTATCGAGGTCCTATAAGGCACGATCGAAAAGTAATTTGGGCGTGGTAATGACTTAAAGATTCCATCAATTATTCCAGTATATTCAGAACACCTCGAGAATTTTAAGAAAAACTAGTTTTCAAAATAAGGACATTACGTACTTTTTGACTGGTCAATATGATTAAGCATTTAATTATTATTAATTTATCAAATAATTTAAAAAATTAATCCAAAAAAAAACTTTAACTCATTTATAAGATTGGACTATCTATCTACTCATGTGTGTCATTTAATGCAGGGTTCATGATGAATATTCACTCTATTGTCCTTTTACTTTATTATATTGAAATAAAATGGATAGCAATTCATGAAATAACTCTAAAGTTAGGCCTAAATAAATAAAATTATTAGTTTCTTTTACTGATCATTGGGATGGATGAAAAGAGAAGCATTAATTATATTTGAACTCATATAACTTAATTTTCAAATAACTTACTCTTTTATAATATTATTTTCACCATATTTTCTTAATTTTAATGGCTATAAATTTAAAATTTTAAAATTACGTCGTTTTAAGTAAAAATAAATACACATAATATATGTGAGGGAAATGTTTTAATAATTATATAATATTGTAAATTGTAAGCATAGTATTATAATAAAATATTAAATCACATGAAATTTTAACAACCTGAGAAAAATAATCTCAATTAAATAAAATAAAAGAAATTAAAAAAAGATGATTTAGAGTTTAGGGCAATTGCATTAAGATATTATAATTTAGAAACAATCTTTCGACTAATTGTTGTTATTTTTGTTGATACTGCTGCATCAAGCACTCTAAATATAGTTTCAGAAATTAGCAATAGGCTAATAAAAAACAAAATCTTTTTCCTTGAAAAGTCAATGAAAATAGAAAATGAAGTTATTAAAAGGGTATTGGTGATAATTAAAACATCTGGTTTTGTTTTTAATCAATAAGGTGAACAAAAATAGTGGTTTAAAAACAAAGACAAAGAGAAGAAGAAAACAAAGAAGCATTGGAAAAAAAACAGAGCAATTCTGTGTAACTTTTGATTCTCTGAATCCCTTCTGTGGGATCAGAGAATCAACCTCGTCATTCTCTTGTCTTAATATATAGATGCACTTGTCCACATCTAGAGGATACAAAACACGTATCTTTACACAACCCCATAATCATTAACGTACTCTTCTTGCCAAAATTGACAAGGAACAGAAAAAACAGAGGTCAGTGACAACCATGCAGCTTTGTTAAGCGTGTCCTGAGTTTTTTTTTGTTTTCAACGTGGCCTAAGGCGTGGTTTTTCGTGATATGGGTATGCCTTCAACAGAAGGCAAAATGGATGGCTGGTTATATATTATTAGGTCCAGAAGTTTTGGTCTGCAGTTTTCAAGGAAGAGGTACTATGTTCTTCAAGAAAACTGTCTCAAGTGTTTCAAAACGGTACCCAGTTCACAAAGCCAGGTGAAGTTTTTGTCTTTCTACGATGGTTTTGTTTTTTGTTTCCTGCCTCTTGGATTCGATGATACGTGAACTTGATTGTGATCATTCTTGTTATAATGATCGTCTTTTGTGTTTACCTCTGTTTTCTTCTAATGTTTTGTTTTTTTTTGGTTCTCTTTTTCTGTGTGCTGACACTTTTAGTTGTTGTTCCAGCGATGAAAGGCTATTGTCTGAATTGGGATTCGTTAATATGTCTGATGCTGTTAGCTTTCTTGTCCAGAGTCTAGAAAGATAATTGCTATGTCTCATTGAACTGAGGGATTCTTTGAAAATATAGTTTTTCAAATTTGTTTTTTGAGAATTAAGTAAAAATTGTCAAACTGAAGCTTCAAGTTTCAGGAGCCACTCAGAATGGCAATACTGGACTCATGCATTCGGGTCACAGACAGTGGAAGGGAGACCATCAACAGGAAAGTATGTCTTGACATTGATTGATAATGCTCTACTTTATGGAGTAGTTAAGATTATGCTTTTAACACAGCATATTTTTCATTTTTGTTTTCAGGTCTTCTTCATCTTTACCCTTTACAGTACATTAAATCACAATGATCGGCTTAAGGTGCAATAAGGTCCATTGTTGATATTAATTTGACTTGTATTTAATTTGTATGAAAGCCCTGAAATCACTTTTATGCAGTTGGGAGCAAGTAGTTCAGAAGATGCAGCAAAATGGATCCATTCCTTGCAGAAGGCTGTACTCAAGGTTGCCAATTGTTCAAACAGTGGTTAATTTATGCAGCGGTTTTTCCTGTTAGATTACGAGATTCATGTTTTGTGATATTCTCCAGGAAAACCCAAATCCAGCAAAGGACTTTTTGGCTTTTCAAAGAAGGGAGTCGCCACCTCTGAGGTACATCAGTCACTGGCAGGAGTTCAAACTTCCAGTTTTACATTGACTTTTCTTCTTTTCAACTTTCAAGCTTGCTAGCCATTTGAACAGTATCAGAAATACCTTATTTTTGCCAATGATTATGCTTTTCGTTTGCCGAGTCGGAGCTACTGTACATAATGATATCTTGTAACTACTGTTATACATTTGATATCTGCCTTCCTATCTTTCGTGAGGAATTCTGGAATCCATTCATGAACAGGAAGTTTTCAAGAGAAGATACAACACTGACCCTATTTCTTTTCGCTTAGCCATCTCAACGTATGAGAATTCACATTCATATGCTAATCGGTATATGTGAAGTGTTTAGGTGCTTCTTTGTACTTGATTATCCAGTTCATTTAAGCAGTTTTTCTTTTTCAGGTTTAGTAAATCAAAGAGTATTGATGATAAAAGATCCATCAATTATTCCTCAACTTTCTACAATGATGCAATGGCATCTGATGTTATCGAACCCTCACCTTGGAAAATTTTCGGTTGCAGGAATGGTAAAGATAGAATCTCCTTTTATGGATTTAGTGTCCAAATGCATAATTGTTTAAACCCCTATTTGCAATGCAGGATTAAGGCTTTTTAAAGAAGCAAAAGATCCAGATACCTTCGGGAGTGTGAGCAACGGCATACTTATTTATCTATTAGCCTCTCTATACTCTTACTTGTTTTCGGCTTAATTTTTCAATCCTGCTTCCTTTTTCGTCAGCGTTGGGATGATCATCCAGCAGTAATGGCAGTTGGTATTATTGATGGCACTTCGGAAGAAGTTTTCAGAACTCTTATGTCCCTTGGTCCCTCAAGATTAGAGTAAGATTTATGAAATGCTTCATCCATATTCTGAAAATACATTCTTGAGACTAGTATGTCATATCACTAACAATGTAGATTGAATAGGAATTCTAACAATCTGTTTGATCTGCTTCAACCCAATTGTCAACAATATCTTCTTATCAAAATAAGAATCTTGGGTTCAGAAGTTGACAAAGTCTGTCTGTTGCAGATGGGACTTCTGCTTTCGGGGTGGTAGTGTAGTTGAGCGTCTTGATGGTCATACCGATATAATCCACTTACAGTTATGCGGCGAATGGCTCAACTGGTCAGGCATAACATAACTTGGGGAATTACTTTTAACTTCAAAGATGTTGTCTTTGACTGTTCTATATCTTGCAGGGGGATGAGACGAAGAGATTTATTGGTGGGACGTTATTGGAGAAGAGAAGATGATGGAACATATGGTAATATTGGCAAAACTTTGCAGCTTTCACTAACTGGGATTCAACTGAAAGATCTGATTCTTTTGGCAGTAATTTTATACCATTCTGTGATTCACAAGAGATGTCCACCACAAAAGGGCTACGTTCGAGCTTCCCTGAAAAGTATTCTACCCTTTCTGTTAGTGATTTTGATGTCATCATTCCTCATTTGCTTTCTGTTGATGAAATGAGATATGTGGAATAAAATTCCAATTCATTCTTGCAAATTGTATGCAAACCAGTAGCGTTCATCAGTGCCAGTTGATACAAGTTTTTCTTTTTGGTTTTTACTTCATTTTTGCAAACCAAGATGAGAATTGGGATTGAAGTAAGTTATGGTTTCTCTGTAGCAGTCCTGTCAAAAGTTGGACTTTCTTTTGGAACCTTGGGGACAGTATTTTTAACTTCTGTGCACGTAACTGAATTGAAAGAGACAATGTAACAAACCAAAAGATTCCAAAAATAATCTCTCACGAATTGTTGCTTTCTTTTCTCTGTACACTGATTGTTCTCTAAGCTCAAGAGCTTGTTATGTACGATTATTCTCAACTGTTTTCAATATAGTTCATACATAATGTTTGACTTTCATGAATGGGCAGGTGGAGGATATGTGGTAACTCCTGTGAATCAAGGAAAGAACTCATTAGTAAAGCACATGCTTGCTGTCGATTGGAAGTATTGGAAATTATATCTGCGTCCATCATCTGGATGTTTAAAAACCATCCAAATGCTTGAAAAACTTGCAGGTAATTGCAGATTCTGGCCCCATGCAAAAGATAGATGAACTATACAACCATTAAATGTTCATGATCTGTATTACAACATTTGCAGCATTAAGGGAAATGTTTAAGGCGAAATCAGGAAAATTTTCTTCCGAAGTATCGTCAGGAGAATCAGAGCATAGTCTCTTGCAGCCGCCCCTTACTGAAAAAGATGATGCTAAACCTGAAGTCACAGAGCAAGGAAAGATTGATGCATCATCGCCGAAAAATGAGGCAGAAAAAACAAATTCTGCGCGTTCAAGTTTGATTAGTCTTACCGAGGACTCTGATGAGTTCTTTGACGTCCCTGACGCTGTTGAAACGGATTTTGACAACTTCGAGAATTGCTGGTCTTCTGACGTGAGCCTAGAGTTGTCTGCTCAGGTACTTTAATAATCATAACCAAACTTGTGTGTTTTTTAAGTTGCTTAATGTCAATAGATCTTTTGGTTTGCCTTCTCTTTGAAATCTTCGTCTCCTAGCCAAGTTCAGGGTTTTTGACAATAACAAGATTTCCTGAGATCGTTAGGTGAATGCAGTTAGTCATGTGATTGCATTAGTCATGTGATTGCATCTATTAATACATGTTTTAACTAGAAATTCATTGCCTTAGAATACCGTTTCTAAAAATTTTCAATGCCGAAATCATCAAATTGCTCATTTTTTGTCCCCGAGTACTGCAGAATTCACTTCAGCCCAGACTAACATCTGCTGCTAGCTTTGTTAAGAAATTGCACGACCTTGCAGGTTAGTCCTTACATGTTAGACTTGGACAGAGTTATGTGATTGAAAATGGATGAAATGTAATTCCTTGATTGCATGTACTTGTCTTTCACAGTTCAAAAGAAAGGTTATGTGGAGCTACAAGACCTGACAAAGGAAGAAGGCATTTTATGCTGTTTTGGAGCTACTCTTCGGCATGATCCTACTGGTACTTTACCTTGCTCTTGGAGTGCTGCCGATCCGTCTACATATTTAATACGAGGGGAAACCTATCTCAAGGATCATCGGAAGGTGTAAATGATACTTGCAATCAATTTTTAAGTTGGAAGAACTGCTTGAAATCATCTAACTTAGAAGAACTACATGCAATTGTCTAACAATGTTTGTACTTTCTCCATTCAGGTTAAGGCAAAAGGTACTTTGACACAAATGGTTGGTGCAGATTGGCTGAAGTCAGACCAAAAACAAGTTGATCTCTGCAGCCGTCCTAATAGCATTGTTCAGGTTCATCAATCATCGACATTATGTCTTAATAATTTACAGCTTTTGTGTGGTTTATCTACAAAAACTCATGGCATGAATAAGACATCAAATGGAATAAACATCATCCTTGAATTTCTTCTGTTGTCCATGCAGAAGTATGCAGCACAAGGTCGACCCGAGTTCTTCTTTGTTGTCAACTTGCAGGTAACAAGTCTGATATTTATGAACTCTTCCTGTTGATGCTATGATCGTAAATTGTTTATATGATCAACTACAATGCAACTACTGACACAAAAATGAACACTTGATAAGATTCCTGGTTCACCCATGCATACCCTGGCAATGTATTTCATGCTAAATTCCCCTATTGAAGAAGTTCCATTGCTACAAAAGTTCGTTAATGGAGATGATGCCTTCAGGAATTCCAGATTCAAGCTCATACCTTTTGTTGCTAAGGTTAGTGAACTGTCACTTCCTTTTCTTTTAGCTTTGATATGATCTGTATCTAGTAAGATCATGTTCTTGAGTTATTTGTTATTATGTTCCCTAGGGATCATGGATAGTCAAGCAGAGTGTTGGCAAGAAAGCTTGCTTGATAGCACAACCACTAGAAGTCAATTATTTCCATGGGAAGAACTACTTGGAGGTAAGCCTATAATGACATTAAAAAATTTACCACTGCAGATAATGTTGATCAGTTAGCCATACGCCGGTGAATTTGTTCCCGGACCTTGTACACATATCCAGGCTTCTTTTTCCATAACATCAGACAGAACCTCTTGTATCAGCAGTTTTCGACCTGACAGAGACTGTGATACTCTAACCAATTAAATGTGCATGAATTTTCAGCTTGAAATCGATGTCGGATCTTCCCAAGTTACAAGAGGAGTGTCTAATCTTGTTTTTGGATATCTAAACAATTTGATCGTTGAACTGGCATTTGTGGTACAGGTATAATCATCCATCTCCCGAGACTGACACTTCCCAAGTCAAAACTGATGCAATGCTCCATGTTCTTAAGTTTCTGATTTTACTTCGTACAAAAATACAATATAAGATTGATCAACTTGTGTAGGCTAACACTGAGGAGGAACTCCCAGAAGTTTTGTTTGGAGCTTGCAGATTGAGTCACCTGGACATGTCAAAAGCAGTCCCGGTATGATCATAGTAAAAATGCTTCAGGTCAAGATCAAGTAGAGAAGAAGTCAGGGAAAAGACAACGTAGAACACCATTTTGTTGTGCTTATGAGTTAACCAAACCTTGTTGTATAGGCTCTCTTCAGTCTTCACACATTGAGAAGCTGCAAACAAATTTTACCAATGGACTAAAATAGTGATAATTCCTTTGTAAAATGCCTATTCTTTGGATTTGATTAACAGCAATTTTCGGGTTTAGTGTGCCTGAACTTACCTCACTTGCTCGTATTAGTTTATTCTACTACTTGCATCAATTTTTGAGTGAACATAACATAACTCTCTTGAAAATCCCATTATGTTCAATCTCAAAACACCTTATTTTAATGTGACTTTCCTTCAAGATCTTATATCTGAAAACAC
Organism: Erythroxylum novogranatense; assembly: GCA_029891385.1. Taxonomy (NCBI): domain Eukaryota; kingdom Viridiplantae; phylum Streptophyta; class Magnoliopsida; order Malpighiales; family Erythroxylaceae; genus Erythroxylum; species Erythroxylum novogranatense. The sequence continues at coordinate 95,335,932 of CM057230.1, forward strand.
AATGAGGTATCTCTGAACAAGTTCTGCACTTTGAACATAAACATGACAAATGATACTTTCTGATAAGACTATCAAATAACAACTACTACAGCAATACCCAGCGGAAGCCCATAGGTACATTGCTTCAAGCCATTGAAATGCCCCCAAGAAGCCTTAAAAAATAAAAATTTGGTATGGGAATGGGATGCCACTCCTCCTTCCACTACTAAGCATCAAAATTTTCAAATAAAACAATTAATTATATATATATATATATCACTTCACCAGATAGACAAAAGCTTCGTTTGAAACTCTATATAACGTTGTCCCCATGTAGTAGCATCGTCCAATTAAAGCTCCAAGAGGACGTGTTTTCAAAGTTTTTTTAAAAAGTATTGAAGGTTTAAATATACTTATTTTAATTTTGTTAAATTTTCTTGTGATTTTTATTCAAAATGACGTAATATTAAACTTTTAAAATTTAACATAATATTATTTTGGAATTATAAATAGATAATACAATATAACAGATAAAGTTGTATAATAAATAAACAATAATACAAAGAATAAATTAAAATAAAAGATCAATTTTCATGAAACTTTATTATTCTAATATTAAATTATATTTTAAGTGACGGAAAATGTTTTAAAATTTGAAAAGATGTTAAATCGGTAAGACAAAAGGTCTAAAGTTTAAAAATTGGAAAATGTTAAATTGAAATATGATTGAAAGAATTATCCTTATCTATCAAAGAATTTAAAGTTTAATTGAAATTTAATTGATTTATTTTAATTTATAATAATTTATTAATTTATCAAAATTGACCAATTAATTAATTAAATAATCGATATTTAATAATATGAGTTATTAAAATAAATTGAGTCAAAAGTAAAAACTGAACTGAAAATTTTGCTAGTTCAAAATTTTTACGAATACATTGGTTGAGTTTTTGATCGTCGGAAAATTAGTTTTAATTTTAAATTTTTAATTTTAAAATCTTTAAAATTTCGTTTTTAGATATATATTTTCATTAAAATACATTATCTACTATTTAAATTCAGTATATTCTTAGTTTTAAATTATTGATTTATAAATATATTTTATATTTATTTAATTTTTTGAAAATTGAAATACTAAGATGGTGACGGTGACCCAAAATTTGGCATTTATTTTAATGAGAAAATACGTACCCTTCAATCAAAAATCTCACATGAGCTGAGAGAGATGCCCATGTTCACAGGCGCCGATGACGGTGATCTCCCACCACCCATTAAATTACGTATCCTTCTTCAAACGTCACTTTCATGACCTACTTAAAATACAACCGATCAAAAGTATTAGGTATAGCCACGTGGCACCATCACATGGTCCTTTTCGACTAACCGACACCGTGTTATGAGAATTGCAATATAAATAATGGGTTAATTGTAATAAAATTCTTAAACTGGCCCTAACTTTAAGAATAACGTAAAATGCGCCAATTTTCAAATTTTAAAAAACAGACCTTTGCTAAAGTACATTATATTAATATTTTTATCACGTGAATTTATTATTTAACAATTTTAAAAAATCAAAAAATTTTAATTAATTATATACTCATTTATATATTTTTATTTTATAATTAATTTAGAGTATTTAATATTTTAATTTATTAAATAATAAAATTTATTCGTAATAGTCATTTAATAAAGGTATTAATAAAAATTGATATTAGACAATTTTTGCTAAAAATTGAAAATTAAAATATTTTTATTTATTAAATTTTGAAATAATATAGTAAATTTTAAATTTTATTAATAATTAACTCCATAAATCATTAATTTAAAATATGTAGGCAGAATTAAGGAATAATGGTCACAGGATATAAAGTAACTGTTCTCATTTTCGTGTACCACTTCATGCCTTCTCCGTCTTATTCATCCATAACCGGGAATAAAAGAATTGTTCCGATGGTCACGTCGGGCACTAATTTGTATGTAAGTCAAGCGTGTGAAGAGACAAAGTTGTATTTATTTGTCACATTCGGTGCTCAAACAAACCGTTTTGAATTGGACATTATAGTTTTTGAACAATTTATGGAACGTTGATGTATTCACGCGATGGAAGCATTACATGTTTGAATTCTCCGTCTCTTTCATTTCACGCAACGTGTATTTTTTTTTGGAGGTATTAGCTATTGGTTTGAATAAATAAGAAAACAACAACTTGAAAGGTCACATAATAGACAACGTTAAACTACATTAAATATGTCACAGTCACACTCCGCCAATTAGCTTCCTTAATTTAATAATTTTACTTTATTTTATTTAATTATTTTTAAATAAATTCTTATATTAAAAGGTAAGAAAACATGAAACTCTTCTTTAATTTAAGAAATTAAAAAATCCAGATATTTTTAAAAATTAATATTAAAAAACTCATTATGATGCTTAATTTTTAGAAAAATATTCTTAAACTTTAGTTAAAAATAAAGATAAAATACTAATAATTATAACTCAACTCTTAAACTGAAACTGGCTTTAATAATTATAATAGATTATTAATTTGATTTAAATTTAATTAATTTAGAATGATTTTAAGAGTTGAGTTAGGCTAACGTTTGAAAAATATTTTTCTGAGTTTTCGTGTTTTGTATAATTCAAAATCGAGTTCTTTGATGCTTTATTACTTTCTTATCATTTGAGTATTGGTGTTTTCTAAAGATTAAAAATGTTATATTTTATTATATTTTAGTTTTAATTTTTTAAGCTGGGTTATATTTTATTTATTTTACATTGTAATTTTATTTATATAATGATTTAATTTGTCGGTTTTACTTACTTACTCTTTTAATCAGATCACTTTTTTATTATCACATTTGTATGTGGATCTATCAAAAATAATCTCTTTATTATATAAGAGTACGGGATTTCGAGCTAGGTGTGATGATAATTTAAAAAAGTATTAGAATATATTTTTATAAAAATAAAAAATAAGATTAAAAGCTCTCATGATTATTAACAAATCCTCAAAGATTGAAGCCTAAATTGAGGGCAGACTTCTGAGAAGCAACGGTAGAAAGCCAACAGATAACCGTTAAAAAGTCAATAATAAACGCCACCGACGAGTTAAATAGTATCATGGGACTCTGTGTAAGGTCCAGACAAGAGTTTACCGGTACCTCCTGGCGCCGGTAAACTCTTCCTCTTGTCCCACGTTACCTCCGGTAACTCTGTCGGTGATCTAGCTGTCGGCACCGACACGCCAGATTTTGTTTCCGGTAACATCTCAATTCAATTCAAAGCCAGCCATTAGAAATTTCTTGTGAGCTGTGACCTAAAATTAAACCGAGTCACAGGTTGGTGCTTAAATGGTGGGTCTGATTGATTGGCCACCAATTTCTGATGGGAGGTTGTGGACACAGATGTCGCTTTCTATTTCCGTACATGACATGTACTTGATCATAACCTTGTGCCCACAGGAAAGATAAGGGTTTTTTTTTCTAATTAGTTAATACCTTAATTTCATTTATTTTAATTTTGAATATATTTTCTGAATAAAATGTCATTAAATGCAGTATGTAAAGATTTAATAGTACACATTCATACTTTTAATCAGTAAAGAAGTTATTTTCAGCCAACTCACATAAAAAATAATTGTATGAATTGATTATGATAAAGAACTTATTTTTGGATTATGTTTAATTTTTAAAAAATTATCAGAAAAGTGTTATTATTATTTTAAATACATATTAAATAAACTATATAATAACTCATATTTATATATTAAAATATTATTTAATAAGTAAAATTTCTAATAAAATTATTTTAATATAAAATTGATCTTAAGACTTCAATTAATAAAGACTCTTACCAAATTTTATTATTTAATCTAAATTAAAAATAAATTTATAATTATAATTATAATTATATAAAACCTTACAACATATATTTAATAATTTAAAAATAAGGGATTACGATCTTACAATTATAAGAAAATAAATTCTAAAACTCTCACATACAAATATATCTCCTCTTATTCAAAATAAATGTCGTTTTAATCTTTTAAATGAATGCACATTTATTAAGAAAGTTAATAAAATATTTGATATACTCTTAATAATTACATGTTGAAGTGTCTTAAAATTATAATCTATGTAATTAGGATGTGAAAGAAATTAAATGATAATTTTAAAAATACAATAATAATCATATATAAAAAATCACGAATAACACTTATTTTAAATAATTAAAATTTCTCTTAAACGACTTTTATTTTAATGAGAAGGAGGGAGTACAATACAACCATTAGATTAAGGCATTATTAACTAAAAGAGAAAAACAGCACTCTTCTGCTTCTGACATGGCCCCACATACAACAACTTCATGAGATCATGTGTGTCTGAAAATTCTTCCTCTGTACGGCTGTCAATCGCTGGGTCCCACATCCCTTTGGGCCCACATTCCCACATGATCTTACCATCTAAATTTGACCGGTAAAGTTGATTTAAAAAAAAAAGAAGAATTCTACAGGGACAATTCCGTCTGTAAATAAAGTCAGCTGCCAACGTGGCATTATCTGATTAGTCCTCCTCCGAAGAAACCAACAAAAATATCTCGGCACAGATCACTAGACAGTATCACGTGATGCTTGGGGGGGGTATATAATCACATACTCCCACTCATACAGACACATACATGCATGTTCAAGTTCAACCACTGTGCATAAAACACTGCTTAGCTTAGCTGGAAGGGAACAGATTTCGATTCTCCGTGTGCATGGGGTCCACTTTTTGTAACTTCTTAGAATCTACTTAAGTGGCGAATCGCCACGTCGGATCCAGCGCGTAGACGCGACTCTTAAATATTAGGAAGGTTACGACGTCACTTCGTTGATCAAACCCCATGTGGTACGTGACAACCAACATGTAACTAAGAGGGAAGACATTTTCTTAATGACAGTGAGTGACCAACTAGATACTTAATTATATTCAAATATTTTGCTTCAATCAAGTTTCAGATTCATGTAAAAATGCGTAATTAAGTAGTTTTCTGAGGTCAAAATAAGGTCATATACGCGTGGTTAAATAGTTTAAAGTGAAAAAGTATATTCTTTAATTTGATATATAATTTACTAATAAAGTTACTATTTTGTAACCAGGTTTAAGTATATTATTTAATTTCTTACATAATTGATAAGATAGCGAACTTTAAAATAACTAATAAAGTTATCATTTTGTGACCAAGTAATATAGTTTTAAGTCACAAAATAGTTTTTTTGGCAAAATGTAAAAGGAATATTGCTTACAATTAATGTCTTTTCTCGACTCTTGTAAAGTAGGAAGTCTTGTATACTAAAATTGTTGTTATATATAATATTTATAATTTATCATATATTTTAAGAACAATAAACATTAAATTTGTCACTTGCGTAATTTATGAGTTATTTTATATTCTAAAAATAGTATGCATGTTATTTAAGAGTTGTATTATGACGGGAGTAATTATTGTTATAAAATTAATTAAAGATTAAATAAAATTAAATAATTTAAAATAATTAAAGCATAAAATTGACTGAATAAGTAATAAACTGATTATTTTTTAATAACAGAGATTATTAAATTAAATTGAACTGAAAATTAAAAATTAAAAATTAACAATTTTAAAGTTTTTACTTTTACTATAAAATTGGTCAAACCGGATCAGAATTTATGATTAATTGAACAAATTGATGGAGTTGGAATATTCCATTTAATGCATGATTGCCTGATTTAGGGCACAAGAGCATGTGGTGTTTGTCCAAGTTTGACGTACGTGGCCATGTTGTTCCCTTACCGACACATGGAGTAAAAATATTTTGTAACATATATTCATACCGACGAATTGGACCGACTTTTTTTTTTTTTTTGAAGGGGACAAGATGATTAATTCTAAGATATGGTTTCCTTAAATTTATAAAGTATGGTGAGATGATATGTACGGTTTAATATAGCCCACAACTTGCCATTTCTTAGTTATAATTCAAATAGACTAACAATTATTTCATTTCTCGATTTATTAACATCCCGGTCTCTCTATTAATTAAAAATAAGGTTACGTATTATTGAACATTTTCATATTGATATTTAAGCACTAATTAGCTTATAAAATAATGAAAGGAAAATGGTAGGCACGTTTTAGTCGTTACCAAGGTACTTGATAGTTGCAATACCATTTACTTCTCGTCCCCTTGTCTTTGAAGTGAAGAAATCGACTTAGAAAGACACTTTTGTTTGTTCTTTTAAACGATATGTATTTACATGGAAAGATGAACGAACTTGTATCCTACCTAATTTACATGTATGGCTTTGTACCTTCCAAGGAATTGGGTGGACATGCATAAGCATTTTCTATATAAATTCACATTGACTATAGAAGTTACAAGAAACCCATGATGTATATTCATAAGATTAAAAGATTAATCCAAGCATTTTCATCAAAGCAAGAAGACAAAAAAAGTAGGGTTTTACCAAAATTTGCTTATGTGAAATAGAAGTCTTTTAGAAGGAAGTGATTCAAAGAGTGCATTCCAAGTCATGAAAGAATAGTTCCATGAAGCACAATTCCCTTCCAACTCATAATATTTTTATAAAGAGTACATTTGAAGGGATTGATCCAATGAGTACATCTCAAGCAAGTAAAAGGAAAAGAAAGGAAAAGAAGATAAAAGAGACCCATCATTTATTTTAGTTTTTTAAATATTTTTAAGCATACAAATTCTTGAATATTATATAATAAACTATTTTGACATAAACATTAAACGACACCCTTTGATGTTTGTTAAGATCCCATATTTATATATAACTTTATTTGCATGCAAAGCCTCTAACATTTGAAGGATACTATAGCCCCACTTTAGATACTCCTTTAAGCTAGTGCTTTTGTCACAACTAATGCATGCTTAATACTTAAAAGGTTTCTTAGTTGGAGTTTGATGGATGAAAGTGAGTAAGTGGTAAAGTATCATGTTAGCAACACTTAATTTTAACATCAAAATGCCAAAAACAAAGCCTTTTTAACTATACTCAAGCTAATGTATACCATATAAAATGCACTTACCACTCTAACAAGACTTTGCTTAACTACAAAGGAGGTAAGGTTAAAATCCCAAGATGTGGATACTTAATGCATAAAATGCCCATTTGAGGCTTAATTCATGGAATGGTCAAACACTAAAATCTAAGAAGAAAGTGACCTCCCAAAGCTTTTAAATTTACCAAAAGTCATATGTGAAAACTTCATTATAGTTTCCTTAGAAACTACTCTAACACTTGCAATAAAATTTAATGTTAAAGTTTAATAAATTTCTTTTTAATTCAATCATAGTTAATTAAAACTTCTAAACATTTTTTAATAAACTTAATTTTTAATTTTATTTTAAAATAAATTTTAAAATATAATATAAATAAGAATAATATCATATTTCATAAAATATCATATTAAAATCAAAGAATTAATGACATAAATAAATTCCAATTTTTGAACATTATTTATAGAATCTTGCTATAAAATTTAGATGGATTTTCATATACTCAAAGAATTAATAAGAAAATATAGTTTTAATTATTTAATTGTTTTTGTGATGGGAAAATTAAAATTATATTTATTGAGTTTAAAATAAAATAAGATGTCTAAAATAAAGCAAGAAGTATGATTAAAACTCTTAGGTAAATTTCTTTAAAGTAATTTAAATCTTATCCCATACAAAGAGTAGTAACAAAACAAAAAGAGTTAAATATTCGTTATAATAAGAAGGTTTGAATGCCCAACTCACTCTAATAATATCACATTAAATCCTCTGTTCTTACTCTATTTTATTAAATCTTATTTATATACTTATGTAAGATTTACATAAATGTGTAAATAAAATTTAATAAAACTATAAAAGAATAGGAGATCTCATAAAAATCTTACATAAATTTGTAAATAAGATTTAATAAAAACTATAAAAGAATAGGAGATCTGATCAAAATAATAGCATTTTGTGGAAAAAAAATATTTTTAGAATTTTTAATATGTAAAATTGGAATAGGATGTGGGTAGAGAGAAGACTTGAAAATGAAGACAAAGGGGGAGTGAATTCTTCAGTAAAAGGCAGACAGCTAGCAATGAAGAAGGTCCCTCACCTAACATTAACATAACATAAACCCTCTTCTTCAATCACCACCACCACTACCTCCACTCCATTGCCACTCTCTCTCTCCCTCTCTCCCTCTATTCACTTCCTTTTTATGCTTTGTTTCTTCCTCTCTTCTTAGTTCTCATCATTTCACAAACTTCCAAACCCTCTCTCTCTCTCTGTCTCTTAACAAGTTTAAGGTACGGAGCTTCTTGGTTTTAGTACACTTCAACTGTTTTTTTCATCTCCATGGTGTATACCCATCTTTTGTTTCTGGAAAAAGTTTGTGACTTGCATGTTTGAACTTAGTTGGTTCTGAGTTCAGGTTTAGCCCCTGTATTTGTTGAGTTTAAACCTCAATTTTGGTTTCTTAGTTTTGGAACATGAGGTTAAATACCAATTCCTGCATGTGTTGTTTGGTTGCTTGGAAACTGAAAGAAAGTGAAATTAGGGGACGCATTTTTTGTTCTGTTTTTCGAAATTTCATAAACCCTTCTATGAAGTTTAAGTGCTCAAAATCTTACCTTTCTTGCAACTTTCTTCCTGCAGACACTTGGAGCAGAGTAAATTGGCAAGAACTTCAAAATCTTCGGCTCATAATTAACAAGGTTCGCTTTTTAATTCACTTAAAAAAAGAACATTTTCATCTTTTGCTAACTTAAGCCACGCGTGAGTTGACCAGATTTTCACCTTAATTTTCGTGCCCAGAAGAGAATTCTTCTCCCTGAGCTTAAATGTAAAACAGAAAATGGGGAAAAAATCCAATCTTTCCTTCATTTCGACCACTTCATTTATTTTGACGTTTTCAGAAATAGCAACACTTTTAATTCTTTAATATAATCTTCTTGACGAGTTGAACTCTAAATTGGAACCGTATCTGCAACAGTTCCGCTATAGTGCACCACACGGTTCATTTGCTGGCGTTATCTGTTGAACCCACATATAAAAAACACGTTTTCCCCTAGCAGTTTCTCACTGTTTGACATATATTTTCTCTCAAAAATTTTCCCAGGAAAGTGACACTCCCCCCGCAAGAAACCATGAATGAACCAGTTAATTTCTTGGACGAGATAGACTGCGGCAGCTTCTTCGACCACATAGACGACCTCCTCGACTTCCCCTCCGACGACGTCGACGCCGGTCTCTCTGCTCCTGACAACAAGAACAACAACGTCAACAACGGCACGTTCCCTAGCCTTTGGTCGACTCAGTCCGAGTCTCTGCCGGGTTCTGACTCGGTGTTCTCTAGCAACAACAACAGCGCCTCAGACCTGTCGGCCGAGTTGTCCGTTCCGGTGAGTTTAATCTGACTAATCCACGTGTCGGTCCGACTGTTTCTGGACCGTTAGATTTCTTCGCGATGACGTAACGATGTTAGAAAATTATGTTATCTTTCTGTTATGTTTTACTTATCTTGCCTGCCAGGCTGGCAAAGTCCGCGTTAAGAGTTTCGAAAAATCAAGTGAGAGGGTAGTCTAGTAATTTCAAGTGGTGTCGGCGACAAGGTGGATTGTCTCATTCATGCTTAAATAATTAGGTTCGGTTATGGAAGTCACGTGGGTTGTCATGTGCTCTCTTTAAAGTGCAATAGTTGGTGACGTGGAAAAGTTGGCTTGATTATTTAATGGAATGTTAATCATAGTTAGTTAGACTTAGTGACTAACTAACTAATATGACAGTGAGGTTCCTGTACCACTGGAGCTTTTCGCACCTTATGTGTTGTTGTTTTTGTTAGGCATTTTGGGATTTAATGGTATATGTTATTGTTCTTGTAATTGCAGTTTGAAGATATTGTTCAAATGGAATGGCTGTCAACTTTTGTGGAGGATTCCTTCTCTGGAGGAAGCCTTACTATGAAAAGGGAGGAGTCATCTTCCATCACCAAGGAGTCCTCTGGGCATCAGTTCCAAATGTCTAGCCCGGTTTCGGTTCTTGAAAGCAGCAGCTCTTGCTCGGGAGAGAAAACTGTGCCCCGCAGCCCTGAGGTCAATGCCTCCGGCAAGTGTGGAAGGGCTCGCAGCAAACGACCTCGCCCTGCTGCATTCACTCCCCGTCTGCCTGTTCAACTTATCTCACCCACCTCATCAGTCACCGAGGCTCCCCAGCCGATCCTGCCGCCCAAGGTTCCGTCCGATTCTGAGAACTATGCCGAATCACGACTCGTGATCAAGATACTGAAACATGTGTCTGCGGAGCATAAGAAGAAGAAAAAGATCAAGCTTACAGTTCCATTGGGTCCAATGGATGATAACCAAAACTCGTCTCCTCAGCAAGCTGTGAGGAAGTGTATGCATTGTGAGGTAACCAAAACACCTCAATGGAGGGCAGGGCCAATGGGACCAAAAACACTTTGCAACGCTTGCGGTGTTCGCTTCAAATCAGGACGACTTTTCCCTGAATATCGTCCTGCAGCAAGTCCAACTTTTGTTCCATCCGTACACTCCAATTCACACAAGAAAGTCCTCGAGATGCGAACCAAGATCGACCAAATTCCAATGACCGGAGCGATGGAAAACTCACCAGAGTTGATTCCCAACGACCACAACCTTGCAATTGAGTACATGTGATGAAATGGGACTTCCAAGATGGAAACCTGTGACATTGCTGTCTCCTTATCTTGAGTCTTTATGTTATTTGGTTATAGCTTTTCAATTTCATTTCTTTGTTCATTGGTTTATTGTACAGGGAAGGAATGGGGGATAGGAGCAAAATAGATGACCACATTTTTAGCTAGACTGTATGAGACAAACTGAGAAAGGAAAGGGTTAGGAATGAGATGGAAGGTTAATGATATTAGGGTTTTAGGTTTAGCCATTGGTTGGTGTTTGAGGTTTAGGAGTTTGAGGGTCTTTCTTTTTGCTTTTTGCATTCTTTTCTTATTTTCCCTTCTCTTCCTCTCCATGGGAATTCTTTTTGCAGTTCAATTTGTTACTAGAAAATTTCTAAGACTTAAGTAATGCATCCCTATTCTACCATCCAAGTTTCTAGCTTTCTGTTTCGGGTCCAAAGCTCGAAATCTTTTTAATTTAGCCTCGAATCGGGTCTGAAATCGATCAAAATGAGTTTTATCACGAGCCCGTCCACTTAAACAGTAATAGAGCTTCTTGTCAAGAAAATGTTGGCAAAGTGGAATGCAAGCAACTTGTGCTATTTGACATGAGAAAATACACTCGAGTTAGTATTCTAGCTCACGAATTTGATAACTTTCAGGGACCTGAAATGATTCATTTCTTGACACAAAACGATCACCAAATCTTCAGTTGTGTAAACCCTAATCATGCATTAGCTTGTCATTTGGAGGCATGTCGTAATCTGACCCAAAAAACATAAGGAATTATTAGTAATGATGGACACATGAACATCAATCATTCTAGTTTAACTTTGACGTTCTTACAAGTTTGATTGAACTTATAATCACACAAGGTATGACATTCTTGTTAAGTAACATATTTTAAGGTGGGTTGATAGTGAAACTGTTGGATGGAGACATTGGAAAAGACAATGCACCATAAGTGTGAATTTGGGTCTATTCAATCACCCACTTGATAGGCCTCAACAACCGAATAAAAACACATGTCGTAAGGAGACATTAATCTACACCAATGTTGAACAATGAACACTTACCTTATGTTGCATATGTAAGTTTTTTTTATAAATGTTTTTAGAAAAAGACTCAGAGTCAAGCAGAAGGAAAGCGTTGATATATATAGTCATTAAAAGTTAAATAAAGGAATTGAAGTTCTATGATGGGGTTGGGCCTATTTCGAAATTGGTCAGCCCAAAACCTGATCCATTAGGGTACATATTTCTGAGGGTTTCTGATTTCAGTTGTCTGAGGAAGTATGCAATGTGATAGTTCGAGTGTGGCGAAGAACTTAAGAAATTTAACTTGAGAAATACAATTTTAACTATGTATTACTATTTTGATAAGCTTTTGGATGGCAAAAATGTTTGAATTTGATGAAGTTTGACTCGATTTAATTCGAATTTAACATATTAAGTTTGAAAAATATTTAGATTTCATTTAAGTCTTAAGTCGAAATGTGGTTGATATGTATAGTTACCCTTAACTATATTATCTTCTTCTTGATTAATTGTGTTTTTAATTTAAAAATAGAAAAAGTATTTTAGTAAATTAATGTCAATCTATTTGAATTAGATTCAAGTTGATATTTAATTAGAAAAATCTAAATTCAAATTTTCAAGAATTTCACATTAAACAAGTAAAGAATGTTAAAATAGTTTATAAACCTTATAAGGTATCTTTTGGGGTGAAGTTAGACCCATATTTATTATAGAGCCTAAGGCCATCTTCAACCATTCTACTAAAATTTTACACTAAATTTCTAACTCTTTTGTACCAAAATTTTACACTAAATTATTATCAAAGAATATACCACAATAATTTAGTTATTAACTAAATTAATTTATACTTATACAATGATTTTTATTTATTTATTAAAAATTAAAATAAAATCATTATTCTTAATTAATTAATATATACTTTATATTAAATTAATATTATTTAAAATAATATTATTGCAACAAAAATCGATAACATAGACAAATATAAACTAATTAAAATTTCACATTTAACCTTTGATTGTAATTGTAATATATTTTAGTTTGGTTGTAATTTCAAATATTATTGTTGAGTTTTAATTTTTAAATCAATGTTATGGTTTAAATTTATGTACTTTTATTCTTAAAATATTTTATTAATGAATTTATAACAATTATAAATAAGAATTATAAATAAATATTAAAAATAAATTTAGTATTATATTTAATATTAGTGTCATTTTAAATGCCTCCATAAGATCTTTATAATGATATATTTTGTGTAAAGTAATATATATTTTAAATTTAATTACTTAGTAAATTATGTAAATAAATCAAATTGTAAAATGATAAAAAGAAATAAATTAAAAGAAAATAAACAAAGTTTTCTTTTTACAACTTTTGGTGCATGAATAACAACACACCAAATTCATTACATCATTTTGGTGTAGAATATCGGTGTCTTCTTTGGGGTGATTTTATTGCACCAAAACACTTATTGCATATGCCTTGGTTGGAGATGCCCTAAACTTATCTCAATAGTTTAAGGTGATGCCTGATCTTTTATAACCCTTTGCCTAACATACTTATCAGATGTTCAGCCTTATTGTGGGCTGAGGCAGTATGTCAAGAATCCTATATCGAGCAATATGTCAAGAATCCTACATTGAGCAAGTAAGGAATGTTAAAATAACTTACAAATATACGACAAATATTCTTTTATAACCCTTTTTTTTAGAAGTTAGACTCAAATTTACCAAGAATCATAAAAAGAGTTCTTTCTTTTCAATACTGTTAAAATTAGAGAATAATCAGTCTTATATCTATTTATCTAGACTTGATCATTTTAAATTTAAATCTATTACCATACAATTCGTGATGACTATGATCTATCATATTTCTGCAATTTAAAGAATGGTTTCTAAGTGTTGACACGCTGACCGTACAACTCTGTGTTTCTCTCTATCTATTAAACAAAACATTCAATTAATGGTTTTGCATTGAAATGGCTGACTTATAAGTTAACTTTAATCTCGAACTCCACAGTATAATAAAAATAATTAAATTATAAATATTTTCAAAAAGTAAAAGATCCCGTAAAGATGACCTAACAAACACGGGCAAAGCCGCCGCTCACGGCCATCGGATCGGCACATAAGCAGCCCGGACTCGCGGTGCCCACACGTTTTAGTGATCAATGCTTGTCGAGACAGAAAGGCAATGCTTCTTTCCTATGATGTAACTAAAGGACAACTTTAATGCGGTCTTACGTCTTAGTTGTTCTCTTCCCTTCCTATTGGGTTTGTTTATATGGAAATCTATGTGTTGCCTGCCCTTAACGTGTGGTAGAAGACATCTTCTCTTTGTTTTCGAGAGATTGGCTTGCCAACTACGCCCATGATTATTTGAGGGGTTAGCAGTTAGCGAGTTAAATGAGATGAAACGTAATATACTTCTATTATTTAGTTGAGGGTTTTAAAATAGAACGTGACGAAAGCAGAAAATTTTATATTACATTATATTATATTATAAACGATAAAAATATGAAACTTTTGATTCGAAGGATTTATAATGAAACATAAAATAATAAATATATACTATCTAATATATTCTCAACAATTTTATAATATCAATTATTTCTTATAACTCTAACACCTTTTTTTCCATATTTATTTATTACGGTTCACAAAAATAGTATATAATTAGTACTAATTTTATATTATTTCTCCTTACCTAATAATAATATTTTATATTATTAATAATAAATTGTATATAATTAATAATAAAATTTTATTAATGAAATATAAAATATATACAAATATTCTTTAATTGTTCGTATATATTTCTATATGAATATAAATATAAATATAAATATAAATAAATTATTTTAAATATAAATCACATATAATAGAAAAATAAATTTAATAAAATAAAATCTATTAAATAATTAATAATAACATTTTATATAATTAATAATAAATTGTACATAATTAATAATAAAATAATAAAATTTTATTATTTTATATATATATATATATATATATATATATTATTTGTCACGATTGTGACTTGAACTGTGACTTTTTAATTAAGCACAATTTTTGCTTTAAAATTATAATGTTAAACTTCCTGTAACAACCATTTTAATAGAAGGGGTATAATAGTCATTTTTATATATTACATTCTATTCTATCCATCTTCCAAACAACATTTCACTATATTACATTATAAACTCTTCCATCCATCCCAAACAACTTTTCTCTGTATTACATTACATTTCATTATAAACAATTCCGTTTTGTTCCATTTCATTCTATTAATTAACATTCAATCAAACAAACCCTAAAGTCTTACAAAATTTAGCCCAACGGAGTTTATTATAAATGCTAATAATTTATACTTTAATTTTTAATTTTAGTAATAAAGAAACCTATAAATAAATAATCGTAATTGTAACACCCAAATACCCCTTGGGAGGATATGTGGATGTCACCCAATACAGTACAACATGACAAACACATCAAAACGTTTCACACATGCATTTTTTTAAAACCTAAACGGAACCCACATATAATACATCTCAGACTTTCCATAAACAAATCCAAAGAATATGTACAGGCCCAAATAAACCAAACAAAATACATATTCGAGTGACACAAAAACTCTGGCTCAATGGTGAGAGGCGTGTTCTTAGAAACAACAAAACCTTGAGGTCATGGGTTCGAGCCGTGGCTCACCCATGACCAAAGAGGACAAAACTGATTAATGGTTGGATGCCGCGGTATCACCCGCAAACACTCGCCGCAGTATAACCTGCAAACACCTACGGGTGGGAGGTGGGGTCCAACATTAAAAGGAATTTAGTCCGATTTATGTTCTGTCTCTTTGATATTTTGGCATGCATTCATGGTATTTCCGGGTACATTGGTAAAATGAAATTTCGGATTGATTCGGACAATATTAAGATAATTTTTAGTAATTTTTGGAGACTTCAATGATTTTTAGAAATTATTGGTGACGTATGGAGTATTTTTGGAATACTTATTTGGCAGTCATCTTTTATGACGGAATTTTTGGTAAATTTTTGGAAGTTGTCTGGAACTTCTGGGAATTAGTTGATTCCACAATCATAAGTGTGCTTTTCACTATTTCAGTAAGCCAATAGTAAAAATTGAATAAGTGGCCGACTTATATAAGGGTTAGACAGAACCGTGTATAACTCATAAAATTCAGTTCATTTGCTCACGACCGATGCTCTTCATCATCGTCTGTCGATCGATCGCTTTTCTGCGTGAAATAACGAGGTTAGTCCTTTAGATCATGAATCTTTTCTGGTGTTGGTTGAGACATATAGGTATATATGATCTGTTAGATGGTTTTATGGGAGGATAAGAAAAAGGGGAAGGAAATTTTTTGATCTATCATGTTTGAAGTTTTTGATGATTCTGATAGGTTAGACTGGCGTAAGAGGTTAATTGTTAAGTGATGATGCTAAAAGAATTGAGAAAAATTGAGAGGAAAAAGAAAAGAAAGAAAAAAAAAAGAAATGAACAGTGCTTTTCGTAAGGTAGGAGACGATGAACAGTGTCGGTGAATAGTAAATAGTAAATAGTAAATAGGAATAGTGAATAGTAAATAGTCAATAGTAAATAGGAATAGTGAATAGTAAATAGTAAATAGTGGTGAATAGTGACTAGTGAATAGTATTGCTACAGTACAGTATCCGTATTTGTGAACAATATCTGTACGTATTTGTGAACAGTAAGAATACGTATTTGTGAATAGTAATACATATTTGTGAATAGTAAAGATCCCGAAAATTTGCATGAACATGCATCATGTATCATACAGTAATTATGCACAATAATAATTTGTATCTGTGTTCCCTATTATAGAGGAACGACCACTGCCAGATATTGCAGGGACTTCGAGACAATAAATGGTATGGGAGATTTAAGGTTAGTAATCCCGGTATTTCAGTCAGTAAGTAAGATAGAAATTTCGATCGTCGTCATGCCTCTGATAAAATTAGAAGTCATAAAGGCGATCGATGTCGAAATTTGATGGCAAATCGATCATATCGATAATGTCGATGTCGGTCAATAATGTCGATAATGTAAGTAATTTGACGATAAAGTTTGTAAGTCGATGTCGGGAATTTCGATAAGTCGATAAGTACTATAGGTAAAATCAGTATAAGAGACCCGGGACGGTCTCACTTTGAGTTGATACATCTTGAATTGTGTTACATTAGGACGATGAATGTCGAGTGCTCATGTGTCTTTATCTTGATTGTGTCTTATTCGGACAATGAGCGTCCGAGGTAATTGTTGTATGATTATGTTATTGAAGTGCTAATGTTATTGCACATGAAATGTCCGAAGCGATTTGTTCTGTCAGGGTTGTGGGTAAATAGGCATACTAGAAGGGTCTGTAAGCGCTTACGTGACACTTGATGTCGAGCCTTTGGCTTCGATATGGACACTTGATTGTCGAGACTTGATCTTCGTGACACTTGGGTGTCTTTTGATATGGACACTTGATTGTCGAGCCTTTGGTTTCGATATGGACACTTGATTGTCGAGATTTTGGTCTTCTAAAAGTCCGTTACCCATACATTTTATGGACTTCGATTTGTTAGGTTGTGGTCGCGTGCAACCTTGAGGTTGGATCGCGTGCAAACTTAAGGTCTTGAGGTACGTAAAACACAGCCCAACAAAACGCGGACCCAACATTAAAAGCGATCTGCTTACGAAGTGCATTTTTCCTGCTCGAGTATTAATCTCGATCTCGAATGCATCGCGATATCGTTATTGTGAAAAGAAATTGGGTAAATTAGATAAATGATTACTCACTAAGCTATAAGCTTAGCACGGATTTGGATTGCCCGTGTACAGCAAGCAAAGAGATTAAGGATGGGACAAGTCAACCGCGCGATGGTCAAAGGAGTTTGATTTTGGGGTTGCGCGAAAATGTATTTTGCTTGATTTGTTTGGGCCTGTAAATATTCTTTCGATTTGTTTATGAATTAATGAGATGTATTATATGCGTGTTTAGTTTGTTAAAAATGCATGTGTGAAACGTTTTGATTTGATTGTACTGTATTGGGTGGCATCCACATATCCTCCCAGGGGGTATTTGGGTGTTACATCTTTTGGTAGCAAAAGATGTAACACCCAAATACCCCCTGGGAGGATATGTTTTTAATGTTGGACCCCACCCCCCACCCGTAGGTGTTTGCAGGTTATATTGCGGCGAGTGTTTGCGGGTGATACCGCGGCATCCAACCATTAATCAGTTTTGTCCTTTTTGGTCATGGGTTCGAGCTCTTTGCTCTGTACCTACACGGGACAAATCCACCGTGCTAAGCTTATAGCTTAGTGAGTAATCATTTATCTAATTTAACCAATTTCTTTTCACATTAACGATATAAGCATGCATTCAGAGATTAATAATCAGGCAAAATGCACTTCAGAACATATCGCCTTTTAATGTTGGGTCCGTGTTTTGCGTTGGGCCCGTGTTTTGCGTACCTCAGTACCTCAAGTTTGCACGCGATCCAACCCAACAAATCAGAAGTCCATAAAACAGAAGTGGGTAATGGGACTTTTCAGAAGACCAAAATCTCGACACCGAAGTGTCCATATCAGAAGCCAAAGACTCGACACCGAAGTGTCCATATCAAAAGACACCGAAGTGTCACAAAAGACTGAAGTCTCGACACCGAAGTGTCCATATCAGAAGCCAAAGGCTCGACACCGAAGTGTCACAGAAGCGCTACAGACCCTTCTAGGCATGCCTATTTACCCACAACTCGGACAGAACAAATCATTCCAGACATTTCATGTGCAATAAATTAGCACTTCCAATAAAATATTCATGCAACAATTGCCTCGGACGTTCATTGTCCGGAACAGTACACAATCAGTACAGACCAAATCAAAGTGAGACCGTCCCGGGTCTCTTACTACTTAACGTTGACTATGATACCTGTATTCTTTACTGAAATTATTGACATTACTGAAAGTCCTGATTACTGACCTGTATTACTTACTGAAGACATTACTGAAAGTCCTGATTACTGACTTACAAACTTTACTGTCGAAATTACTTACATTACTGACATTATTGACTGATTACTGACATTACTGATATGACTGACCGGTTACCGAAATTTCTGATTACTGACTGTCTTTATGACTTCCAATTTTACTGTCGGCATGACGTACGTACTGAAATTTCTATCTTACTTACTGACTGAAATACCGGGATTACTAACCTTAAATCGCCCATACTATTTATTGCCTCGAAGTCCCGACAATATCTGGCAGTGGTCGTTCCTCTATAATACAGATACAAATTATTATTGTGCATAATTACTGTATGTTAAATGAGTATGATGCATGTTCATGCAAATTTTCGGGATTATTTACTGTTCACAAATACGTATTACTATTCACAAATATGTATTCTTACGGTTCACAAATACGTATAGATACTGTTCACAAATACGGATACTGTACTGTAGCAATACTATTCACTAGTCACTATTCACCACTATTCACTATTACTATTCACTATTACTATTTACTATTTACTATTTACTATTCACCGACACTGTTCACACACTGTTCATCGTCTCCTACCTTACGAAAATCACTGTTTATTTCATTTTTTTTTCTTTTCTTTTTCCTCTCAATTTTTCTCAATTCTTTTAGCATCATCACTTAACAACTAACCTCTTACGCCGGTCTAACCTATCGTAATCATCAAAACTTCAAACATGATAGATCTAAAATTTCCTTCCCTTTTCTTATCCTCCCATAAAATCATCTAACTGATCATATATACCTATATGTCTCAACCAACACCGAAAAGATTCATGATCTAAAGGACTAACCTTGTTATTTGCTTTGAAAAGCGATCGATCGACGACGATGATGAAGAGCATCGGTCGTGAGCAAATGAATACACGGTTCTGTCTAACCCTTATATAAGTCGGCCACTTATTCAATTTTTACTATTGGCTTACTGTGGGATGAATAGTGAAAAGCACACTTATAATTGCGGAATCAACTAATTCCCAGAAGTTCCAGACAACTTCCAAAAATTCACCAAAAATTCTGTCATAAAATATGACTGCCAAATAATTGTTCCAAAAATACTCCATACGTCACCAATAATTTCTAAAAATCATTGAAGTTTCAAAAATTACTAAAAATTATCTTAATATTGTCCGAATCAATCCGAAATTTTATTTTACCAATGTACCCGAAAATACCATGAATGCATGCCAAAATATCAAAGAGACAGAACATAAATCGGACTAAATTTGCTTAATATGCTAACCCCTAATTTGGGGTGTTACAACTCTTCTCTCCTTAAGGAATTTCGTCCTCGAAATTCATATCTGATCCGAATATTTTATACCTCCAACGGCTATTCACGGTCAAAAATGGCTAGTTTCTAACGGTCATAAACGGTTATAAACGGCTAGTGAACAGTACCAAAATGGTCTATAAATAGAAACTACTTCTTCCTCATTTACTTCATCCCTCCACATTCTTTCTTACTTACCTTAAACTTTCTTCTAGAAGAAACCAAAGTTCAAAATGTTATCCGCTATCGCATGCTTTGGTATACTTCTTATCATTATGTATCTGTATCTCGTTCTTAGTATTAATTTTGAGCTACGTGAAGCTCACACTTTTTTTGTCTTCTTAGCATTTCCTATGATCCTTATGTTGCTTATTGGCATAGCCTTTGAGCAAGGCATGTAACTTTTTTTTTTCGTCGCAATGGAAAAATAAATGTGTTGCTCTCTATTTCGTCGTCATTGTGATGAGGGATTGATACCTCACTTCATTTGTGGAAAAATGTCCAATAGGATCCTCAATATGTTCACTTTCACTTTCGGAATCAATAACGCCAATATCAAATCCTATTCTACCTCATACCAAATGCATCTAATACCACCAAATATCATCGCAAAGCACTATAGCCACAAAATCAATGTTTCTTCACATAGTTACATAATCATACCAGTCATCAGTCAAAAGGTTCAATTCATATCGTGCGATCGTTAATCTCATCTTTCACGTATTTCCTCTTGTAAAATCACGCAACAATGTGATCAAAGAAACCTACTATCTGATATCATCAATTTGTCGGATCGATTTATAATTAATCACTTTTCTTCTCTAATTTCCTTCTCATATATATTTCTCAATCTCTTCCCAATTCCTCGATTCTTATATCAAATATTTCATCAATAGTCTTTAACATTTTTCCTTTAACATTTACGCAAGTCAATGGTCCACTTCTATGGACCAAAGTCAAACATCAAGTCATCTCATCTTTCAAAATTTGAATCTCTCACAAGCATACCTTCATCAAGAATTTCTACTCTCTAAATTCAATCTTAAATCGAACAAACAATTTAACTCTACAAATATGTATCCTCCAAGTATTTCTTATTTCATCTCACACATGAATATCTAAAAACCATTCATCAAATTTGATCATGAAAATTCTCCTTTCAATTTCCATTACTTATCACCTTAATCAAACAATCCATTTACATTTCTATCACATTTCTCTAATTCCATCTTCCTAAACCTAATGCCCATCTTTTTCATTCAGTCCTTTTTCTCTTTCGTCCAACTTATTCCCAATCATATTCTTTTCCTTTTGGCATCAAATTTGTCTTACTCCCAAACTCACGTCTTAATCTTATTCTTATCTTAACCCGATTTTTACCACAAATCGGGCAACATAACGGCTGTATTTTGACAGCCCACAAATCTGCAATGATCAAACGCACTTCTATAATGCTCACACAATAACCAGAATCATCGGACCTCCCGTCCGGAATCCAACATCAACAAACAACGCAATGTTATACCGAACACGTCAATAAATCATCAGAATCGAATCTCAATACCCAATGCAGTCACCAATACAAATGCATTACCTCATTATTTGCTTATTTGACATCTTAGCTTCCTAAGCTAAACATACATATCGAAAATCAAACTCGTACTTCTGGAACATACTGACATAGAATTCATTACCAGACCTAACTCCGTCTAACCATAATAAGCATGTGTACATGCACGTTCAACAGTCTATTCAACTTCCCATGTCTGAATCACATCAATTCAGAAACTTACGATATGTAACCATCATGACATTCTAATATCGAACCCATTCTTATAATCTTATCCAGAATCACAAATGCTCAACTACCTCATCAACAGTCTTATGAATCTTTTCATACGGACATTCTAGAACCAAAACATGGGACAAACCGCATTAGGCTAGACACAACTCTTCTATTCAAATACAAGCAATAGTTAAGCGCTGGTTAAACCAGAATCGCCTAAACCATGCTCTGATACCAAAAGATGTAACACCCAAATACCTCCTGGGAGGATATGTGGATGCCACCCAATACAGTACAACATGACAAACACATCAAAACGTTTCACACATGCATTTTTTTAAAACCTAAATGGAACCCACATATAATACATCTCAGACTTTCCATAAACAAATCCAAAGAATATGTACAGGCCCAAATAAACCAAACAAAATACATATTCGAGTGACACAAAAATTCTGACTCCTTTGGCCACTGCGGTTGACTTGTCCCAGTCCTTAATCTCTTTGCTCTGTACCTACACGGGGCAAATCCACCATGCTAAGCTTATAGCTTAGTGAGTAATCATTTATCTAATTTAACCAATTTCTTTTCACATTAACGATATAAGCATGCATTCAGAGATTAATAATCAGGCAAAATGCACTTCAGAACAGATCGCCTTTTAATGTTGGGTCCGTGTTTTGCGTTGGGCCCATGTTTTGCGTACCTCAGTACCTCAAGTTTGCACGCGATCTAACCCAACAAATCAGAAGTCCATAAAACAGAAGTGGGTAATGGGACTTTTCAGAAGACCAAAATCTCGACACCGAAGTGTCCATATCAGAAGCCAAAGGCTCGACACCGAAGTGTCCATATCAAAAGACACTGAAGTGTCACAGAAGACCGAAGTCTCGACACCGAAGTGTCCATATCAGAAGCCAAAGGCTCGACATCGAAGTGTCGCGAAGCTTCTGAGACCTTCAGACATGCCTATTTACCCATAACTTCAGACGAACAAATCATTCCGGACATTTCATGTGCAATAAATTAGCACTTCAATAAAATATTCATGCAACAATTGCCTCGGACGTTCATTGTAAAGACATTATCAATCGATCAGACCAAATCAAAGTGAGGCCGTCCGGGTCTCTTACTACTTAACATTGACTATGTTACTGTATTCTTCTTTCAAATTATTGACATTCTTGAAAGTCCGATTCTTGACCAGATTATTTATGAAGACATTCTTGAAAGTCCGATTCTTGACTTACAAACTTTACTGTCGAAATTACTTACATCACTGACATTATTGATGATTCGACATTCTTGATATGGTCGGTTCATGAAATTACTTCTGTCTTTATGACTTCCAAT
Organism: Erythroxylum novogranatense; assembly: GCA_029891385.1. Lineage (NCBI taxonomy): Eukaryota > Viridiplantae > Streptophyta > Magnoliopsida > Malpighiales > Erythroxylaceae > Erythroxylum > Erythroxylum novogranatense. The sequence goes on from CM057230.1 coordinate 95,359,127, forward strand.
TTTACTGTCGGCATGACGTACGTACTGAAATTTCTATCTTACTTACTGACTGAAATACCGGGATTACTAACCTTAAATCGTCCATATTATTTATTGCCTCGAAGTCCCGACAATATCTGGCAGTGGTCGTTCCTCTATAATACAGATACAAATTATTATTGTGCATAATTACTGTATGTTAAATGAGTATGATGCATGTTCATGCAAATTTTCGGGATTATTTACTGTTCACAAATACGTATTACTATTCACAAATACGTATTCTTACGGTTCACAAATACGTCTGAATCATTGTTCACAAATACGGATACTGTACTGTAGCAATACTATTCACTAGTCACTATTCACCACTATTCACTATTTACTATTCACTATTACTATTTACTATTTACTATTTACTATTCACCGACACTGTTCACACACTGTTCATCGTCTCCTACCTTACGAAAATCCTTTATTCATTTCATTTTTTTCTTTTCTTTTCCTCTCAATTTTCTCAATTCTTTTAGCATCATCACTTAACAACTAACCTCTTACGCCAGTCTAACCTATCAGAATCATCAAAAACTTCAAACATGATAGATCTAAAAATTTCCTTCCCCTTTTTCTTATCCTCCCATAAAACCATCTAACAAATCATATATACCTATATGTCTCAACCAACACCAGAAAAGATTCATGATCTAAAGGACTAACCTTGTTATTTGCTGCAGAAAAGCAGATCGATCGACAGACAGTGATGAAGAGCATCGGTCGTGAGCAAATGAATACACGGTTCTGTCTAACCCTTGCCACTTATTCAATTTTTACTGTAGGATGAATAGTGAAAAGCACACTTATGATTGCGGAATCAACTAATTCTCAGAAGTTCTAAACAACTTCCAAAAATTCACAAAAAAATTCGTCATAAAATATGACTGCCAAATAATTGTTCCGAAAATACTCCATACGTCACCAATAATTTCTAAAAAACATTGAAGTCTCCAAAAATTAGTAAAAATTATCTTAATATTGTCCGAATCAATCCGAAATTTCATTTTACCAATGTACCCGAAAATACCATGAATGCATGCCAAAATATCAAAGAGACAGAACATAAATCGGACTAAATTTGCTTAATATGCTAACCCCTAATTTGGGGTGTTACAGTAATAATTTAAAATTTATTTTTCTATAAATTATTTGATGAGTTAAAAATATGAAATTCTTAGTATAGGAATCGTATTCAATACCTAACACTTTGAAATTCTTAAGGAATCCCTTGACACTATAAACTTTGGATTACACAAAAACTAAATGTTCCTTCCAATGGGCCACTTTATCACTATGTGGTTTGGAGAACATCAAAACTCCAAATGATTACTTCATTGCTTGGACTTGGAATCGGAAAACACTTTTTTCACTTGTGGAATTTGGCAAGTCGGTAATGATTATAGACATGAACTTGGTTAAGTTGAAATCGTTCAGATTTTGGACGCTTAGGATGTTCCCACCAAAATCAAAGGTAGTTGCACTCTCAATGGACCTCTTTTTTGGGTTCTAGTGAAGAATCTTATCATGAATGTCCCAATACTTTCAACTTATGCACTTCTTCTTCTTCTACATGATTATTATAGTACGGTTTTATTGAGTTTCCATGCATAATTATAGCTTATTAACAATAATCTAGTAAATGTCCTACTAAATGCAAAGCCTAGAAAAGGTCAGAAGTATACAACCTCGTTCTAACTAATAAAGAGACTATATATATATATATTTATTCTAACTAATAAAGAGACTATATATATATATATATAAGAACAAAGTAAAAAAACTATTACAAGAAAATATTTAAGCTATGTAAGGAAATGCTTAAGCGAAATAGTTAAGGGAGAAAAATATACATAATAACTCGTAATTAAAATTGGTAATTAAATATTTGATATTTGATAATTTAAAATATTATTTTCAAGTAATTAAATATTTTAATGGATGAAATCATAAAATTTGTTAAACTTAATTCTATTTAAATTTTAAAATGTTATTTTGGGAACTCATTTGACAAATAATAGTTCCAACTTCTAATTTTTCAATAGTTTTCATTTTGAGATTTAATATTTTGCTTAAATTAATTTATGAAAATATTACTTTGAAGTAAATTATTATGATTAAATTTAGAATTTGAAATTAAAGCTTAAATTATGGTTTTTGTTAACTTTTAACATTATAACATTTGACAATTAATAAAATTATATTCATCTCACTTATTTAACACTTTGTAATTTTAATTATCATTTTAAAAGACTATCATTTGACCTATGGTTAATATTTTATTCATTATTTATTTTAATAATTTAAAATATTATTATATTAAAATTTGAAAATATTTTAAATAAATTAAGCTTAATTAATAAATTATAATAGAATAATTAATTAATATTATAATTTTAAAATGTAAAATTCAAATAAAAAACAAAAAAGTCATCATGACCTCTTACCAAGGTAACCAAACCTTAAAAGTAAAAAAAGAAAGATTTTAAAATCTAATTTTCACTTGCTTCCTGAACTAACGACAGAGATTCGGACACGGGCCCACCTTTAAGACGATATTTACATAGCTTGTGGGCCCCAGATCAAACACGGAATGACGTCATTTAAAGACACGTTGCAGCCTCTGATACGCTCTCTTCTATAAGAGAGTCGCCTCAGCCTACGGAAACCGCTTTGTCCGGTTGCTGTCACGTTAGCATGGCCGGTTGAAAGACTCGAGCCTTTTTCAGTTTCCTCTGCCTTTTGTCTTCGTTTTTAGTTTTAACCCTAAAGTCAAACTTTTAACCTTCCCCAGTTACGGCGGCAACGGTGACAGCGACAGGCTTGTCAGTGACAAACTCGGTACGGTCCCTTCAAGACATAAAACGACAACCTAATCTTTTAACCTTGGTAATTTATTTTATTATGTTGCGAATAATTTTTTTTAAAGCCCAGTAATATGCAATTAATAGACAAGAATTATGTTGGAGATCATGGGACAAATCTATTACTCATATATTTTTATATTCCATATACCTTGTTCATGTTAAATTATTATTTCAATTCCTTGATATTTTATGTATAAATAATTTTATATACTTGATTAATTTTGGATTAACGAAATTAATACATTGATAACTACGTATGGAATATCATTGATTTTAAGGGTCTCTTGTTTTGGAAAATTAAATACTATTGAGTAAATTATTTAATAAATTAGTAATTAATAATTAAGGAGGTGTTTGTTTTGTTTCTATTTTTTATTTTCTGTTTTATTTTTAAATTCAATAAAAAATTATTTAAGTTTTAATTTTAGTTTTAGTTTTTGATTTATTCGAGTTTTCAAAATAATGAAAACCATAAAAAGTGATTTTATTTATTGTTTTATTTTTATGATCTAATTTTTTAAAGTATCAATAATTTAATTAAAATTTATATTTATATATTTAACAGATTAAAATTAATTATGAATAAAATTATGAACAATTTAATTTAATTTAATTTTATAATTAAAATATAAATTTAAAATATATAAATATTCAAATAAAATTTGATTTAATAATTAAAATATATTTCAAATAAATATTAATTTATAAATAAATTTTAATTTTAAATTATTTATTATATTAAAATAACATAATTTCATTAATAATTTGTTAATAAATATTATATAAGAGATTAATAAATTTATTTAATTATAAATAATTTATCTTTAAGTTTTATTTAAAATGTAATTTTTATTAGTGATAACAATACAAATACATTGACATTAACAACTAAATAATCTTTTGTTTTATTTGAAAGAAAAACAAGATTGAAAGCAAAACTTAAAATTACAATAGAAAATAAAAGTAGAACCAAACGGCATGAGTTCAATCTAAATAATATTTGTTAAGATAAGAATAGACCATTTTATTAAATATTGTATTTTATAACATATCATACTCAAGCTTTTGTAATTTCGAATAGAATCATGTTTGACATAAGAGCCGTTTTGGTTGATGGTAAGTTTCTAAGCCATCTTGCATAATTCTTATGCAAAAAACAAAAAAGATGAAACATAATTTTAGTATAGAGTTTGAGTTGGAAGAAAGAAGAGCAAAGAAACACGTCTGCTTATTTATAATTTCTGAGATAGTACAATTATATATGCTGTTTTATTTATTTAGTCGGCTGGTTTCTGTAATTTCATATCTTTAAAAAAATCTAAGGATTCGTTAGTTTCTATGAAATCTAAGCTATTTCAAACAATTATTTAGTATTTTGTCCGATTAAAACAAATTTGATTGTCAAAGACTCTAATAATTATTAAAAATAATGACCTTTTCATTTGATAGTGGTCCAAATGGGAAAGTTTAGTTCTTATGTGCCCATCAATAGAGTTTTCAGTGGCAATAAATTGATTAATTAATTTTGATTTTGATATATTAATAAATTAATTTAACTTTAAATTTTGATTTATAAATAATTTTATAAAATATGTAATTTACAAACTATTACACAACACACACACACATATATATATATATATAAGATGATTTATTCAATGTACAATAAAATGTATCATCTATAATTCCAATTTATAAATAAAATATGAGTTAATAAAAAAAACCTAGACTTTCGTCAAATTTTCAATTATAGTACGAACTTTAAAAAGTAGCAATGCAATACTTAAACTTTCAATTTTTTCAAATATAATCTAAAATTTAAAAAGTGACAATAAAATGATCAAACTTTTGGTTTTTTCAGTTATAGTTCGACATTATCTGTTGTTCTTCCGATGCTCTCAGCCATTAATGTTTTGTTTGTTCTTCTAATGTCATATATTACTCTCATATTAGAATACACTGTACCAGTAAGCTCTTCGTTTTTAGTTCGTTCTCTTAATATTCTTAGTGTGAAGACATCGAGGCTGCGTAATATGAAAATCGAAGGAAGAGGGCGTTGAGAAAACAAATTGAAAACAAAGAAAAAACTGAACTCAAACCATAAGGTCTTCGATATTGCATAATCTGATTTAAGTTATTTTTAAATAACTGAAATTAAACCATAAGGTTGTTGATATTGCATAATTTGATTTAAGTTATTTTTAAATAACAACGCCGTTTTAGTTATACGATTAATCGACATTGTTGTTTAAAAATAACCTAAATTAGATTATGTAGCCCCAATGACCTTACGCTAATGATTTTGTTTCATTAATCTTCATTTGTTATATTAATTTTGATTGACGTATATTAATAGTTAAGATTTCTGAAACATGTTGCAAGTCATGTTAACAAACTTAATGGAAACACAAACATTGCATTATAATTGAAAAAAATTGAAAGTTTTAGCATTTTATTGATATTTTTTGAAGTTCGGGCTAAAATTAAAAAAAATAAAAGTTTAGACATTTTATTGTTACTTTTGAAATTTGGGCTACAATTGAAAAATTGACGAAAGTTGGATTTTTTTTGTAATTAACCCATAAAAATAATTTCACCATCCTCTTAACAAATTATGATTTTATATGTAAATATTATTGAAGGGTTTACGATTTAAGATTTTGCAATAAAAGAAAGCATTATTAGATGTTTTAAAGGTTATGATTAAAAAATCTTACTGGTTTGACCGGTTCAACATTAAAAGCTTTAAATTGTCTAACTTTTCGTTTTGAATTTTAATTTTATATTTGATTTATTTTAATAATTTTGTTGTTAAAATTAATCAGTCAATTTTCATAAATCAATAAGTTTTATAAATTAAAATAAATCAATCAATTTCATTTAAAATCTCTTTTTCAATTAAACTTCAAAATTTTCGATGGGTAAGAATAATCTCTTTTAATTTAAGAATAATCTCTTTCAATCATATTTCAAATTCTTCAATTTAATTTAATGTTTAGCTAGTTTAATTTTATATCAATTTAATATCGGTTGAGCATTTTAAATCTTAAACTTCTTATCTTACCGATTTAATATCCGGTATAATTTTAAAACAAAATAAAATGCTCAATTTAATAGAAAGATAAATTTAGAGATTTTTTTTCTCTTTTTATCCTTAAATTTCTAAAGTTAAGAGTAGAAAATCCAACCAAAAGATGAGCCATTTCAAATATTTGGATAAGTATGTAGAAGGAAAGGTATGGAGCATATATAGAAATGAAGAAACACATGGCGTGTCCTAGTCAATGTTTCGTTTCATTTCTCCTTTTAGTTAGTCTCCTTCTCGTTAGTAGCATTTAAAATGTACAGAAAACTCCAAAGTACAAACATTCAATAATGTACAGAAAACTCCAAAGTACAAACATTCAACATGACATGTGGAGAATATGTAAGTGTATTTAACCATAGACCTTAGAGAAATTCCTTAAGAACTGCAACGCTCTTAAGATGGTGTCTCCTAATTGAACCGACCAAGGTCGTGATCTGGGGCCGTAGAATGTTGGACTTTCGACAAAACCCTTATACTCATCAAACATCAAATTGTCCTTAGCTCCAATTGTCTCTATCAACATCATCACCAACATTCCCCTTAGTCCAAACTCAGAGTCTTGGTTTAATCTCCAAGTCATAGCCAATCAGAATACTTTTCCCAACCTCACTTTCATTACACTTAGTCTTAAAATGGTAGATTGATTTCCGTTATTACATGAACCCTAATCTCAAAAGGGTAGCTTGATTCCCGTTACATGAACCCTAATCTCAAAAGGGTGGCTTGATTTCCATGACATAACAAAAGGGTGGCTTGGTATCCATTTCATGGACCCTAATCTCAAAAGGGTAGTTTAATTTCCATTACACTAACCCTAATCTCAAAGAGTAGCTTGATATCGATTACATAAAACCTAATCTCAGAAGGGTGGCTTGATATCCATTACATGAACCCTAATCTCAAAAGGGTAGTTTAATTTCCATTACACTAACCCTAATCTCAAAGAGTAGCTTGATATCGATTACATGAAACCTAATCTCAGAACGGTGGGTTGATATCCATTACATGAACGCTAATCTCAAAAGGGTACGTTAATTTCCATTACATAAACCCTAATCTCAAAAGGGCAAGTTGAGTTTCACCAATCCTTTTAACTCTATACGAAACCATTTAGTTAGTCATGACCAAATCTTCTGTACAAGACAGCTTAGTTGGCCATGACTAAATCTTCCTCCCCGACAAAAAATCAGGAGCCCATTTGTAACAACCAGTGAGTCAGTGACTAGAATGGTTGAGTCTTGACTTGAGTGTTTGACCAACTACCACAAAGTAAGCTTAAGAGTTAACTATGGTTAACCCAAAGAACTAGGAACATGTCTAGATAATACTGTTAGGATTGAGCTGTTGAGAGTTTGTTATTGCCTTGATTTCAGAGCCAAAGTGACATGGCCTTTACTTTCACAATCTCGTGATATCAAAATATCCAGATTATGTTGGGATTTGGTATTGTAATTTTATTGTAAAAGAACACTCTTTATCATTTTAAATTATTAGAATATTCTATAATATTAAAAAAATAGAATTTTTTTGTCAATTGAATTATTTTTAACACAGGGTTTTAATATAAAAGACAAAAAAAATAATTATGATTGCATGAATCTATGCTGCTTTTGTTTTTTCTTAAACAAGTAGGGTTTCGGACTAAAAACAGTGGCTGTATAAGAATTGGAGACAAAGATAAGACGAAATCAAAAGTCAAAACTGTAACAGTATATAAAAAGAGAGGAGTTTGAGATCCGAAGAACAAGTGAGAAGATCAAGGATGAGAAGAGACAATAGGATAGGTTAATGAAGGGTGTCGTAAAAAAGCAGGTAACTGGAATGAAACCATGTAATGTTTTTTGAGTTTCACTTTCACTTTGAGTCATGTCTTGGGTGGTCCAAAACGCAAACCAAAACCAAAACCGAAACCATCATCGAAACCAGCCAGTCCCCAAGTCTGTGCTTCTAAACCAACACGCAACACGCAACACGCAACACCCAACACCCAACACCATCCTCTCCTCTTCCTTTTATTTTTATCCTTTGTCAAGTCTTGCCCTTTATCCCCTCCTGTCTGTCTTATAATCTGTAGAAGTCTGGTCGGCAACGAAACCTTCAAGCAATACACACTCTATAAAACTCCAGTTTGCTCTTTGACTTTTTGCTTTCACTTACCACACTCTGTTCTTTGTTCTTTGCTCTGTTGCAAACTAAGCTTTGTGTCCCTCTTAACCTTAAATCTTAGTTCTACTTTGGTTTAGAAGTTCTGGGTTTCTTCCTTTTCCTGTAAAGTTTGGGTCTTGCTGATCAGTTGCATTCTCTGTCACTATCCTTCCTGTTTCAGACAAGCCGGTTGAGTTGTAAGTTATCTTCTTTTTGTTTGTCTCCCCTGTTTTCTCTTTGCAGACTTTTGGGGATCTATTGTTGTTTGTAAGATGATTTCCTATGTTTCAATTCACGATAAAATTTTTGATTTTTTGTCTTGCAATTCTGTGGGAAATTCAAACATGTGGACTCTGCAGGTGTTCTTCATATGCTTCAAGATCAACACTTGCAGCAGAACAAAGAAATGATTAGAGACTTTGGGGCGGTGATTTCTCATAAAGAACCATTTAGAGTTGAAGACAAAGGTCTGGATTCACAACTCTGGCATGCCTGTGCTGGTGGCATGATACGAATGCCACCACCCAACTCTAAAGTCTTCTACTTTCCTCAGGGTCACGCAGAGCACGCCCAAGGGAATGTAGATTTTGGTCGCTGTCGTGTTCCTGCTCTCATCCCTTGTCGAGTATTGGCCGTTAAGTACATGGCAGATTTTGTAACAGACGAAGTCTACGCCCAAATTAGGCTAATCCCATTGAGCAACTCTGAAATGGGGTTCGCAGATAGCATAAGTGATGATGTGTTGTTCAGGGGGGTCGATAGATCTGAGTCTCAAGAGAAGCCTGCATCTTTTGCCAAGACATTGACTCAATCTGATGCTAATAATGGCGGTGGTTTCTCTGTTCCTCGTTATTGTGCTGAGACTATATTCCCGAGATTGGATTACAGTGTGGAGCCTCCTGTTCAGGCTATTATTGCAAAGGACGTCCATGGCAATAACTGGAAGTTTAGGCATATCTACAGAGGTACACCTCGTCGCCATTTATTGACTACTGGGTGGAGCAATTTTGTGAACCACAAGAAGCTTGTAGCTGGAGATTCAATTGTGTTCTTGAGGGCTGAGAATGGTGATCTCTGTGTGGGAATTAGGCGTGCCAAGAGAGGGTTTGGTGGTGGAAATGATAACTCATCTGGTTGGAACTCATTTTCAGGCTACTCTGGTTACATGAGAGACGATGAAAGTAAAGTGAATAGAAGTAATGGGAATACTGAGAAGAAGGGTAAGGTTGGGGCTGAATCTGTTATAGAGGCTGCAAATCTTGCTGCAAAAGGGCAGCCATTTGAGGTTGTATACTATCCGAGAGCAAGCACTCCAGAGTTTTTTGTGAGAGCTTCATCTGTGATAGATGCAATGCAAATTCAGTGGTGCCCTGGAATGAGGTTCAAGATGGCTTTTGAGACTGAGGATTCGTCTAGGATTAGCTGGTTCATGGGAATTATTTCTTCTGTTCAAGTTGCTGATCACATCCACTGGCCTAATTCTCCGTGGAAGCTTCTTCAGGTAACTCAATTTTCATTTCAGGTTAAGTCTCATTGTTTTGGTTGATTATTATATGAACTACATTAGCATCTGATTGTAATGCTATAAACAATCAAAAGTCTGCCTGTAACTTCTTTACAATGACATAGTGTTTGCAAATATCATATTTCAGGTGGCATGGGATGAGCCAGACTTGCTGCAGAACGTTAAACGTGTGAATCCATGGCAAGTTGAATTGGTATCAAACATGCCAGCCATTCCAATCTCACCATTTTCACCTCCAACAAAGAAATTAAGACTTCCACAACCTCCAGACTTTTCCTTGATTGGAGAATTTCCAGGGCCTTCATTTACTGCAAATCCACTTGGATTGAACAGTCCCATATGTGGTGTTTCAGACAATATTCCTGCAGGCATACAGGGAGCCAGGCATGCTCAATTTGGACTATCTTCACCAGATTTCCACTTCAATAAACTACATTCAGGTCTGTTTCCTGTCGGTTTCCAACAACTTAATCATGTTGCTCCTCCTTCAAGAATCTCCAGCAGCAACTTCTTGGGCATTACAGAAAAAAATGAGAATGTTTCATCTTTTTTGACGAACGCAAACCCGACACAGGAGTGTTCGAAAGAAAATGAGGAAAGAAAGACGCCTCACATAGTTCTGTTTGGCCAGCTCATTCTCATTGAGCAGCAGAGTTCTCATAGCTGCTCTGGCAATACTAATGAAAACAGTTCATCAGAGGGAAATCAAGATAAGATGGCCAACTTTTGTGATGGTTCTGGTTCTGCATTGCATCAGAATTGTCCACAAGACAATACTTCAGATGATGCTTCTCTCTGGTACAAAGATCACCAGAAATCTGATCCGAGCCTGGAGACTGGCCGCTGCAAAGTTTTCATGGAATCAGAAGACGTTGGTCGAACTCTTGATCTTTCAGTCCTTAATTCCTACGAAGAGCTTCATGGCAAGTTGGTTAGTATGTTTGGCATCGGGGATTCAGAGATGATCAACAATGTGTTTTTCCGGGATGCAAAAGGGGTGATCAAAAACACTGGAGATGAGCCTTTCAGGTGATATCATATACAGTTCAACTTCCTGAGATTGTGGAAGTATTTGACTAGTCTTTCTGATATATATATATATTTAACTTTTGTCATTTCTTATTGTGACTTGCAGTGAGTTTTTGAAGACAGCAAGAAGGTTAACTATTCATACAGATTCATGCAGTGAAACTATAGGTGGAGGGAAGTAGTTTAGGGTGAACTTCAATCAAATTGTACAGTTTGGAATCTTTTTTTGGTTTGGATGTTATGGAGGAATCCTATTATATCCAATTTTGGAAACATTATAATTTTTGTAGCCAAGTTTGATTATTTTCCCATATTTGTTCTATTTTGAAATGCAAATCTGTATTCTCTGATGCTTTTTAAAAAATAAAAATAAAAGTAAGTCATGTTTATATGGAGATATATAATTACAACCTTAATTATTAATCAAGGTTGTGTTCCATTTCTGTTTTAAGCTGATCAAAATCTTCTGCGAAGATATTCTCGGCTAGAGATCAAAATCAAGTCGAGCGGTGTAAGAGTAGACTTGACAATTACGTTGGGTTTGAGGTGCTTTCTGCAACAGAAAAAACCTTACCACATCCATAAATATGAAGAAGGCTATCTGCAATGCATTCTGCAGCAGAAAACAAAGAAAACATGTGAATTATCAGACTACAAAGAGGGGAAGTATCAGAATGTTCATATGATAAAGCAATTGGAGTCTTACGAGTACATGAAAGAGAACCAGGCGGATCAGGAAGAGAATGAGACGAGGGTGTCCGAACCAGAAGAGATCATCACGTGGTTGGACCACAGGAGTGCTAGAGTCTAATGGTGTATTACACTTTTGAAGTAGAAAGGAGAATAATAACAAGCAAGTTTTTTTGTACTATCAACTTTTAGATTTTCTACAATAACAATTAATTACAATTTACAACTCTTTTTATAAGCCTGAAATTCACAATTAATTATGACCATTCTTCACTAAAATACTCATAACTTTTTTTAAAAAAGTCGTAACTCCATCCCGTTAATGCTTTGAAGCTCCAGATGACAGCAAGTTGGTGCGCTTGGAACGATAACCATCAACAGGTTAGCCATCGGATACAATTTCCAGGAGTAGCCATTTCAACAAAAACTATCTTCTGTGTTTTAATGGTTAATGGTTGGACTCCAAGTAGAAGGGCTTGACCTATGAGACAGTTGACCCAGCCTTGACTTGCAATTACACTTTTGAAGCTATTTCTGAATAACCGACTCATGTCCTATTCAAGTTAGTCCAACAGATTCTTTGTGTGACTTTCATTTTCTATCTTTTCCATAGAAGCTGTTTGTGGAGGCTGTTTCATTAGAGTACTGTACTATTCTATAATTTGCAGTCACACAAGTTATGGATCATTAGATACCACTAACACTAACAGTGGTATGGTCATTTTAAGATCAAGATGAACTATGAAACAGGAACACAAAATCTCTGCAAATCAAAGTCACAGCATAAAGGATTGTGAAAAGCACAAGGTGACGTATTTTGAACTACTGAATCATTGAAGAACATGAAATAAAGAGAAAAACATTCCCATCCATTACAAAAAAAGAAAGAAACATTATACCAGCCAAAAATAGAAAGAAAAAAGAAACAAACCAAACCACACCATTGCTGACAAACCCCCTACACAAATTGACAGTGTGCCACCTACTTCCTACTGTTCTTCTTCTACGGTGGAATCATCGTGTTGAATTAAATTGTTTTGTGAAACCAGCTATATTAAAGCTTACGGAGGATCTTGCAATGGTAATTAAGGTAAAGAAGAGAGGAAGGGTAAAGACCAAGCTGAAGCTTCCAAGACAGCTCAGAAAACTTGAGCTATTGACCTTGAGGATAATTCTGAAGACTGTGCATTCAAGAAGTGAAATTCTGAAGATTGAAGATTAAGGCAGGAAGCTTGAAGCAAAATAAAGGAACCTGCAGAGGTGAAAGTGGAACAACTTTGTTGATGTTTGGGCAACACCTGAAGGGAATTGTTTCTGAAGCTGGAATGAAGAATGTGATGAAGCTGTCTGAACACAAGATCAAGCTGATAGTGAATTCAGAGGATGCTTGTTAAAGCTTGTCCAATCCGTACCACAAGCATATACAAGTGGTCCTCCATGGCAGAATTCTGTTTTCATGTAGTTTTAAAATCAGTAGCATTTAATGTATGTCAGTTGTTGTTTTTTGCATGAGACGTGTTTAGCTCCTGTCTCTTATATCAGAAGTATGCTTTTAATTCCTAACCTTTGATTTTCAGATGTTTAATAAAAAAAACATATAAGAGCTGAATATAAAGCTCACCGTCATCTTCCTCAGTTATTATTATTCAAAGAAAAACTTCATCCTTGTCCACAAAAAACTTTCATTCTTTGTTTTTCCAAGAGTCCTTCAAAGGTTTGAGTGTTAAGCCAATTTGCAAAAATCACAGTAGACAGACATTGGTTCTGAAATTTCATTGTGAGTGCAACGAAACCTGACATTCAAACCAAACCTTACAATCAAAAACCAAAAACATATAGTGTTTACACTTGAGAGGAAGTAGCATTATACATTTAGAGAGAAGTCTGTTTGAAAACAAAAAAATTTCAGAACTGTTAGGATTTATTTTAAATAAATCCCATTTGTATTTTTGGCATTTTTGGATATGGGATATATCCAGTGTTTTGGATTTTCGTCTGCATCGGCGGTACAAGCCGTAAGACGCACTGCTTCGATCTAAATCCGATGCGGAATTTAAGTTTTGGTACGGATTTAAATACCGATCGATACCGCCGATTTAATTTGTACCGGCGATACCGCCGATATTCAAAATACTGGTCAAATACTGGTCGATCTAGGAAATTTTAAAAATTTAGGGTTTTTGCAAAATTTTAAAAATTTCAAAATCTCTTCCTCCTCTCATTCCTCCTTTTTTCAAACTTTTAAAATAATAATAAATATTTTATTACTAATAATAATTATAAATTAAATAAAACTTAAAATAAAATATTTTAATTTTAATTACTAATAAATTATTACTAATAAATTATTTTATTTAAATTTATTTTAATATTTTATATAATATTTATTAATAAAGTATTAATACAAATATTTTATTTTCAAAATAAATAATTTTAAAATTATTATTTATAAACTAATATTTATTTTATATATTTTCAATTATTAAATCAAAATTTATATATTTTAAAATTAATTATATTTATGGGTTGATGTTATACAATACAATTGTATAATATATATTAATATGGACTATTTTGCAATTTTAAAAATTTAGGGACTATTTTATAAATTTAAAAATATCCGAAAGCAGATGCGATGTAAATCGATACCGCAGATCTGATTCAGTTCGAGTCCAATCCGATCGAACCCGGTACGATATTCATAACATTGGATATATCTTGAAGATTTGACTTAAATTCGAAATTATATGATGGAGATTTTGCTTTGGAATTGGGTTCTTGATTTGAAAAAGGAGTCAAGATATATATATGATAAGGATGAAAACCTAACATCTATCTGCAGCTTTTTGTTGAGTGAGTAGGGTCAAGTGTATATGAAGTTTCTTTGGTCTGCATACAAGTTCTTTCAATTTGAATAACATATCTATAGTGAGGGTGATGCACGGTGAGTGTAGGCGTGTGGAGAGGTTCACGAGTTAACAAAATCATTGGCATGCAACCCATGCTAGTTATCTTTGTCTGGAATTTCGTGGAGTACATCACTTGGGTGAAGTGTTTTGTGCTGCGTTTTCTTTGATGTGTTGTCGTGATTGACCCATTGTTATTTCGACGACTTCCAGATCTATTTCAGTGGAGCGAAACCTATCGGGAAGTTGTTCTTTTTCTCAAGTGTACTGTTATTTGTTCTTAGTTGTTTAATCACTTGAGTTGTTCGTTTAATTATCTTTTTTATTAAATATTGTTGAGAAAATCCTCTGTCGAGGTTAGTGCGAGGCGGTCGTACTATTGGGTGTGAATTCTTTCACGGGAAGTGAGGTTGAGTGATAGTGTCAAGGGTTGAGTGGGTCAGCTCAGTAAAGCCTTGGGTAATTCTATTGTACTTTTATGAAAGTGATTAATCTGGGTGAGGGCCCCGCAGACGTAGGCAAGGTGTGCCGAACTGCGTTACCAAATGTTTGTGTTTTTTGGTGTTTTGCGTTTACGATTGTTGATTTACTAGTGCGGAAAAATTAATTTTGGACAGTCTGCGATTTTATTAACGATTTAATTCTTTCAATTGGTATCAGAGCAGGTCACCAGTTCAGAACTTGGTAGCAAGTTGGTGTAGATCCGAGATTCGCAGATATGACTATGAGAAAAGGTGCATCAATTACCAGACCTCCTCTGTTGGATGGATCAAATTATCCGTCATGGAAATCCCGGATGAAATTTTTCATTCAAGCTCAGGGGACAAGAGTCTGGCATTCGATAGTACACGGTTGGACTCATCCATTAATTGTTGATGATAAAGGGGAAACAATTCAGAAAGATCCTTCTGAATGGACCAGACAGGAAGAAGAAAGTGCACTGGCAAATTCACAAGCAATACATGCGATATTCAGTGCTGTTGACGAAGGACGCTTCTCAATGATTTCAGCATGTGAAACGACAAAAGAGGCGTGGGACATGTTGCAGACTATTCATGAATGATCTAAATCTGTGATATCGTCAAAACTACGCTATTATTAGTATGCGGTTTGAAGAGCTAAAGATGGATGAGAATGAGACTATTGAAGATTTTCATGAAAGATTGAGAGATATAGCCAATCGGGCTCATCAACTGGGAAGAAATATTCCAACGTGAAATTAGTCAAGAAAACGCTGAGATCGCTACCTCGAGGTTTATTCGAAAATTGCAGCAAGAGAGGCTCATGATATTGATAATCATCATTGGAAAAGTCATCGGCATTCTCACGACTTTTGAGATGAATCTCTTAAGAGGTAAGCAAGAAAAGAGCAAAGGATTGGCACTGCGGTGGAAGCAAGAAAAAAGGAGAGCGGAAGGCGGAAGAATTGATGTCATGAATGTCGGGGTTTGGTCACATTCAATCCGAGTGTGCTAACATATTAAAGAAACAAAGAGGAAAGTCTTTCACCACAACACTGGGTGAAAATGATTCGAAAGTGATTTTGGCGGTGAGGAAGAATTGACAAATAATGCGTATTGGTTGCTTTACGCAAAAATCCGATTATTTGCTTAACAAGAATCGAGAAGGAAATGTGAAAGCGTAGCAGGAGAAAACTTGAGAATTTCAAAATCAGTTCAGCTCGGAATTCAATTTTAGACTATGACAGTGACAGGAGCAGCTATGATGATAAAGTTGGGAATACCTACGAGAATTACAAGGCTTTGTATGAGAAATTTATGAAAATGCAGAAAAAGAATGAGAGTTTGAAAGAGGAGAATCTTCGTATGAAAAATACTATGCAAGAATTAGAAAAGAAGCTGGCATTGACTTCAGATGAACTTGGTGATGCAAGAATGAAATTAATAAGTACTGAAAAGGGGTTGAGGATGTTGAATGGAGGCACAGAAAAACTAGATAAGTTGTTGGAAATTGGTAAAGTTAAAGGAGATCTTCAAGGCTTAGGTTATAAAGGCGAGTGTTCCAAAGTGAATGAAGAAAAGTTTGAAATGTCCAGATCATTGAAGTAGAAGCAGAAAAAGAGTGATAGATTTATACTTACATGTCATTTTTGTGGAGTCATTGGACATATAAGGCCAAGGTGTTATCAATTATTACAAATGATATTTCAAAGAGGCCAAAATCGAAAATCTAGACGTTCTCCATTAAGTTTCCAAGACATCCATGGAATCGAAGCAAGCTTGGATTAGAAAAGGTCGTACAAGCACAAAATGTAGTGAAGGAAAACCGAAAATGCCCAGATTTGCGAGTTAATTCTTTATTAAGGAAGTAAGCGCAAAACCGAGAGAAATTCCGATTACTTGGATGATGATGCAGAGAATCACTAGATGACAATCAAAACCGAGGGTCTTCATCTCGAATCCGAAGAAACCATCCGAGAGAAAATGTTATGGGGATGTGAGCGAAAGAAGTAAAACAAAAGAAAGAAAAAGGGTTGATTATCAAGAACTTACAGGAAACTCGTGTTATACATCTTCATTCGAGCCAAAGAAAACGCCAGTTTGAGATTCTTGAAGGCACGAGGGACGATGTGCTTTATATTTTGAAGTTTTTTTTAATGGTGTTAAATTGTGATATTGACGTGTTTATGATTCTTCCGCTGCATTTACTGGTGATTATTATGATTGTGATTTTGTTTCAAGAGGTAGACATCAGATTATTTATGATGAATGTTTCATTCAGGGGGAGATTTTAAAGTATATGCGTGACTGTTCGTCATGCTTTTTGGCATCTTTTTGTCCCAAGGGGGAGATACTTGGATATACTTGATGTTTGATTAAGGGGGGATAATTGGATACACTTGATGTTTGATTAAGGGGGAGTATTGGTCATATGATTTGTGTATTTGATGATTATATGTTCAATTTTGTTGTTTAGGAGGAGTTTCGTATTTGTGACAAAAATGCCAAAAAGGGGGAGATTGTTAGGATTTATTTTAAATGAATCCCATTTGTATTTTTGGCATTTTTGGATATGGGATATATCTTGAAGATTTGACTTAAATTCGAAATTATATGATGGAGATTTTGCTTTGGAATTGGGTTCTTGATTTAAAAAAGGAGTCAAGATATATATATGATAAGGATGAAAACCTAACATCTATCTGCAACTTTTTTGTTGAGTGAGTAGGGTCAAGTGTATATGAAGTTTGCTGGCTGCGCATACAAGTTCTTTCAATTTGAATAACATATCTATAGTGAGGGTGATGCGGTGAGTGTAGGCGTGTGGAGATGTTCACAAGTTAACAAAAATCTGCTTTGTTGGCGCAACCCATGCTAGTTATCTTTGTGCTGGAATTTCTGTGGAGTACATCACTTGGGCTGAAATGTTTTGTGCTGCGTTTTCTTTGATGTGTTGTCGTGATTGACCCATTGTTATTTCGACGACTTCCAGATCTATTTCAGTGGAGCGAAACCTATCGGGAAGTTGTTCTTTTTCTCAAGTGTACTGTTATTTGTTCTTAGTTGTTTAATCACTTGAGTTGTTCGTTTAATTATCTTTTTTATTAAATATTGTTGAGAAAATCCTCTGTCGAGGTTAGTGCGAGGCGGTCGTACTATTGGGTGTGAATTCTTTCACGGGAAGTGAGGTTGAGTGATAGTGTCAAGAGTTGAGTGGGTTGGCTCAGTAAAGCCTTGGGTAATTCTATTGTACTTTCGTGAAAGTGATTAATCAGGTGAGGCCCGCAGGCGTAAGCAAGGTGTCTTGAAATGCTGCGTTCTAAACGTTTGTGTTTTTTGGTGTTTTGCGTTTACGATTGTTGATTTACTCGTGCGGCAAAATTAATTTTGGACAGTCTGCGATTGTATTAACGATTTAATTCTTTCAAGAACATTAGAATTTCTGAGTGGTGCTGTAGGATTCATCACTGTGCTCGATAGTTGTAAAGCTTCGACCAGCAAGCTTGACAACCGGCTGCTTAAGTGAAGTGAAGAAGGCATTGCATCATCTTCCTAGACATCGATCGTTAGCCCATCCCACAAGCATCACAGAAGATTTTGTATTTCTTCTCTTTGTGATAGTGCGTGCAGTGGTCTTTGAGTCCATCAAACGCACATAATGTTGTTCTTTTTCTTGGGTGGAATTCGTTAGTTGGAATATTTCTGTAAAAAGTTTACGTTAGATATGAAATATGGTTATAAATGTATTAAACAGATAAAAAAAACTTTCTTGTTCGCTAATATGCTCATGCAGGTTATTTTGATAACTGCATCCCCAATTCCACATGTAATGGATGCAGCGGTGCTATTGAATGTCTTCTTTTCGTTGTTGCATTTCCTACAACTGCAGTCTTCAATATCTTCAGGCTCCATATATAACAAAATGCTGAGTTTTTAAGTTTTGTTTTCCTCGTCTTCATGTCAAAATGAGAGGAGATATATATAGAAGTTTTCGAAGCATCTGGTGTGTGAAGATCACTGCATTCATGACCCAACTACCATTTCGCACATGTAACCAAGAAAATCATGATCTATCTAAGCCATAAAGCATGTCTGCTGAGAATTGCATGATCGGGAGAGCATCTGTAACGCGGAACAAGATCTCCTGTCCAATCTCAGCTATTTATGCGGATTCCGTGTTCATTTATGTGAAATTCATATAAGACCTATATAAATAAATAACTAAAATTTATAAAAAAATAAGACATCATAAAATTAGATAGAAAATTTAGACTCTTGTAATACGGCTTGCAAATTTATAAAAAAATAAGATATCATAAAATTAGATAGAAAATTTAGACTCTTGTAATATGGCTTGCATGGTTTTATTCCATCCATTCAAATTAATCATTAGGTTCAATTTTTGTTCTAGCTCTATTCTACTTGGGTCTTAGTCTGAGGTAACTAAGCCTGAGCTTGAGCCCAAACCTTAACTTGCCAATTCAAAGCTCAACTCTGTCCAATTTTCGCCCGGCCTAAAAGATCAAGTTAGGCCCGAAATGAGATCCAATATACGACTATCAATCTCTATGACGCATCCACAATTACTGAATCCACGCCGTCTATCATCGTTGAGCTCAGATCTTTTGTCCAATATTATGGTGTCTTATTGTGTTCAATGAATCTCAACTATTCATTTATGTAGGTCCTACATGGGTCCTGCGTAAGTCCCATAAAATAAATGGTTGAGATTCTATGAGACAGAATAAGACAGAGTAATATTGGACAGGGGATCTTTTCTCATCACCGCTTGTCTTTTGTTCTTTGTGTCCATGGAAATAGTCAATCGCTGCACGTATAGTAATGGTATCTTACAGATTTGTTTTGCGTAAAGCTGAAGTAATCAGACAAGGTGT
This sequence comes from Erythroxylum novogranatense, assembly GCA_029891385.1. Taxonomy (NCBI): domain Eukaryota; kingdom Viridiplantae; phylum Streptophyta; class Magnoliopsida; order Malpighiales; family Erythroxylaceae; genus Erythroxylum; species Erythroxylum novogranatense. The sequence goes on from CM057230.1 coordinate 95,378,763, forward strand.
CAGAGATTTTACGAATTTTGTATCACGATGATTGTGTATGATCAAGACCCTCGTGTTGTTCCATGGGGTCTCCATAATCTAATTCATGTTTCTTATCTCTCCAACGCTTCTTGTCAGAGCATTACTCATTATAACAGGGAGACATCTGAAGTTGGGTATGTTACAGAAGGTTATAATAATCAAACAAATCATATGGAGAATGATGCTGTTATTGCACATGCTTTCCAGGAAGAACTTTCCCGGGTTGCTTCTACTGAAGAAGCTGGGTTCCATGATCCTCCTCAAGATTTGGTTCTTAAATAGCAATGGCTTGGTCCTTCTGGTGGAGAATGCCATGATTCTGGTAATGTGATAAGCTTGATTCATTGCTTATAGTGGGCGCTCCTTCTGTTTCTCTGGGCTGATTTGATAGTTTGTATGGTTTCTCAGACAATGAGACTGGTCAGAAAGTCTTGGATGATGATGATAGTTGCCAAAAGGAATCAAATCATTGTAATGGCGATGAAAAACTGATTCATACTGCTTAAAAAAAGTCAGAGATGGAAGAGTTGAGATGTGCTTATAGCAGATGAATCTGCTCTTGATGGTGAAGTGGGCAAGAGACTAAATCAGATGGTTCCAGTTCCTGTAAGTATTGCTCAGGGATGACAATTTTATATTTTTTTTGCCTAAGATTGTTCAATATTATGAATTTTACTTGTCCAAATATTTTAATCTCTGCGAGAACTGACTCCTATTTTGTTTTCCAAAGCATGTTCTTAAAACCAATAGACAAATGCCATCAGAAGATGGGGAGGTCTCTTCTCATCAAGACTACTAGACAGGTCTCATGCTGGTTCTTCCTATGCATGTTTTCCTGAATTTAAGCAATTTATTAAATTATGCAAAAATGCCTAAACTTTACATAATTTATGAATATTGATCTCAAGTTTTTCAAACAAATACATAATTCAAAAGTATTTGTAACTTTTTCTTTTATTGATGAAATTGGTAACATATGTTGGTTTAAACCTGACTTTCAAACAATGATGTGTTGTTTGTTTTTTGGGCTGAAAGTATATGATCTGGTTGAAAACAAAGTTGAAGGAGATGGTAACTGTCAGGTTTGTTTTCTTTTGAATTTTAAAGATCTATTTTCTTATTAGCAGCTCACTAACTTCTTTTAGTTACTACTCCATGTTGTTAACCTCTTTTTCGAATTTTAGTTTCGTGCCTTATCGGATCAACTTTATCGATCTCCTGGCTCCTGCATACCACAAACATGTTAGTGAACAAATAGTCAATCAGGTTAGTTGACTTCTTAATGAGTTACTGTAAAACTGTTTTAATGAGCTAATACCGTGTCTATATATTAGATTAAAATTGGAATTTTCTAATCTGTATCTACACTGTATCAGCTCAAGACTCACCGAGAAATGTATGAGGGTTACGTTCCAATGTCTTTTAGTGAATATTTGAAGAAAATGGACAAGTTTGTTGCTCCACTTTTTTCTTTGTTGTCGTTCAGAAGCTTTCTGAATAAATTCATGTTTACTCAAAACAATGTTATTCTATGGTTGGTATTAGGAGCGGTGAATGGGGTGATCATGTCACATTGCAAGCTGCTGCAGATTCTGTACTAGCAATTTCCAATCTTTCAATGTTTCCTTTTATTTTATCAAAATTTTCTATGTTTTTCTGTTTTTATATGTTTATTGGAAAATATAAAATTTATGTTCTTGAGTCTAACTTTTAAATTTATGTAAGCTTTGTGTTAGTTTTGTGCTGCTCTTTCTTATTTGAAAACATTTTGCATTGGGGACTAATGGATATTTGTTATAACATTATTCAAGGATACATGTTACATTGAAATCTTGCCACACTCTCAAAAGTCCAAACGAGGTAAGGTTATGAGAACAATTTTCCAATCCACTTCTCATATTTTTGTTCTTGCAAGCGATCTATAGCGAAAGGCAAGCTGAAATTTCAGTTGATCATCTTTCATAGTCTTATACCAACAAAGATTATGTCTGATAATGGATGCTTTACATGCAGTTATTTTCTTGAGTTTTTGGGCAGAGGTACACTATAATTCAATATATGCTGAAGGAGGTAAAATATTCTGGAAGTGAATATGTATCAGATTAGTTTTGAAATGAATTGAGATACTTGCCTCATGGCATGTCATGAAGCATGAAATCTCTGTTATCTCATATTATGAGCTTTGCTTATGTTGCTATGATCGAATTTCGTTCCAAACTTTTGATTCATTTCACAATAGAGAGCATGAATAATTCAGTTTGTATTTTCTTATTGTTCTCGTCTCATTTGTTTTCAGCTACCTCTGATGGATACTAGGAAGAAGAAGAAATGGTGGATGTTTGGAACCTAAAGCCAAGGAAATCTAGTGGCAAATCACTTAGAATAGGATAGAATCTTTATTTTTTATTGATATTTCATTTTCGATGGTACAATCCTTTATAGGATGAATAAGAGTAAATTAGGATCAATCACCATTGATGTTAATTGATTCAGTTCCTGATGCTATGCCCTAATCTTAGCATTACAATCAAAACTTTCCTTTCTTGTATTCAGTCTCATATTCTCACACTCCCCCTCAAGTTAAGCTGTGGGATCTCCAACGCTCAACTTGCTTAATACTTCACTGAATGTTGTAGCTGGAACTGCCTTATGTTGAATAACCTTAAATGTGAAGTTCAAGAGTTTTCGGTGGTTTCACTTACCAAGGGTCAGAATTTATGGTTATATTTAGTATTCTATTTTTGAGTTGTTTGGTTTTCTTGGTTTTAATTGCATCACAATTTCAAGAGTCAAAAGTAGCTTATAAATAGGTTTGTATTATGTTGTAAATAAGAGAAAACAAAAGAAAAGCGAGAAAGGTTTGAGAGAAAAGTATTCGCCTTTATCAAATTGGTATCGAGCGGATGGAGAATGTGATGGGTCAAATGTATTTACCCGTTTGTGAAGGTGAACTATGAGAATTGGAGCATTCAAATGAAAGCTCTTCTCGGGTCTCAAGATGCTTGGGAAATAGTCGAGGCTGGTTTTGTAGAACCGAAACTACCACGGATATTCGGCTCAACACAAGGCGTTGAAAGAAAGCGAATGAAGGATAAAACGACATTGTATATCTTTGTTCGAGTTGTTGATGAGTCGGGCTTTGAGAAAATTGCAGTGCAATAACTTCAAAAGAAGCGTGGGATATTTTGGCGAACGTATACAAAGGAGCCGATCGCGTCAAACAAGTCCGCCTCAAACTCTTCGTGGCGAATTGGAAGGTATGAAGATGAAAGAGTCGAAGGTGTATCCGACTACATCACACGTGTCGCACCGTGGTGAACCAACTCAATCGAAATGGCGGCGTTAACCAATCGCGAATTGTGGAGAAGATCTTGAGGTCGTTAACCGACAGTTTCGAAAATGTCGTATGTGCCATAGAAGAGTCAAAGGACCTAGCAACACTCACGGTTGACGAGCTCGCGGGTTCTCTTGAGGCACACGAACAACGTAAGAAGAAGAAGAAGGAGGAGACAGTCGAGCAAGCACTTCAAACCAAGGCGTCAATCAAAGACGAAAAGGTACTTTATTCTCAAAACTTTCAGGGTAGAGGACGTGGCAGTAGACGTCGAGGAAATGATCGTGGTGGTAGAGGCCGTAGTCAAGAAGGGTATGATGAGCAGAATGAGCAATCAAGCCAACAAAATTGGCGTGGAAGAGGACGTGGTCGTGGGAGGCGGCCGATCAAATCATTCAACATCAAGTGCTACAATTGTCACAAATATGGTCACTACGCGAAGGATTGCTACTCCGATAAATGTTACAATTGTGGCAAGGTGGGGCATTTCGCCAAAGAATGTCGAGTCGAAAAAAAGGTGGAAGAGATAACCAATCTAGCAACGGAAGATGAGGAAGGTTTTCTCTTGATGGCGCACAACGAAATCAACACCGACAATGACATGGTGTGGTACCTCGACTCGGGTGCAAGCAACCACATGTGCGGGTACAAACATTTGTTCAAGGAGATACGAAAAGTTGAAGATGGACACGTATCTTTTGGAGATCGTCGAAGGTTAAGGTCAAAGGCCAAGTACGATTTGTTACTTACAAAATGATGGATTGGTAGGTCAATCCAAGATGTGTATTACGTGCGGACCTCAAGACCAACATTTTGAGTATGGGGCAACTCATGGAGAAAGGTTATTCAAGACTTATGAGAGAGCAGGTACTGCATTTGAAGGATAAGAAAGGGCGTCTAGTTACTCAAGTCGAGATGGGGAGGAATCGCATGTACAAACTGAATTTGAGAAGCATACAAGAAAAATGTTTGCGAGTTGACGTAGAAGACAAGGCATCACTGTGGCATCTCCGCTTTGGTCACCTACATCATGGTGGTCTAAAAAAGTTAGCAAAGAAGAATATGGTGCACGGGCTACCCGACATGGACTACGAAGGAAAATTTTGTGAAGAATGCGTACTCGGCAAGCATGCGAGAACCTCGCTTCAAAAGAAGGCCGAATATTAGGCAAAGCAACCTCTTGAGTTGATTCATACCGATATCTGTGGACCAATAACCCCCGAATCTTTCAGCGGTAAAAGGTATTTTATTTCCTTTATCGATGATTTCTCACGGAAAACTTGGGTTTATTGTTTGAAAGAAAAATCTGAGGCGTTCGAGGTGTTCAAAAAATTCAAAGTGATGGTGGAGAAGGCAACTGGTAGACACATCAAAGCCGTACGATCTGATAGAGGTGGCGAGTATACTTCGACGATTTTCATGAAGTATTGCGAGGAGCAAGGATAAGGCGATTTCTAACCGCACCGTACACTCCTCAACAAAGCGGTGTGGTGAGAGGAAGAACCGGATCATTCTCGACATGGTTCGGTCAATGTTGAAGAGCAAAAGATGCCAAAGGAATTTTGGGCGAAGGCGTGCAATGCGCCATCTATGTGCAAAATCGATGTCCACATGCTGGCTGGATGATCAAACACCACAACAGGCATGGAGTGGACAAAGCCAATGATCTCTCACTTCAAGATATTCGGTAGTGTGGCTTACACACATGTACCAGATCAGCAAAGAACGAAGCTCGAAGACAAAAGCAAAAGGTATGTATTTATTGGGTATGATGGGAAAACAAAAGGATACAAGCTATTCGACCCGATAAGCAAGAAGGTTGTGGTGAGTCGTGATGTACGAGTTAACGAAGCAAGCGAGTGGGATTGGAATAACTCAACGGAGATTATCATCAAGGTTGGAGAATCATCAACCGCTATACCAACAACTACACCAACAGACCCTGAAACTACTGATGATGAAGATGAACCGCAACAAGCCAAAATGCGAAGTTTGCAAGATTTGTATGATTCGACAAGTGAGGTACACCTTGTATGTCTTTTGGCAGATGCTGAGAATATAAGCTTTGAAGAGGCGGTGCGAGACAAGAAGTGGAAAAATGCCATGGATGAGGAGATTAAAGCGATTGATCGCAACAACACATGGAAGTTAGTGGAATTGCCGAAAGGATGTCAGCCCATTGGTGTGAAGTGGGTGTTCAAGAAAAAGATGAACTCTCAAGGCAAAATAGAGCGGTACAAGGCGCGACTTGTTGCGAAGGGATACAAGCAAAAGGCAGGAATCGACTACGACGAGGTGTTTGCTCCTGTTGCAAGAATGGAGACAATCCGATTACTCATTTCCCAAGCAGCTCAATTCAAATGGCCGATATTTCAAATGGATGTAAAGTCAGCATTTTTGAATGGTGTGCTCGAAGAAGAAGTCTATATCGAACAACCACCAGGGTACATGAAAATCGGAGAAGAAAAGAAGGTACTGAAATTGAAGAAGGCGCTTTACGGATTAAAGCAAGCACCGCGGGCATGGAATACTCGTATTGATACTTATTTCAAGGAGAACGGGTTCAAACAATGTCCTTATGAGCATGCCCTTTACACAAAGAAGAGTGGAGGTAACGTTTTATTTGTTGCTCTTTACATTGATGACCTTATTTTTATGGGAAATAATGATGCGATAATAGAAGAGTTCAAGGCCACAATGACACGAGAATTTGAGATGACAGATTTGGGCTTGATGAAGTTTTTTCTTGGTTTAGAAGTTAGACAAGGAGAGACGGGTATTTTTGTGTCACAGGAGACATATGCAAAGGAGATTTTGAAGAAGTACAAGATGGCAGATTGCAACCCGGTATCAACACCAATGGAACCAGGTGCAAAACTTTCAAAGTTTGATGGAGGAGAACGAGTCGACGCAAGTAAATATCGGAGTTTGGTAGGAAGTCTTCGCTATCTCACATGCACAAGACCGGACCTTTCGTTAAGTGTCGGCATTGTAAGTCGGTTCATGGAGGAGCCGGTTTATCCACATTGGAAGGCATTGAAGCGAATTTTGAGATATGTTAAAGGGACGAGTCACTCGGGTTATTTTATTCGAAACGGAAGAATTCAAGCTAATAGGCTATCTGACGGCGATTAGTGCGGTGATATTGATGATCGGAAGAGTACATCGGGATACGTGTTCTTTATGGGCGACACAGCTTTTACTTGGCTTTCAAAGAAGCAACCGATAGTGACACTCTCGACATGTGAAGCTGAATATGTGGCAGCATCTTGGTGCGTTTGTCATGCGATATGGCTCAGAAATTTGTTGGGTAAGTTGGAGCAACAACAACTCGGTGCAACTGAGATACGAATTGACAATAAATCGACAATCGAGTTGGCAAAGAATCCGGTGAATCATGAGAGAAGCAAACATATCGATGTTCGATTTCACTTTATCCGAGATCAAGTGAAGAAAGGAAGTGTGGAATTAGTGCACGTGGCAAGTCGGGACCAAGTTGCTGATATCTTCACGAAACCGCTACCGATGGTACTTCTTGAAAATTGTAAGAAGTTGCTCGACATGAAGGATGGTAGAAATATTTAAGTTTACGGGGGAGTTTTGTTGAATAACCTTAAATGTGAAGTTCAAGAGTTTTCGGTGGTTTCACTTACCAAGGGTCAGAATTTATGGTTATATTTAGTATTCTGTTTTTGAGTTGTTTGGTTTTCTTGGTTTTAATTGCTGTACGAATTTCAAGAGTCAAAAGTAGCTTATAAATAGGTTTGTATTATGTTGTAAATAACAAGAGAAAACAAAAGAAAACTGAGAAAGGTTTCAGAGAAAAAGTATTCGTCCTTATCACCTTAGTGAGTATGTCTGCCAACTGCTCCTCGGACCTCACAAATGGAAGACATATAATGTTTTCTTCAAGCTTCTCTTTGATGAAATGCCTATCCACTTCCACATGTTTTGTGCGGTCATGCTGCACTGGGTTTTCTGAGATGCTGATTGCCGCCTTGTTGTCACACATTAACTCACAAGGTTCCTTCGGGGGAAAGCCGATTTCTGTCAACAACTTCCTTAACCAGAGAACTTCGGCTAGTCCTCGAGCAATTCCCCGAAATTCTGCTTCAGCACTAGAGAGTGCTACAGCTTTCTGCTTCTTACTCTTCCAGGTGACTAAATTTCCCCCAACAAGGGTAAAATATCCAGATGTCGATCTCCGATCAACCTTGTTTCCCGCCCAGTCAGCATCAGTGTATGCCTTAATCTCTAAGTGACCATTCTTCTGAAACATTACTCCTCTACCTGGAGTGTTCTTTAAGTATCTTACAATTCGAAGTGCTGCCTCCATGTGATCCACTTGTGGCTTATGCATGAACTGGCTGATTACACCTACTGCATAAGTAATGTCAGGCCTAGTGTGTGACAAATATATAAGCTTTCCTATAGCTGCCCACGATCAGCTAGTTCAGCTCCTTCCGTAATATGGAGTCCATGATTGATCATCATCGGGGTGTCTGCTGGTTTGCAATCCATTAATCCTGCTTCTCGTCTCTTAAGAAATAGAGTGTGATCTGCGTTGCTTTGGCAATACCCATATTTTTTCATAGCTACTGTGAACCTCCCAAACCACGCTCTAGGAGATTATTTTAAACCATACAACGCCTTTTTTAATCTGCACCCTTCACCATCTCTGAAACCTTGAGAGAAACCTGGAGGAGCCTCCATATAGACCTCTTCTTTTAGATCACCATGTAGGAATGCATTTTTCACGTCAAACTGATGTAATGGCCAATCATGGTTTGCAGCTACTGAGAACAAAACTCGGATTGTATCTATCTTAGCCACTGGGGAAAAGGTTTCAGAATAGTCAATACCATACGTCTGTGTATATCCCTTGGCTACCAATCGAGCTTTGTACCTCTCCACAGTTCCATCAGCTTTGTGTTTTATAGTGAAGATCCATCTACAGCCTACTGGTCTCTTTCCTTGTGGCATCCTGCACTTTTCCCATGTGTGGTTTTTCTCCAACGCATCCATCTCAATCTGCATTGCATTTCTCCATTCTGGGCTTTTCTGTGTTTCTTCTACTGTGCGAGGAATGCTAATAGACATAAATGAATCCTCATACATCTGTGCAGATTTAGCTAGACTCCCCCTGACCAGATTTGCCACTGGATATCTTGTGTTTCGAGGTTCATATTCTGGTTCATATCTCCTTGGCGGAACTCCTCTGTTTCTCCTCGGAGGGAGTATATATCCTTCAGTGGCTGGTTCTTTCGAAACTGCATTGTTAGTGATCTCAACAACAGAATCTGAATTAAGTTCCTGATTAGAATCACTAACCTCAGGTATATTAGACGGTAGAACCACTGCGGCTCTGTCATGCGCAATGGACGATCTGTGCTTTGAGTAGACTCGGTGACACGCCCTCTCGACTCTGTTGGAACAGTTTCAGGCAAGACTGGACTTGAGGACTTAAGGGTGATTGGAGGCAAGACCGGACTTGAGGAATTAAGGGTGATTGGGTTAAGTTGCCAACTCAAAGGATCATCTATAGAAGTCTCCCCCTGACCGCTGGGTTGGGTACTAAAGTAATATTCGGTTTCAAGAAAATCACAATCCATAGTAGTGTACATACGGCTTGTGATAGGATCAAAGCAACGATATCCTTTTTGATGGACAACATAACCGACAAACACACATTTTACTGCACAGGGATCGAGTTTGGTTCGGTTGGTTTTGGATATATGGACATACACTGTACATCCAAAAACACGTGGTTGTAGTGTCAGAGCGGGTGGTATTTTGGTATGTTGAGCTAGGGTGTTAAGTGGGGTTTGAAGGTTAAGAATTTTAGTGGGTAGACGGTTTATGAGGTAGGTGGCAGTGGCAATGGCTTCTGGCCAGAAGTGTTTGGGTACTTTAGATTCAAGCATGAGGGCTCGGGTAATTTCTAGGAGAATTCGGTTTTTACTTTCTGCCACACCATTTTGTTGCGGAGTTTGTGGGCAAGTGGTTTGGTAGATGAGTCCCTTTGTCCGAAAAAAGTCTTGCATTTTTTGGTTGATATATTCTCCCCCATTGTCTGATCGGAGTATCTGAATGGTTTTCTGGAATTGGGTTTGGATTAGGTTAAAAAAGGCTACAAATTTTTCAAATACCTCAAATTTATGTTTCAAAAAATATACCCAAGTCATTCGGGTACAATCATCAATGAACAGGAGAAAATACGAAAAACCATTTTTACTGAATATCGGGGCCGGGCCCCAAACATCGAAATGTACTAATGAAAAAGGGACATCTACTCTAGTATTATTGGGATGAAACGTTTGTTTGTGACTCTTGGCCAAAATACACGTTTCACATTGAAGAGAATTATTATGACTAAAAAACTGGGGAAATAACAATTTAAGGTACCCACTAGACGGATGACCCAGGCGTCGGTGCCATAACCAGGCCTGCCTATTAACCGTTCCGTGAGCCAGCATTACAGTACCTTGTTGGTCCACCTCACAACATAGTAGAGTCCATCGCGTTCAGAGCTACGCCCAATGATCCTCCCCGTCTGAATATCCTTCTCCGTTGGTTGCGCCGCCAGTGTTCATCTTCCCCATTGTTACTCCTGCAAAGCCAGGATTTGAGCTGCCCTCTCCAGTGCCGTCGACCTCCGGGTTGCTCATAGCTGCAGCGGCGACTCCGCCTTTTGTCCCCCGCTTCTTTGAATCTGGCCACCACTCCGGATACCCTATTATTTTGAAGCAACCATCCCTTGTGTGCTTGGTTCCTCCACAGTGAGTACATTTAAGATGGGATTTATCCACATCTTCTCGTCGGGATGATGCACGGCCGGTTGTTTTTGTCGGTTTTGACCGCCCCGATTCTGGTTGGTGATTGCTTGGGGTGACGCCGCTCCTCGCCGCTAAGCCATTACCGATGCCGATGCCTGAAGGGGACCCCCCTGATAATAGCTCCTGCCCTTTCATGATCCCTCTCCTTGATGCCTCCCTTCTCAGTGTTGAGTATACCTCTTCGACTGTGGGTAAGGGACTCTGTTTAAGAAGGTCTCTTTTGTCTGCATCAAATTCTTCTGTGACTGCCTGTAAAAACTGGTACAATCGATTCTTTTGTTGAATCTGATTGTATATGGTCATGTCCTCTGGGCATTTCATGGGGTTGGGCATCCTCCTGTCGATATCCTTCCAAACAGCCTGTAATTGACTGTAAATTCTTTCCAGTGATTGCTGCCCCTGTTTGAGATTGTTGGCTCGGACTGTTAAATCATATATTTGCAGGGAATCCCTGCCACTGCTGTATGTTGCCTCTATTCCCTTCCATAATTCCCATGATGTGGGATAGTCTATGTACTGTGTAACTATGTCAGATTCTATGTTCTCCAAAATCCAAGTGATGACTGTGGAGTCAATTTGACGCCACTTCTCGTATGATGGATCTTCTTTTGGTGGGGGTGAGGCAGTGATGTGATTGAGCTTCCCCCTTCCGTTGATAGCTAGGCTCATCATCCTTGCCCAGACAGTGTAGTTTCTGTCGTTTAATTTGGCCGCCACATGTAATGTTTGGCTGGTAGAGGTTTCGGTTAAATTTTTGTTTGGTGCCCAGTTCTGAAGTAATTCAAGAACCTGGGTTAGGCTTATAGGTTGGTTGAGTGGATTGGACATTCCCCCAATTTGGGAGGCGTCTGATGTTGGTGTTTCTTCCCCTGCCATGGCGACAGGTGAGTTTTCTTACTGACAAATGATGAGAAGCTGCATCAATTCAGCCCTGTTGATCGAATGATAGCTCTGATACCAACTTAGAATAGGATAGAATCTGTATTTTTTATTGATATTTCATTTTCGATGGTACAATCCTTTATAGGATGAATAAGAGTAAATTAGGATCAATCACCATTGATGTTAATTGATTCAGTTCCTGATGCTATGCCCTAATCTTAGCATTACAATCAAAACTTTCCTTTCTTGTATTCAGTCTCATATTCTCACAAAATCTAACATTGACGAGCTTTCATTCTGAATTTGAGTGCCGTTGGTGCTTCTGCTACATTACTTTCCAATTCTTTTGCGCATATTATCAATTTCTGACTTCTTTTTACCTCTTCTGGTTGTGTATATAGCTTGGTAGTGTATACATGTAGATAAATTATTTTCACGTAGTGCTCCAAACCCGACCCCTTCCCACTGCATCAGACCATCAATTATTTTCATACCATTAGCATAGCTTCCTGACAAGAACATTTGTTGCTTTTTACTTCATAACTTTTTTATAAGCAAAAAGATTTATGAAACATTAACTTTACCGAGAGACAAGCTCTCTCTTTACTTATAAGGTAAATTGCCACCTTGAAAGGATCATCATGCATTCTTCTCATTACGTTTTTTCACCATATACACGAAAGAAAACTTATATGCTTTATTTTTCCTTGTTTAAAAGTTGAAGACAGAGACATAAACAATTTGTCAAATCTGGTGGTGACGATTGTTGTGAAATCAGAATTTGCAGGAACCACTGACTAGTTTCTGTTTGCTTTTCTTCACAGATCAGACCTTTAAAACTCCTACATCTATATATGTAAGACTAAACAGCTGTCACATTCGATCACAGGAATGACAAAGTAAAATAAACAACAGAAGGATAATCATACAGCTGAAAAAGTCAAATTCATCCTCTTCTTTTTGGAGTTAAAGTGGAATAACGCCGCACATTTTGACTTCGCTGTTCAACTTAGGAAAAGCAACATCCGCTTCGAAACTTCTCTACATACACACTCGCAAAATCCCATACTGATGAAGACTATGCGATGCTCTTTACTTTTAGGAAGGTTCATGGAAGCTTCACGGTCAATGAAAAAAAAAGCTTTTTTGAGACGACTTCAAGTCCATGGAGACTCTTAGATGCTTTTTACTTTTAGGAAGGTTCATGAAAGTTTCACAGTCAACAAAAAAAATGCTTTTTTGAGACGACTTCAAGTCAATGGATTGTCTTCAATAATGCATATAATAAGCTTATGAATGCCCATTTTCTATCATTATACAGCTTCCACAATCCACCCTCTTCCTTCGACAATAATGGCTTCTTATTCTTCTTCTTTGGCCTCTCACCGATTCAAGTACGATGTCTTCTTGAACTTCAGGGGTGAAGACACTCGTCGCGGTTTCACCAGCCATCTCAATGCTGCTTTGCGCCGAAAGGCTCTCCAAACCTTCTTTGATGACGATGATCTCAAAAGAGGAGAAGAAATTGCTCAGTCACTTCCCCAAGTGATCCAAGATTCCGCTGTTGCTATCCTTGTTTTCTCAAAAGACTATGCGTCTTCCAGATGGTGTCTTGATGAGCTTGCAGAGATCATGGAGTGTCATCGTTCCCATGGACAAATTGTTGTTCCTGTCTTTTATGACGTAGATCCATCCCATTTAAGGAATCAGTTCCATGATGTTGAAGCTGCTTTTGTTAAACACGAGCAAAATCCCAGGAACGCACACAAGATTCCACGGTGGAAGGATGCCTTGACCAAAGCTGCTAGTCTATCTGGGTTTGATTCTAAGGAGTTCAGGTATGTTTTAGGTTGTATGCTAATTCCAAGTAAATGAGTCGTTTGCTTTTCATTCATTTAAATTGTGTTTTATAATTTACAGGAATGATGATTTGCTTATTAACAAAATTGTTGAAGACATTTTAGAAAAACTGAACCAATCCATGCCTTGTGATGATTTTGAGCATTTAGTTGGAATGGACTCGCGCATTAAGGAAATAAAAGAAGCATTTACTGTTAACCCATCCGAGACTCGTATTTTAGGAATTTGGGGGATGGGCGGTATTGGGAAAACTACTACCGCTGAAGTCATATATAAAATGATTTCTCATCAATTTCAAGGCTGTTGCTTTGTAGAAAATGTGAGACAACAAGCAGAAGCAAGTGGCATCAACAAATTACGGGAAGAACTTATTTTAAAGGTATTGGGTGAGAAAGATTCAGTAAAATATACATTCAATGCTAGTCCTGGTCAATTTCTTAAAAGAACACTTGGTCGTAAGAAGGTGTTAATTGTTCTTGACGATATAAATAATCCACGACAAATAGAGTCTTTGATTGGAGATCCATGTTGGTTCGGTTCAGAAAGCATGATTCTTATTACTAGTAGAGATAAGCAAGTATTCGAAGGGAGAGCTGATTTTATATACAAAGTTAAACTACTAAATTATGATGTAGCCCTCCAACTTTTCAATAAAAGGGCCTTCAAGCAAAATTATCCAAGGGATGATTATGCCTCTTTGTCAAAACCGATTGTGGAATCTGCACAAGGCAATCCTTTAGCTTTGAAAGTTTTAGGTTCTGCCCTAAATGGGAAAAATCAAGAGGAGTGGGAAAGTGCATTGACTCAATTGTCAAAAGTTCAAAATAAAGATATCCATCAAGTGCTACAAATCAGTTACAATGGCTTAAGTAGAGTGGAGAAGGATGTCTTTCTTGACATTGCATGTTTTTTCAAACATGTGCAGCAAATATATGTTAACGAAGATATTTTGAAGAAAGTATATAAAAGCAGGGGGTTCGATATAGACATTATGAGGAAAATATACAAAAGTAGTGGGTTTGACATAGACTTTACGTTAAGTGTTCTTGCAGACAAGTGCCTTGTTACTTCAAAATATTCATTGAACATGCATGATTTGTTACAAGAAATGGGAAAGGAAATCGTTCGACAAGAAGCTAAGTATTCATACCAACGTAGTAGATTATGGGATCCTCAAGAAATTTATGAAATATTTGGGAGAAATAAGGTAAGATATTTTAAAAATATTATCTACTATAATAGTCTTTTATAATTCCCGATTTATTGAGAAAATTATTTATTGTCATAATAACTTATCTATATATATTTTGAGTGTCTTTTGTTAGGAGGCTGAAGCTGTGGAAACCATCACTTTGGACTTATCTAAGATAACAGAGACGAATTTAAATCCACAAGTGTTTATGAAGATGCCTAACCTTAGATTTCTCAATTTTTATGGAAAAAATAATCTATATCTCTCTCAAGGTCTTGATTATTTTCCTAATAGTTTACAGTACCTTAGGTGGGAAAAGTATCCATTAGAATATTTGCCACCTAATTCTCAACCAAAGAATCTTGTGGTACTTGAATTACCAAACAGCAGCATCAAACAATTATGGAAGAAAGCTAAGGTAAGAAAATTTTATCCTACTAAACAACTTATAAGTTTACTATAGTAAAAATTGTAATTAATACTAGATTGGATTAATTAATTCTTTTGTTGTTTTTGTTAATTGCAGGAAAATTCTTTGTTATCTCAAGTTAAATATGGGATTGTTGATGGTTTTCAAAGATTAACGTCCCTAGGTTTTGGTACAGAACAAAAGCATAACTTGTCTTCCCAACGGTAAAAGTGGATTTTTAGAAGCTCTCGAAATTCTTGATCTTTGCAATTGTTCAAATTTGAATACATTTTCAGAAATTTCAAGCAACATAAAGAAGTTAAATTTAAGTAAGACTGCTATAAAACAAGTACCTTCGTCATCAGTTGAACTCCTATGCAAATTAGAGGATTTAGAGATGGAAGATTGTAGAGAGCTTGAAAGCCTTCCAAACAACTTTTTTAGCAAGTTAACATCTCTCTGTAGACTTAGTCTAGGTGGATGCTCCCGCTTTAAGATGCTTCCTGAAATCTTGGAGCCTGCGAGACATAGGGTGTCTCTTGACCTAAGGGAGACGGCTATAGAGAAGCTGCCATCATTTATTGGCATTTGCAATTGGAGGTGGATTATAAATATGAGTAATTGCCCAAAGCTTGCTTTCTATCCAAGAAGTTCTGAAAATTATTTTTCAGGAAACATTTTCAGGGCAGAAGGTTTATTCCTTTATACCTGTAATTTGAGGGAATTGCCTGAGGACTTGAGTTTTCTATCTTTTACAAGATTTCTAAGTTTGGGTGGAAATGATTTTGAGAGAATCCCTGCTACATTTAAACAACTTTCACGACTGGAAAGTCTTACTATAAGCAACTGCAAAAGGCTTGTATCCTTACCGGAACTCCCATTAAATGTCAAAAGAATTTTTGCCGACAATTGTAGGTCACTAAAAGAAATATGGACCCTTAAACAACTACTTCTTGACTTACGAATGACTGGCTATGACTTCAATTTATCAAATTGCTTGAAGTTGGATGAAGATGAATGCCAGGAAGTAGTAAATGCATTCTTGAGGAGTTATACAAGAAGTCAAATGCGGGAATCATTCGTAAGTAATTCTTCATCTTTCTCTCTTTCTTTATCTGGGTCCGTATAATCATTAATTTGAATAGAAATTTCTGCTATTCAGGAAAGATTTGAAATGATCTATCCAGGAAGTAGAATACCAGAGTGGGTGAAGTATCAAAACATGGGTGATTCCATTCAAATCCACCTTCCTTCTCATTGGTTTAATCATCATTTTTTGGGATTTGCTTTCTATCTATGTGTTGATAATCTGCAGTTTGATTGTAGACTTGAATGTGATTTCTATTTTGGAGACAATTGCCAATTTTCCTCTAATTATTCGACAAAATTGCTCTTGGGAAATTTTGTTAAAGAGCATATGATAGTCTTCATTAGTAGAGAATTTTATAAATTGGTGTATAGACACGGTAACTTTGAACAGAATGTAGCCTTTTTTAAGTTCACGGCATACTCTGAGCCGAGACTGCCGAGAGGGCCAATTACGAATGGAATAAAGAAGTGTGGGGTTATTCCACTATATGCTCAAAACGACGAGGATGAATTCTGTGGAACATTTGACTTTCCAAATTTAGGAGTGTCCAAGTTGAAAAGATCAGCCACAGGTGCGGGGTCATTGCACTGTATGCCTGAAAAGAGGTTGAAGATAGAAGAAATTGAATGAAATCAATTCAAGTTCAATACTTCAATTAGGTGAGTCATACATGTTTCTCTCTTATGAGTTTCAACGAAAGCTGTCTATAAGAGAAATTATTAAATCTGATTTGGTCAATAGTAGGAGTTTTATTCAATTAGGTATACATATTTCTCTGTTATCAGTTCCAACAGAAGCTATGGACAAGAGAAGCTATTAAATATGATTTGGTCAATAGTAGGAGTTTTATTTTCCTATGTACTGTTACATTCTTGTGATGGAGTTTAATAAAAACTACCATGAGTTGCAGATCAAGGGACAGTAAGATTTTCAAGATGGATGGTATATATGAAGACAAAGTTAAGAGAGATTGCTTCAAAGGTATGAATTTCACTTCAGCTCAATTTGACCCAAGAAACAACAGTGCTAAAAATGAATATAAAAATAAATAATAATGACTCACATATATCAATTATAAATTTATCACTCAAATGAAATATAAAATTTTTAAAATAGGTTGTTAATATATAATTATTTCTTTGAATTTAATATTACATTATTTATTATTAATGTTGTTATTCATAAAGTTTAACTATAAAATTTTTTCTTCAAATTTAATATGTAAAACGACTCGACCCGACTCGACCTAATTTTAACCCGAGTTGACTGGACATCCTAGCTCATTCCGTGATCCTACAAAAAAAAAAGTACAAAACAACGTTATTATTATTATTATTTTAAATAACAAAATCAGGCTAACGCATATATGACCTGAGTCGATCCTGACTCATTTTCATCCTTAGTAGCTTCTTATCACATATCAGCATCCTCTGTAAGGTCATCCAATTCAGATAACAAGAAACATTCGGCGAAACTAGTTCTTGCATATATTGCCTTTACAAGACTATGAACACGCATGGCACAATATCATCTCCATTTGGTGCTCAAGAGATGTTTTTGTTAGAGGAAGCATCAACATTTTCAATATATCCAAGAACTAATCTATGCTTACCAAGTCATTGATTTGATAGTGGGCTATCAAATTTGAGCTTGATTTTGGGTTACTTCTCTTTTTCTGAGCTGATTTGATAGTTTCTATGGTTTCTCATGTTACAAGCTTATTAATTACTTTCTTAGTTCCTTTAGTACTAACAACACGTGCTTATATTTTCTGTGAAAATACTAAATAGACCTGTATGCAATGTAATGAATTCGTTTACATAAGGCCGGTGATCTTTAATTTGACGCATCGTCCGATCTAAATTAGAGATCAAATTTCAAGTTTTGATCTGGGATTTAAATACTGGAATTTAGCATCAATGATTTAATTTATCTTAGGCGATCAAATGCAGATTCAAAATCTGGGTCAAATAATTGATCTAGGAAATTTTAAAAATTTGGGGATTTTTTGCAAAATTTTAAAATTTTCAAAATCTCTTCCTCCTCTCATTCCTCCTTTTTTCAAACTTTTAAAATAATAATAAATATTTTATTACTAATAATAATTATAAATTAAATAAAACTTAAAATAAAATATTTTAATTTTAATTACTAATAAATTATTACTAATAAATTATTTTATTTAAATTTATTTTAATATTTTATATAATATTTATTACTAAAGTATTAATAAAATATTTAATTTTCAAAATAAATATTTTTAAAATTATTATTTTAAACTAATATTTATTTTATACATTTTCAATTATTAAATCAAAATTTATATATTTTAAAATTAATTATATTTATTGGTTAATATTATACAGTACAACTATATAATATATATTAATATGAACTATTTTGCAATTTTTAAAAGTTTAGGAATTTATTTTATAAATTTAAAAATATCCCAAAGCAGTCTTACATAAGCCGATATCGATATCTGATTACATTCCAAAGTTTCAATCCGATATCGGTTCGGTGCGATATTCATAACATGCCTGTATGTGAGTTTGAAATATAGAGAGTTGTCTTTCCTCAGTTGATTTCTTTACTCCATCCACGTTCTTTCCATTGTATCAGAGCGAGTAACCGTTTTCTTCTTGATCTAGTTCTAGATCAGAAGATTTCATGGATTCTTTCTCAGCTGGTTATAGCTGAAGTGATTCTTGTTCAGTTGATTGAAACTGAGCTTTGCTGATTTGTTCGTTTTTAGATCTATTGTTTTCTGTGCTTATGCAACAACGGCGGTTGGTGATGAACGCGGAGCTGAATTCAAGAAAGCGCCGATGAATTTGAAGTAGTCCGATAATCAATGATGGTTTTAATTATCGAACTTGGAGCACATCATTGAGGAAGGCCTTGGCTGCGAAACACAAATTAGGGTTCATAATTGGCAAGATTAAGATGCCAGCCGAAGATGCGGATGTAATGCCGTGGTTGAGTCTTGGATCTTTTAGGTTCTGTGTTTGTCCAATTGGTTCACAGTCTATCAAACATTAATCCTAATTTCCAAGGAACTTATCACAGTTCTAATAGTGATTATTCGAGGCCACAGCTTCTTTCATCCCACTTTGATCATCTAAAGACAGTCATGAGTATTTGGGAAACTAGAAAGGTGGATGTGAATGAGTTTTTTGGGAATTTGATTTTTGCTAGAGTAGGAGGTGTACCCTCAAGTTTAGCTGGAGTATCTCCTTCTTCAGCTGATGAAGAGGGTGATAATGGCGCAAATACTGACAACAGTGAGGAAACAGGGGGTAGTTTACCTCAAAAAGTGGCAAGTGGTATTCTTAACATTCCGCTGCCTAATGTTGAGCAATTGAAATCCACTTTATCTACTGTTTCATTAACAGGGTTCATTGAGCTCGTGCCACAGTTTGCGCGATCTTCAAAAGACCATCTGGACAAGAAAAATCTGTTCTCTGTCCAGGATTTCTTTAGATACACAGAGGCAGAAGGTAATATTGCAGCTTTGTAACCATATCATTTGTTGTTGCTTTTATAGTCTGTTCATGCTCATTTTCTGCTGATATATGTATATTAGGACATCAATCTTATGTGTGGTCGAAAAGTGATAACGTCAGCTCAATGAATTGTGTCACATTTGAAGTTTTCTTTTATATCGTATAACACATACAAGAAAGTAAATGCCCTCCCAAAACTGTTGAAGTAACACTTATTAATGGAAATTGAATACTTCTCCATAGTCGTTACTCATTAATATACCAACATTATCTGGTTTGGAAAAATATGGTACTAGTATCCAAGAAAGGAAAGGAAAGAAGAAATGGAGATTGTTTAGAAGGAGGGCTGTCTATATTCCATAAAAACCTTAAAGAGAAGTGTTTAGAGCTCTGATACTAAGCATTAATGTCGTGGGATAATGCCTGTTTATTACCACAAACTTGCATATACCATGGGAAATCTTGGAAGAAATCTTCTAATGCTCTGGAATTTATACTTTTTACGACAAAGATATAACTATTTGTTATTATCTTAAGGTGTCAGCCACCTTTGTTCTTTTGGGTCTAAAAGGGCTCACTACAAAGGCAGCTACATTTTATTAAATATTGTTGCATTTTAACCAAGCTTTCGAATGTTTCTGCTCGTCTTTTCATAGTTTTATTGCATCTTGAAATTAGTATTATTTAATTCTAATATGAGATTCCTTCGTGTCTTTGGTAGTTTTTGTGGCTTCTTTTGATGAATAGTCATCAGATTTCAAGTACAAAAATGTTAACTCGCGAACAGAAAAGGAAGAAGCAACAAAAAGCAAGCAGTATATCGGTTGCTTGCCCTTCAATGGATCTCTAACCATAGCTTATCCCTTCCTCTGTACTTTCATCTGAAGGCTTTGTTCATTCTTTCAGGAAGAAAATTTTGTGAGGAACTGGATAGGGATGGTGATGGTCGAGTGACTTTGGAAGATCTTGAAATTGCAGTGAAGAAAAGAAAAATGCCCCATAAATATGCTTGTGATTTCATGCAATGAGCTAAAAGTCACTTGTTTTCAAAAGCATTTGGATGGAAACAATTTTTGTCCTTGACAGAGCAGACGGAACCAACAATTTTTCGTGCTTGTTTAACCAAATCCGGAACTCTACAAAAGAGTGAAGTATTGGCATCACTTAAAAATGCTGGACTTCGAGCCAATGAAGATAATGCTGTTGCAATGATGCGCTTCCTGAAGGCAGACACAGAAGAATCAATATCTTATGGGCATTTTAGAAATTTTATGCTTTTGCTGCCCACTGATCGGCTTCAAGATGACCCTAGGTAAAATCTTGTTATCAATCTCTTTTATGTAATAAAGTTCCAAACATTTTTTTAGTCATTAATATCAACAGTGTCAGTTGAGTGGAAATGTGTATGTTCAGACATTATTCAACTTATACAATCAAGTTCTGGTTTGGTGGCTATAGTTTGTATAAGGCACGTTTTATGGTATTGCTTTGGATGTCAATTTCTGCATTATACTTGGGTCATTAAAGCATGGTTTCTGAAACTATTTGATTACATGGATTGCTACAAAAAAAACTTTTGTGATGAGATTGGATATCAATTTGTGCATTATAGCTGGGTCATCGAAGTGTTGTCTCTGAATTATGCAAAATGTTATAGAATTGGATTGCTGGTTGACAAACATATGCAGCTGCTCTAGTCCTTCCCCAATCTCCTTCTTGTACAGTTTGAGACTTTGTGGATCACATACAGCCATACTTGCTTCTTTTATTGTACGCAGAAGCATATGGTTTGAAGCTGCTACTGTTGTTGCTGTTCCACCACCAGTGGAAATTCCAGCTGGAAGTGTTCTTAGATCTGCTTTGGCTGGGGGTCTTTCATGTGCACTCTCTTGTGCCCTAATGCACCCAGTTGATACAATAAAGGTATAATGTTTGATTGCAGAGCACCAACTGCTCATATTCACTTGTTGAGATTTGATTATGGCCACTTCTTGAAAGTTTATACCTCCTAAAACTTGGTTTCATCACTGCTGCTATGGTTAGTGTACCTTATGTGAAATAAAAGGATGCAAATCAAGATGGTGATATCTTGAATTGTGTCTATCATCCATGGTTGTACTAGTTTGCTGTTGATAATTGCATGATTTGGGTGAAAATATTTCTTTCCAGGACCAAATTATGGCCGTAAAAGTGTTCCTTTTTCTGTTTGTCTTGTCGTAAGGCCTGTGATGGATATTATAATTACTGTCAAAGTACTTATAAGAATCTTCTCTGTAATGGAGATGGCTGGGATAATGTATGAATGGCTCCAAATGTTTATTCCATTTCTGTTCACTGAAGCTTTTCTACAAGATTCTCTTAACATGTAGGCCATAATTATTCATGATGACGTACCCAACCACATCATCCCCATGATTAGGATTACAGAAAAAAATGAGAATGTTTCATCTTTTTTGACGATCGCAAACCCGACACAGGAGTGTTCGAAAGAAAATGAGGAAAGAAAGGCGTCTCACATAGTTCTGTTTGGCCAGCTCATTCTCATTGAGCAACAGAGTTCTCATAGCTGCTCTGGCAATACTAATGAAAACAGTTCATCAGAGGGAAATCAAGATACGGCGGCCAACTTTTGTGATGGTTCCAGTTCTGCATTTCATCAGAATTGTCCACAAGACAATACTTAAGATGATGCTTCTCTCTGGTACAAAGATCACCAGAAATCTGATTCGAGCCTGGAGACTGGCCGCTGCAAAGTTTTCATGAAACGTTGGTCAATCTCTTGATCTTTCAGTCCTTAATTTCTACAAAGAGCTTCATGGCAAGTTGGTTAATATGTTTCGCATCGGGGAATTAGGGATGATCAACAATGTGCTTTTCCGGGATGCAAAAGGGGTGATCAAAAACACTGGAGATGAGCCTTTCAGGTGATATCATATACAGTTCAACTTCCTGAGATTGTGGAAGTATTTGACTAGTCTTTCTGATATATATATTTTTTAACTTTGGTCAGTTCTTATTGTGTCTTGCGGTGAGTTTTTGAAGGCAGCAAGAAGGTTAACTATTCATACAGATTCAGGCAGCGAAACTATAGGTATAGGGAAGTAGTTTAGGATGAACTTCAATCAAATTGTACAGTTTGGAATCTTTTTTTGATTTGGATGTTATGGAGGAATCGTTTTATATCCAATTTTGGAAACATTATAATTTTTGTAGCCGAGTTTGATTATTTTCTCATCTTTGTTCTATTTTGAAGTGCAAATCTCTATTCTCTAGTGCTTTTAAAAAAATAAAAATGTCATATTTATATGGAGATATATAATTACACCATAACACACGCTTATCAATAGCATTTACAGCTTTGCCTGCAGTCAACTTCGCACTCTCAGAAACAATCTGCAGCATTCACTTGTGAGAATTTCATGTTTCAAGTCTCTGATTCACCCTGTTTTCTCATTATGATTATGTAAACCTAAACAATGGTTTGCGAAATGATCAGCCAGGGAACTTGTGAGGAAATGAGGAGTGTGTGGTTCACGCCAATATTCTCAACTTGCAGGTGCTAAATTATTAATCAAGGTTGTGTTCAATTTCTGTTTTAAGCTGATCAAAATCTTCTGCGAAGAAGAGTAGACTTGACAAGGTGCTCGGACCGATCGGACTCTCCTCCAAACAACTCAAGTTCGATCCAAAATGATGTGTTTTGGATATTTGACTGCATGCACCAGTACATGGAACGCTTGAGGGGAGGATCCAGGGGGCAAAGCGAGAGAGCCAACGGACACAGAAGAGTCGGATGACTTCCTTCAGTCCGAACAGGGACAAATTTAGAAATTTTTTTTCAGTGGAAGCAAAATTTTAATAAAGTCAAAATTTTAATGAAAGTAAAATTTTATTTTTTTAATAAAATCAAAATTTAAAATAATAAAATTTTTATAAAAAGTTATTTGGAGGCAGTTGCCCCAATGTGGATCCATCCATGGTCCCGAAGACCGCTTGCACACATGGTGTTGCCTCCTTACGCCATGTGTCACACTAGGAGACAAATAGGAGTGTTCCAGACTTACGTTTGGCTCTTGTTCATTTTGCCGTTTAAAAGAGAAGTTTGGGTTTATTACCTTGTGTATACGAGCCTATTATCTGGACTGATGCTCTCTGGATTGACCAACGTAGAATACATCTTGGTCGAATTGGTCGTTTTAGGGATTTCGGTCGAAATGACTTATGGTCGATCGATCTATTCTTCAAAGATCAGTCTTACGCCTAGCGCAAGTCCAAGTCCAAGTCCAAATTTACGCCTTCTCTACCATCCATAGAACGAAATCTCCCACGCAAACACGTAAAACTTAAACTTATTGAAAAATCATATATAAGGTATAGTTCTTCCATAACGGAGTGACGATAACCATAACCTAGCTTTTTCACTTTTTACACAACCTCATCTTGACTAAAGATCGACTTTCGCGTCCGAGCCTTCCCGTAAAGCGTACCGCTCATGGATCCAAGCAAGAACGTTCGTCTCCGCCGAATCAATTTGAACTAATTGGCGCCACCGTGGGGCCCGACTTCCCGCACCACGCCTAGAAACACACGATCGGTCAAGCGGCGACAAACCTCGATATAGCCATTGTCATGGCGGCTCTGGCGATGCAACGATAGGTTCATAGACTACTGCGACTCTGCCACCAGACTACATGATTCCCGCGACGGAATCCTCGAATCTAACGATCAACCACAACCTCAAACCTTGAACAAGAAGAGCGAGCGTGGTACATGGAGGATGGCAGCTGCGGGCAATATCGTCCGAATCTCTAACACCGTCGGATCAGATCCTCTTCGCTTACACACACCTCCCTCACCCGAAAGCAGATTGAGGAGGCGATCGATCTATTGATTAGCAGATTTTGCGATCTCGGCAAGACAACAACGGGTGTCTGCTGTGACAAGTGCGATGACGGACCAAAGATGATGACCGACCGTCACCCAATTGAAGCCTAGAGAAAATCGTGGATGATCGGATTAACGCATTTATGAGCTTAGCCAGATCGCCTGACGATTACCAATCAACTCTCCTTTCACTCCGGAAATCTTGGATAGCCTCCGGCGCCAGCACCAAAATGCCGAATTCGAAAAATACACCTGGAAAGACCGGCCTTGGACTACCAAAAGCACTTCTAGTCCATGATGAGTCTATATTGCGTTAGGGACGCCATCGGTCAAGGTAAGGCTTTCTGACGGCTTTCAAGAAGGAGCTCGGCGATGGTTCAACAACTTGCCCGAGTCAGATCGCTCGCTTTAAGATTTCAGTTATTATTCTGAACCGATTCGCCACCGATGGCGGCCACAGAAGCGACTTTGGAGGTAATGCAACTTACCTAAGGAAGGAATGAAAGCTTGCGAGAATTCATCACTTGGTTTAATAACGAAGCGGTCGAGGTCCCTGATCTCACTTACTCGTCCATGTTGGCCGCGCTTATGAGCAACACGAGGGATGAGGAATTTAAAAAGTCATTGGTTTTCGACCAGCCCCGATCTATTCAAGAGATTAGACATCGGGCAGATAAGTACATTCAGCTCGAAGAAGTATTAAAGAATACAAAACGCAGGGCAGATGACCGCGGGACGAGTGGTAGAACAAATGAATCTCACAAGAGACACAGGGATCAGTCGACCTGGAGAAAGCCGAACGGTCGGCAGTGGCATCACCAAGACTTCACCCCGCTCAACAGGCGATATGTGGAAGTATTGACAGCCATGAGAGCGGATGGGGAAACTATCCGAGAACCTGAAAAAATGAAGACTCCCTACAAGGATAGAAACCCCAACTTATATTGTTGTTTCCACAAAGAGGTCGGTCATGATACGGAGGATTACTGGCAGTTGAAAAAAGAAATTGAATTCCTCATACAAAGGGGAAGGTTAGGCCTATTTGTGAAGCACCCGCGAAATGCCGACCAAGATAACGAGCATAAGATCGGTCGACACAATTATAGTCGACAGAATTGGAGACGGGACGATAGAAATGACGGAGGAAGTCAGAATGCAAATACAGATAATCGACGCGAAGAGAGAGGGCGATCAAGGGAAAGAGATGACAGAAATGCCGGGCAACAAGGTGATCGACCGACTGGGGTCATCAACATGATATTCGGTGGAAACGCAGCGGGGGGATCCACTGCTAAAGGGAGAAAAAGATATGCCAAGCAGGTCGGCAGAGATTCATCAATCAAAAGGCCGAAGGAGAGTGACGGGATGATATCGTTTGACGAGTCCGACCTTGATGGAGTAAGTTGCCCTCATGATGACGCCCTCGTTGTAAATCTGAACATGGACAACTATGAGGTGAAACGGGTGATGATTGATACAGGCAGCTCGGTCGACTTGTTGTATTACGAGGCCTTCAAGCAGATGAAGATACTTGAAGATCGACTTTTGCCTATAGACGGACCAATTAAAGGAGTAACTGCAGCATCAGCCTACCCGTTCGCCCGAGTCTTTTTAAAAGTAAAGTTCGGGCAAAAGCCGAGTCAAATAGAAAGGGATGTTGAGTTCCTAGTCGTGAAGTTTCAAGGGGCGTACAATGCAATAATCGGGCGAGCTACTCAGAACGTCCTTAGAGCGGTCGTCTCTCCCTACTACCAAGCGATGAAATTCCCGACGCCTCATGGAATCGGTATTATCAGGGGTCATCAGAGAATCGCAAGGGAGTGCTATCTAACGGAAACGAAAACATTAGACGGGGCGGTAGTTCTGGCGAGCTCTCTTGATGTGAGGACCGACGAGGAGATGGATAGGATGACTTATAATCAGAGGATGTCAGGCTATGAAGAAGGACGAAATGATGAAGCCCGCAGAGCGGAACTTGTTCTCCCCAGTGAAGACAGAGAAAGGGAGGCTGCCCTTGAAACTTGAAGACGCTCTACCAATAGATAAGTTTTATTTTAGTTAGTCTTTGCTTATTACTGTTTTCGTATACAACGCGTGGGAACCTTTTTTCTGTCCCTGCCAGACAGGTCTTTTAACGGCCTACGCCTTCATTATCATCAATAAAGGGATTTTCGGATTTCTTAGCAATGAAAAGTTCCATCATATGTGACAAAGAGTAAAAAATCCAATCATCGCTCGGCATCTCCATAGATCGACTACGATCGGTTGGGTCGCCAAGACAAGATCCTTGGGACCCTCGTTCGTCATCGCCCAGTATCTCCATAGATCGACTACGGTCAGTCGGGTCGTCAAGACAAGATCCTTGAGACCCTCGTTCGCCATCGCTCGCCATCTCCGTAGATCGACTACGGTCGGTCGGGTCGCCAAGACAAGATCCTTGAGACCCTCGTTCGCCATCGCTCGCCATCTCCGTAGATCGACTACGGTCGGTCGGGTCGTCAAGACAAGATCCTTGAGACCCTCATTCGTCATCGCTCGCCATCTCTGTAGATCGACTACGGTCGGTCGGGTCGCCAAGACAAGATCCTTGGGACCCTCGTTCGCCATCGCTCGCCATCTCCGTAGATCGACTACGGTCGGTCGGGTAGCCAAGACAAGATCCTTGGAACCCTCGTTCGCCATCGCTCGGTGTCTCCATAGATCGACTACGGTCGATCGGTCGCCATGACAAGATTCTTGGGACCCTCACTGGCCATCGCTCGGCCTCGCCATAGATTCACCATGGTCGATCGGTCGCCAAGACAAGATCCTTGGGACCATAGCTCGGCCTCGAGTACAGATCGACTAGATTGCCGAGGCAGGATCCTTGGAACCATCGATTGACACCGACTAACGCCCGGCCAAGGATCCTAAGATGAAGCCCGGAATCGTCCGGTCGTATAATCGCTCGACCAAAGTCACTCATTCGACGCACAACGAATACGCTCGCTCACAGTTTGCTACTTAAAGAAACCGTTTAACTTTAAATGCAAAAGAGGTAGCGAAAAACACACTTTCGTCCATTATAAGCGAAGGTCCTGGCCACAAGCCCGACCAGATGAGCCTTACACAAAGCAAAACAATCATTTTTCATTCCTCTGGAGGAGAAGAGGGGCTAACAACGGGAGCGATCGGATCAGGAGGAGAAGGAGGACCAGCAACGGGAGCAACCGGATCGGCAGGAGAGGAAGGGCCCGCATCCGATTCGGGAGAGCAGAGACCGGCATGCACGTTGGGGAAAAGCATTGGAGAGGCATCCTCGCCCTCCTCAGAGCTCAAGTCCACCTCCTCATCCGGAACCGGCACTGGCTCCCCCTCGACCATCTCCATCATTCCTTGCAAAGAGAGCCCGAGACCAGAGGGGAGCTTCGCCTCGGCATATTCTTCAAATAAAGGACACGTCGACCCTTCAGGAACATGAGCCTCATAGCAGCTCCTCAAAAGCGAAATGCCTAGGTCGCAAGCATACTCAAGGCATTCCCCACGGAGGAACCGCCTCTACCAGCGTCTGATCGCCTCGACCCTCTGTCTTTTGATGGAGCCGCGCAACTCCCTCAATATATCTTGGGTCTTGTGATGGCCCTCCACCGCGGCTTGACAATCATGGCGGAATTTTCTGCTTTGTTCCTGCTCCTTCTCCACCATCTTCCTCAGCTGGCTCCTCTCCTCCTCCCCCGTGGACAATTGATCCCTCAAAGCTCTGGTTGTTTCCTCCTAGGCTTTCCTCTCCTCCTCCAAGGAAGAGTTTTGCCCCTGAAGGAGGTCTCTCCCCTCCTTAACCTCCTCAAGCTCGTCTTTCAGAGCCTTCACCCGCTCATGGAGGTCCTGGACCTCCTGGTCCAAAACCTCAAAACGTTGCACCACTACGAGGGACATCGTCGCGCTCTGTATGCTGATGCAAATGAGTTGGGACCCCAGCTCCTTATTACTCGTATTGTCCATGATCCGCTCATCCGCGGGAGGAGTAATCCTCTCTGCCATATGGCGGGACACTGTGAGGTCCTTGATCGAAGCAGTTTTGGGCAGATTAATTGCGGACTCCCATTGCTCGGTGACAACCTCTAACCCTTTCCCTTTGCTCCTCTTTTCTTTCTCTTTCCCACCTTGGCTAGGTGGGACGGATGGAAGATCGCCGAGCCGAACAAGTCCTTTCTTCCTCTTAAGGGGAGGCCCCGCGTCCCTCTCCTCCTCTTCCTCTTCGGAACCCGAGCGACCCACGCTCGACTGCACAATCGGCAAAGATGCCGATACCTCAGGACGGCTTTCAGCGGTCGTAGGGGCCAACACCATGATAGAGCGGTCGGGCTCCGTTGTTGCAAGGGCGCCTCCGTTGGTCCCTACCTGTTTCCGCTTCTTCCCTTTGATCTGTTTTTTGGATTTAGGGGGGGAGGCAGGACCGTCAAAACTGCTTATCCTCGCCATAGCTGCACAGTAACAAACACAAGTCAGAGGGGGATAGCAATAATTAAAACATGCAGTAAATAGCTAAACTACGCAGGTTCAACCAGACGGGGCGGCTTCCTCTCCTAGCCCGCTAATCCATGGTGTGGGGTCGAGAAGAAAAGAATCGGCCGAGGCCCCCCCTAAATAGCCCTGGACAAGCCGAGCGAAGTCGTACAGACCAAGCGCTTTAATACGACCGATCGACTACTTCATGAGCTGACTTACAGACGAGCTACATCTCAATACTCAACCGATCGCCCCAATCACGAGTCGTCCTAGGTACGAGCTATGAAACCTCTACATACTCCTCCGACCCTTCTCTTCGCTCAGACTCGAGGAGTAGGGGGCTTATGGTCGGGTCGGCCGTTTTGGGCCCAGACCCAGTCAAAACGACCTGCGGGCCGATCGATCCATTCTTCAAAGATCAATCTTATGCCTAGGCCAAGCCCAAGTCCAGCCCATGCCCTTCTCGGCCCATCCGTAGAAGGAAATCTTCCATGTAAACACGTAAAGACCTAAACCTAGCTGAAAAACCATATATAAGGTATAATTCTTCCATAACGGAGGTACGCATAACCATAACCTAGCTTTTTCAACTTTTACGGCAACCTCATCTTGACCAAAGACTGACTTGAGCGTCGGAGGGGCTAATCGGGACACAACCCCCGTCGTGCCTTCCTTTTTTTTGCAGGTACTTTCACGTCGAAGCCTTCCCAGAAAGCAGCCCGCTCATGGATCCAAACGGCAATGTTCCGTCCTGCCAGAATCCGGCTGAACCACATACTAAATATTAATCGATTCTTAACTAATTCCTTTTGGAACAAGAACTTGAAACAATCCTGAAGTGACCTGGAATTCTGCTTGAGATGTTACGATCTTTCCAAAACATAAGGTTCTTTATTGTCTAAAGAGGGCTCCTAGTTTCTCATGTACAAGAAAATGTACACGTGAAAATTTGCACTGTAAATTATACTCTTGAATCATATTGTCATCTTCTAAATGTGAAGTCAGCTAAATTGATGTTTACTTCATATTGAGTACTGACTGCAGGAGGGACTGGAGGCAGATTCATAGAGTGTGGATCTTCAATTGCCATGTTCCCTCCCTGTAATGAGGACTTTCAAGTGGTTGAGGTTCATAGGTTTTGTAAGTTATTATTACACCTATGAAGGGTCTAATAGTACTTAAGACTCTTGAGATAACTACCAAAGGTAGTTATATAAAGATAAAATATGAATGCAACTTTTGACATAAGAAAAGAGGACGGTGTGTGGTTGCTTCAGTTTTTTCTCTCAAGGTTCTTACCAAGAAAAGAAGAACAACTCGACAGTAAGTGAAGAGAACAGAAAGTTCTATAACCGGTGGAATCTTAACACTCATTCAAGTATGTAATTTATGTTTTATCAGCATATGATTGATCTTATTTTACATGATCTTAGTGGTTATGATTTTGTTCCATTTATATCAAACATTGGTATCAAAGCATTTGTTTTGCATGACTTGTTATAGAGATTCTACCGTATACGATATGCTGTGTTTGTTCTATCTGTGTAAATGGCATGCGTAATTATTTTTTTTTCTCCCTGTGTTTCACTCGTATGGATGGTTCAAGTTGAAAGCACCGAATGAAATTAGTTTCCGATTGTGGGTTTCCGATTGGGTTGAAAGCAACATATATACATGAGTTTTAATCTTCTAGTATATCTACAAATTTTGTTCGGAAGTTCACTGGTGTTTGAAGAGTTTGTTTTTAAAAGTTGCGTTGAGAAAAAAATGGCTACTGTTCTTTTTTCTTATCATATTTACTGTACCTTTTGTTTTTTCCTAAGGCAGTGTATATATATATAAACACGTTATCTTATATATATAAAAGAACAGAGAAGGAAAAACAAAAGCATAAGGAGGAAGAAAGAACCAGAATCAAAAACGCGGGAGGAAGAAGATAAGCGTCAGGCGCGTACGCTAGCTCTGCCAACACTACACACGCCAGACGACCTCGAGGCCAGATCCTGCCTGGCGCGTCAAAGTGCCTCCAGGCCGATTTCATTTTGGGTACATGTTGTTTTTATTTTGGGCTTTCTTATTTAGTTTTGGGCTCTTGAGGGTTATATACACTCAATTTTTTTGTGTGGCCCACATAAGAATGGACTTATACATAATATAATGAAATGATTTAGAAATTAGTTTTCTAATTTCCACTAACTAATTTATTTAATTAAATTAGTTTCTAAAATATTATACCAAAGGAAATTGATTAGTTCAATTATATTTTAAATTAGAAATAAGTTTCTAATTATTTAGACAAATTTTTTAAAAGAAAAATAACTAATTTGTTTAGTTAAAACAACCTTAGAAATAAACTAATTTTGTTGGTTTATTTTCTAATTAACTCAATACTAATTTGTTTAGTGAAAATGAGATTACTGTAGGAATAAACTATTTTGTTGGTTTATTTTCTAATTGGATAAATACTAATTTTGTTTCATTAAAATGAATTTTTTAATTAATTTATTTAGAAATAAGTTTCTAATTAAACCAAGATAATTGATTAGTTCAATTATAAGGTAAATTAGAAATAAGTGTCTAATTACTTAGAGATTAAAATTTTTGATTCGATCAATAAATTGTTGATAAACAATATAATACAAAATAATAAATTAAAATTTTTTAAATATATGAGCATAAGTTCGCTAAGTGTTAGAAAAAAATAATTTGTTATTTTTTTATATTCTTCTGATTCCTGAAAATTTGTTTTTCAGGACAATGCCTATTATTAAGCAAACACGCAAGCTTATTCGATGTGAGGCACAGAAGAGACGAATTAGCAGCATGTATGTGCAATTAGTCAACATGCGCTTAATGCCTGGAGATGATCTAACACAACATGTTATTGCAGTTAATAACATGATGCAAAAGCTATATTTTGGAAGTTGTGTAGCTTACAAGGATGTTGAAGTAAAGTACATGACTTTGCTTGCGACATTGCCTCAACCTCAAGGCGAACTATTACAAATGCTCTGGAATAAGATGCCTAAGAAGACTTATAATTTGTTAGTGATGACATTTATGAAAAGGATGCATATAAGAGAGTTAATTAGGACTTTGTATCCTATAGGTCTTCCAATGGAAATAGTTAGATCTATTGTAAATCAAGCTTCGCAAAATGTTTCACGTGAACTCGTGAACTCATTTCCGCGTAAGGTTCGTTACCTATAGATTGTTCATAGGTATACAATAAGTTGTTTGGTTTTATAAGAACAAAGTTTTTAATATTTATGTAATATGTTTACATGAATTTTATATATAAGAATTCGTCTAGAGTAAAGTAATTAGGATTCGATTGTTGTATGAATGATGATTGAACATATTTGTGGACTTTTGATTTCATAAACAATTGTAATCGAATTATTTTCTCTATGAACGATTAATGTGACATTAACGTGTATATATTTCTTTCTTATTATAGAAACTTAGTGTTTCAAAAATGGCTACTGCTTCGAAGAATATAGTTGCTGAACTTAATATGGGTGAGAAATTCAATGGTGACAATTATGAGATTTGGAGTATGAAAATCCAATATGTACTAGAAGAGCAAGAGGCTCTAGAACCATTAAACCTAACCATGAATGTTCCTGAGGAGGGCACAACAGCCCAACATAGAAGGGACCGTGCAGCGTATGACTTATGGAAAAAGAAAAACTCTTTAACTCGCATCACGTTGCTGAGTAGCATGGATAATGATATCATGCGTGAGTTCCGTAAGTTTGAAACTGCAAAGGACATGTGGTCCGCATTGGCTGCTCGTTTTGGAGGTGCTTCAGTGACCAAAGTGAGGTCACTTACAATTAAGTTTGACACTTATAAGAAGTGCTCAGATGATACAATGCAGAAGCATTTGAGAAAAATGTCCAACATGGTAAGTGAGTTACGTGATGTTGGTCATGAGCTGTCTGATGAGCAACAGGTGCAAGCTGTGATCCGTTCATTGCCTCAGAGTTGGGAGCATATGAAGATGCACCTAATTCATAATGAAAGCATCAAGACAATGGAAGATGTTATGAGGCATCTTATCTTGGAGGAAGAGCGTCTTGAAGCCTCAAAGATGTCTTCTGAGGCATATGCAGTTAGTTCTAGCTCACATGGAGCTATGAACAAGAAACGCAAGCATCATGGTGGATATAAGTGGAAAAGGAATAAGAAATTCAATCACTCCCCTCAGGAATCCAAGAAGAAAAATTGGAACCAACGTGGAAAGGGAAAGCGTCCCTTCAAGAAGAAGAACATGAAACATATGAAATGCTATAATTGTGGTAATAAGGGCCACTTTGCTCGAGATTGTACCGAGCCCAAGAAGGTACAACTTTATAGTACAAACATTTGTTATGTGAATGTTTCTTGTTCTATTTTTCTAACTGAATCACATTCTTTGTGGATTGCAGACTCAGGAGCAACCAACCATGTAGCAAAGGATCGTGATGCCTTCGTTGAGTTTCGTAAAACTCCTACATGGTAGTCGATGGCTTTATGTAGGTGACAATTCCAAAGTTGCTGTACAAGGAATTGAGACATGTAAATTGGACATGCGTGGAGGACGACCTCTCATCCTAGATGAAGAATTAGTTGCTCTACAGATTCGTAGGAATCTTTTATTTGTGTTGATGTTATTTAAACTTGGTTTTAATGTAAATTTCCACAGTGGTGGAATGGATTTGTATCTTGGATCTATTAATTATGGTCATGGTTTTTTATTGGATGGTTTTATCGTACTGGATGTATTAAAGGAAAATAATAATATTAGTTATTCATTATTTACATCTAGTAATTCCGACAATGATGCAACTTTGTGGCATGCTAGACTATGCCATATTGGTCAAAATCGAATAAGTCGATTAGCTAAAGAAGGACTTTTAGGTAATCTAAGTCAAGTAGATTTACCTACATGTGAGCATTGTTTAGCTGGTAATATGGCAAGAAAGCCATTTAGAAGGGGAACACGAGCTTTATATCCATTGCAATTAATTCATTCCGACATTTGTGGTCTAATGAATGTAAGGGCTAGACGTGGGGTAATTTATTTCATCACGTTCATAGATGACTATACTGTAACACCCAAATACCCCCTGAGAGGATACATGGATGCCACCCAAAACAGGACAAACAAATCAAAACGTTTCACACATGCATTTTTAAAAAATAAACGTAACACACATATAATACATCTCATAATTTCAGAAACAAATCCAAAGAATATTTACAGGCCCAAACAAACCAAACAAAATACATTTTCGCGCGACACAAAACTCAGACTCTTTTGGCCACTGCGGTTGACTTGTCCTAGTCCTTAATCTCTTAGCTCCGAACCTACACGGGGCAAATCCACCGTGCTAAGCATATAGCTTAGTGAGTAATAACTAATCTATATTAACCGATTTCAGAAAACAGAAAGAATGCATTTCAGAACAGATTTTTATACTAAAGTAAGCGTAACGCAGGAGATCCTTGTAATCGAATATATTTTAGTTTATGTCGAATCAAATGATATCGGAATACAAAACAAATCAAACTATAAATCCATAATGTAAGTGGGTAACAGGACTTATACAGAGATACCATAATTAGTATCAGCAGGAGAGACATATGTCTCGATATCAGGAGACACCAAAGTGTCAAATAACAGGAGCAGCTGCAGACCCTTCTAGGCATGCCTATTGATGTACCTAAAGTACTTACACTAAAATTTTCTACCTATATTACGTACTGAAATTACTGACCTCTATTACTTACCTAAATCGCCCTTAGTGTTTATTGTCCCGATAATATCTGGCGGTGGTCTTTCCTCTATAATAGGAACACGGACACAAATTATTATTGTTTAATTCTTGTATGATAACCGAGTATGATGCATGTTCATGACAAATTTCCGAGATTAATCAACAACTCATAGTACCAAATGATCCATGAAGTTTCAGGAAATTAGCGATACTGCGAGTATTCAAATGAAAGCAAGTCTTTACCAATTAAATATGAAAATGTACAAATTCATTATACACAAGAGAGAACTAATGAATAGATATGACATTAATTCTCAAATGCTATGCCAATAAGCAACATAAAGATCATAGGACATGTTAAAAAGAGAAAAAGAGTGCGAGCTGAATCATTTAAGAATGAAACAAAGATACATAATAATAAGAAGTAGACAAAAAAATGAAATAGCGGACAACATTTGAAATTTGGTTTTCGTCAAGAATTACTTGTGAGGTAAGGGATGAAGTAAATGATGGAGGAGTGGTATCTATTTATAGAGCATTTTTGTAAACTAGCCGTTATACCTTTTAATAAATTATTTTTGGGTGAAAAAATACGTATGACTACTGTTCACAAATACGCATTTGCCATCGCTCACTTGACAGAAGTAAGCGTTCTTGTAGCAAGACATCGTTCATCGACCTTTGTGGACCCGATCGTTAACAATTCACTATTCTCGCTTCGCTCACTATTTTGCACTGTTCATCATCTTCAACCTTCGACTTCCGACTCTGAAACTTCTTCTTTTCTTCTTTTTTTTTTTTCCTTCCTTTAATTTCTTCACTTTACAACTAACCTATTTAGCAATTCTAACATATCAGAATTATCCTAATCTTCAAACATGATAAATCTAAAAAGTTCCTTCCCCCTTTCTTTCTCTACGGTATTAACTAACACAAACAGCGTCTCCCGCAATCCAGCATGATCAGTAACAAAAACAAAAACAAAGATGTAATTCGCGTATGATAAACTAACCGTAAAATCCTACTTACCAGCTTTCCAAAGAAAACTCCAATATTGCAATTAAAGCAGGTGTTGGTGAGTGAATGGCTTCGCTATCTCTACTGATGGATGGGTAAATGATGCATTCGGTGAGGAATAAACAATAATGTTCTATTTAATTCGTTGCGTGTAGGTTTGGATGCGATACAGCTAACAAACAGCTAATAGGTCAAAATAGTAATAAATAACCAAAAATATTGTTATGAATTCTTATAACAAATAAATATCCAAAAGTTTCAGAAAACTTCCGAAAATTTACCAAAATTCCGTCAGAAAATAATGACTCTCAAAATAAATTGTCAACTCAAAACTAATCCTCCATTAATTTCTAAAAATATTTGAAGTATACAAAAATTATGAAAATTATAATAATACTGTCCAAATCAATCCGAAGTTTCATTAAACCAATTGACCCGGAAAATGCCATGAATGCATGCCAAAAAACTTATGCACAATTTAAGCAAATAGTTAATAAGCAAATAACAAACATAATTCGTACTAAATTCTTTTACTATTCTAACCCCTAATGTGGGGCGTTACAACTCTTCCCTCCTTAAGAAATTTCGTCCTCAAAATTCATACCTGATCCAAATAATTTCAGATACTGGGCCTTCATGATTTCCTTTGGTTCCCAGGTTGCTTCCTCAAGTCCATGGTGTTGCCAGAGGACTTTTACCAATGATACTGTCTTGTTCCGCAATTGTTTCACTTCTCTGGCTAATATGGAAATTGGCCCTTCTTCATATGACAAATCCTGTTGCACCTGAATCTCTTCCATCAGAATCTTATGTGTGACATCAGACCGATATCTCCTCAACATAGAAACATCGAACAAATCATGCAATCTGGCCAATTCTCCAGGAAGAGCTAACTGATAAGCTACAGGTCTAACCCTTTTCAGAATTTCATAAGGACCAATGAATCGCGGACTAAGCTTACCCTTCTTTCCAAACCGAAGTATATGCTTCCATGGTGACACTTTCAGAAACACCTTATCACCCACTTGAAACTCAATATCCTTCCTTTGTAGATCAAGATAAGATTTCGCCGATCACTAGCGACTTTTAATCTCTGCTGAATTATCTCAATCTTTTCTTCAGATCTTTCACAATGTCCGCCCGATCATCTTATTTTCACTTAACTCCGTCCAATATACCGAGTTCTACACTTCCTACCATACAACGCTTCATAAGGTGCCATACCGATGCTCGTCTGATAACTGTTGTTATAAGCAAACTCCATCAAAGTCGATAATTATCCCAACTCCCGGAAACTCTAACACACAACCCTCAACATATCTTCCAAAATCAGATAACTCGTTCGATTGTCCATCATGCAGGGATGAAAAGCAAGATTAAACTTAAGTTGAGTACCTAATGCTTCCTGTAAACTTTTCCAGAATCTCGAAGTAAATCGAGGATCACGATCAGAAATAATCAATAATGGTACTCCATGCAGTCTTACAATCTCATTCACATACAAATCTGCAAGCCTATCCAATGAATAGTTAGGACGAACAGGTAGAAAAGCGAGCGATTTGGTGAACTTATCCTGATAACCCATACCGCATCATGTTTCCTTTGAGTAAGAGGAAGTCCAGTGACAAAGTCCATGGTAATGTTATCCCATTTCCATTGAGGAATAGGAATAGGATTTAACAAACCAGATAGAACCTGGTGCTCAGCCTTAACCTGCTGGCATGTCAGACATTTTGTTACATAATCCACAACATCTCGTTTCATACCTGACCACCAGTAATACTGCTTCAAATCCTGATACATCTTGTTTCCACCCGGATGCATAGTAAATACTGTATTATGAGCCTCAAACAATATCTTCTTCTTCAGTTCATCATTAGCTGGCACACACAACCGGTCCTTATAATACAATTCACCATCACCATGCACAGAAAAATCAGTCTGTTTACCTTCCTGAGTAGCCAAGATAAGTTGTTGTAACTTATCATCAGCTCTTTGAGCATGACAAATCTTCTGTCTCAACGTGGGCCTTGCTATCAATTGAGCCATCAAGGCTCCATCAGATCCCAACTTCCATCCAATCATTTTGATGATAAAGCGAGATAGTCTTTCGACTTAAGGCATCTCGCTACAACATTAGCCTTACCCGGATGGTAGTCTACAATACAATCATAGTCTTTAAATAATTCCAACCAACTCCATTGTCTCAAATTAAGTTCCTTCCGAGTAGCGGATACTTGAGACTCTTATGATCCGTAAAATTCTACACCTTTCACCATACGAGATAGTGTCGCCAAATTTTTAAGGCAAACACTCTTCATTGCAAGCTCAGATCATGAGTAGGGTAATTATATTCATGAGTCTTTAGTTGCCGAGAAGCATAAGCAACTACCTTCCTTCCTCGCATCAAACACAACCTAACCCAATCCAGATGCATCAAGATATAGAACATACTCCTTACCGTAAGTAGGTTGAACTAATATGTGAGCTTGAAGCATACATTTCAACCGATCAAAGCTACTCGACATCTATCGGACCATTCATACTTCACTCCTTTCCGTAATGTGATTTAGTTAAAGGGATGCTATCAACGAAAATCCTTAACAAACAAGCGGTAATAACCACTGCACCGAAAACTTCTACTTCTCTGTCACGTTCCTTGGTGGCTTCCATTTAACAACCGCCTATCTTACTAGATCAACTCTAATTCCTTCAGATGAGACAACATGCCCTAGAATGATACCTCTTGAAGCCGAAATCACATTTACTCAACTTAGCATACAACCGCTTTCCCGCAGGTCTCGTAATACAATTCGGAGATGTTCAATATGCTCATGTTCATTCTTGGAATAGACCAGATATCATCAATAAACACCACAACAAACTGGTCCAGATAAGGCCCAATACTCTATTCATCAAATCCATAAATGTCTTTGGAGCATTAGTTAATCCGAACGGCATTACTAGGAATTCGTAATGTCCATAACGGGTCCTAAATATCTTCAAGATATCCACATCCTTTACCCGGTCGATAATACCCGATCGCAGATCTATCTTCAAAACACTCGCATCTCTCAACCGATCAAATAGATCGTCAATCCTTGGCGATGGATACCTATTCTTCATGTGACCCTATTTAATCGCCGATAATTGATGCACATGCGCAGTGTACCATCCTTCTTCTTTACGAACAACACCGGCGCACCCCACGGTGATACACTGGGTCTAATAAATCCCTTATCCAAAAGTTCTTGTAACTTCAACTTCAACTCCTTCAACTCAGTAGGAGTCATTCTATACGGTGCTCTAGATATCGGAGCAGTACCAGGCATAACTTCGATAGATAACTCCACTTCTCTCTCTAGAGGAAGCTCAGGTAGTTCCTCAGGAAAAACATCTGGAAACTCATTCACTACAGGAATATCAAGCAGTTTATCCTTACCACCATCCTTCTGGGAATCAAGTACATACGCTAGATAAGCTTCACACCCCTTTCTTAGAAGCTTTTGAGCTTGCATAGCAGATACTACATTAGTTAAAGCACTTGTGCAACCACCATGAAATACAAGCTCAGACTGGTCGGGCCTCCTCAAGAAAACTATCTTAGCCTTACAGTCAATTACTGCCTGATGTTTAGACAGCCAATCCATACCCATAATCAAATCGAATTCGTGAAACGACAATCTAATCAGATCTGCTTGATACTCACCGCTTGAATCATAAATCGACAATTCCTAACCACCGATTCACCAACACACTACTACCCAGAGGACTAGTTACATGCATGTCATATTCTAAGCGATCTATAAGTATCTCCTTATCAAACATTTCTCCAAAGACAGATATATGAATGTGAAGATCCAGATCAATTAATGCATACAATTCGTAACCAAAGAGAGAAACTATACCAAAGAATGACATCCGGTGCATCCCGATCCTCACGAAGCTTTCGGTCATAAGCCCGAGTGAAGCGAAGGAGCACGGTGGTTGATTCACCGCTTCGAAAAGCGAGCTCAGATTAGCCTATTCGATTATATCGGCCTCGGCCTCTTCCTCGACCTTTGTTCCCAATCAAGCATGCGAAACCTCTCCACTAGCTTGTGCCATCCTGCATCGCCTCGGAGGCAATTTGCAATCATATGCTCCGTACTGCCACAACGAAAACATGCACCTGTAGCTCTCCAGCAGACACCCCAATGGTGAATAGAGCAGTGTGGGCACTCTGGAGTACTAGAACCTCGACCCCCAGAGGAAACCCTACTAGAGGCAGCCGGTGTAGGAAAGTTTTGTTGCTTTCCCCTCATCACAGATCTCTGAGTAACTCTCGGTGCAGAGGAACTACCTTCCCGACTTCGTTTCTCCGAAGACTGACCTCCTCTATTAAAGCCTCTTCTCTGACTTCTTTCTTTCCTGATCGTCTCTTTTCTTTCTACTTTTATTACTACCTGTACCAACTGATGGTAAGTAACGTGTTGTAACATAGAAAACGCTGCCAGATGCTCCTTGATCGAATCATGCAATCCCTCCTCGAATTGATGACATCGGAACTCTTCAGTCAGTACAGATTCAGGGGTATATTTACTGAGCCGATTAAACCCCCGATCATACTCAAAGAATGCATAAACTCCTTTGCTTAAGATTCAGGAATTGCTTCCACCGATCCTTTCAGAAGCTTCCGTCACATACTTAGTTCTAAATTCTTGGGCAAAAATTCCCAAGTCGAGGCACCGAATCGAGGACTCAGTGAAACAAATTTCCACCATTCATAAGTAGCTCCTCGAAGAAGGAAACAAAGATGAACCATCTCGCTCTGCTGGACAACTAATCTCATCCAAGACCCTCTTCACCTTCTCAATCGTAACTCGGCCCTTCAGATTCCTTCGAGATGTCCCCGAAAATTCTTCATTATACTTCCTCGGTTGATCAATCGGAGCCTTAGGTGTTGTCATTCGATGCAACAAGGTCATCATATCTGGGACGACTTAATCAAAGCTTCTCCTCGAGCTAGAGGAGGAGGTGGAACCTCGACTTCTCCTCGATTGACCTTGATGGTCCCGGTGTTTCGAACGTGTTTGCTCATTGATTACTCTCAGCAACTTCGTCAACAATCTCGTGAGATCCTTCCATCGTGCTTACTATAGACAAAACATGGGACACCGCATTAGGCCATAACACAACGTAAACACTCAACAGCAAACAATAGGCAAGCATTGGTTAAACCATAACCGCCTAAACCAGGCGCTCTGATACCAAAAATGTAACACCCAAATACCCCCTGAGAGGATACATGGATGCCACCCAAGATAGGACAAACAAATCAAAACGTTTCACACATGCATTTTTAAAAACTAAACGTAACACACATATAATACATCTCATAATTTCAGAAACAAATTCAAAGAATATTTACAGGCCCAAATAAACCAAACAAAATACATTTTCGCACGACACAAAACTCAGACTCTTTTGGCCACTGCGGTTGACTTGTCCCAGTCCTTAATCTCTTAGCTCCGAACCTACACGGGGCAAATCCAACATGCTAAGCATATAGTTTAGTGAGTAATAACTAATCTATATTAACCGATTTCAGAAATGTAAAGAATGCATTTTAGAATGATTTTATACTAAATGTAAGCAATGAGCAGGAGATCCTTGTAATCGTAATATATTTTAGTTTATGTCGAATCAAAGCAGATATCGAATACGTAACAAATCAAACTATAAATCCATGAATGAAGTGGGTAACGGACTTATACAAGAGATACCATAATTAGTATCGGCAGGAGAGACATATGTCTCGATATCGGGAGACACCAAAGTGTCAAATAACGAGAGCATTGCAGACCCTTCTAGCATGCCTATTTACCCACAACTAGGACTTAACAGTTGTAAAATAGAACAAGGTCATTTCAGTCATTTCATGTGCAGGCAACTAGCACTTTCAATAAATCAATCCTAGACATCATCTAGATGTACCTAAAGTACTTACACTGAAATTTTCTACCTATATTACGTACTGAAATTACTGACCTGTATTACTTACCTAAATCGCCCTTAGTGTTTATTGTCCCGATAATATCTGGCAGTGGTCTTTCCTCTATAATAGGGAACACGGACACAAATTATTATTGTGCTTAATTACTGTATGATAATTGAGTATGATGCATGTTCATGACAAATTTCCGGGATTAATCAATAACTCATAGTACCAAATGATCCATGAAGTTTCAGGAAATTAGCGATACTGCGAGTATTCAAATGAAAGCAAGTCTTTACCAATTAAATATGAAAATGTACAAATTCATTATACACTAGAGAGAACTAATGAATAGATATGACATTAATTCTCCAATGCTATGCCAATAAGCAACATAAAGATCATAGGACATGCTAAAAAGAGAAAAAGAGTGCGAGCTGAATCATTTAAGAATGAAACAAAGATACATAATAATAAGAAGTAGACAAAAAAATGAAATAGTGGACAACATTTGAAATTTGGTTTTCGTCAAGAATCACTTGTGAGGTAAGGGATGAAGTAAATGATGGAGGAGTGGTATCTATTTCTAGAGCATTTTTGTAAACTAGCCGTTTTTGTACCGTTAACTAGCCATTATTACTTAGCCGTTATACCTTTTAATAAATTATTTTTGGGTGAAAAAATACGATGACTCTTGTTCACAAACACGCACGATTCATCGTTCACGGATTGTAGTGTTATCAGAAGAAGACATTGCTCACCGATGTGGATCTTGATCGCTCACAATTCACTATTCTGCACTGTTCACTATTTTGCACTGTTCATCATCTTCAACCTTCGACTTCCGACTCTGAAACTTCTTCTTTTCTTCTTTTTTTTTTCCTTCCTTTAACTTCTTCACTTTACAACTAACCTATTTAGCAATTCTAACCTATCAGAATTATCCTAATCTTCAAACATGATAAATCTAAAAAGTTCCTTCCCCCTTTCTTTCTCTACGGTATTAACTAACACCAACAGCGTCTCCCGCAATCCAACATGATCAGTAGCAAAAACAAAAACAAAAATGTAATTCACGTATGATAAACTAACCGTAAAATCCTACTTACCAGCTTTCCAAAGAAAACTCCAATAGTGCGATTAAAGCAGGTGTTGGTGAGTGAATGGCTTCGCTATCTCTACTGATGGATGGGTAAATGATGCATTCGGTGAGGAATAAACGATAATGTTCTATTTAATTCGTTGCGTGTAGGTTTGGATGCGATACAACTAACAAACAGCTAATAGGTCCAAATAGTAATAAATAACCAAAAACATTGTTATGAATTCTTATAACAAATAAATATCCAAAAGTTCCAGAAAACTTCCGAAAATTTACCAAAATTCCGTCAGAAAATAATGACTCAAAATAAATTGTCAACTCAAAACTAATCCTCCATTAATTTCTAAAAATATTTGAAGTATACAAAATTACAAAATTATAATATATCGTCCAAATCAATCCGAAGTTTCATTAAACCAATTGACCCGGAAAATGCCATGAATGCATGCCAAAATACTTATGCACAATTTAAGAAAATAGTTAATAAGCAAATAACAAACATAATTCATACTAAATTCCTTTACTATTCTGACCCCTAATGTGGGGCGTTACATATACTCGGTATGGTCATATCTATTTGATTTCTCATAAATCAGAAGCATTCGATTGTTTCATAAAATACTCAAACTTGGTTGAGAATCAATTAGATAAGAAAATAAAAGCATTACGAACTGATCGTGGACAAGAGTACTTGTCAGAAAAGTTCAAGGCTTTCTGTGATGAAAAAGGAATAGAAAGACAATTAACAATTCCTAGAAGCCCACAACAAAATGGCATCGCTGAAAGATGAAATAGGACGCTATTAGAA
This sequence comes from Erythroxylum novogranatense, assembly GCA_029891385.1. Taxonomy (NCBI): domain Eukaryota; kingdom Viridiplantae; phylum Streptophyta; class Magnoliopsida; order Malpighiales; family Erythroxylaceae; genus Erythroxylum; species Erythroxylum novogranatense. The sequence continues at coordinate 95,421,934 of CM057230.1, forward strand.
ATGATTAGGTCCATGATGGCCCAAGCAAATTTACCAATCATTTTTTGGGGTGATGCGTTGCTAACCACCACTTATGTACTTAATTGTGTGCCCACGAAATCAGTTACTAACACACCATATGAGTTGTGGACTGATAGGAGGCCTGATGTGTCAAGTCTCCGATCTTGGAGGTGTGCAACCTATGTTCATGATCTCTCTCACAAACATGGGAAATTAGGCCCAAGAGGGAGAAAAAGTATTTTTATTAGATACTCAGAACACTCAAAAGGATACGTGTTCATAAATGAACAAAGTAGTGGAGGTGTAACTGAATTTGAATCACGAGATGTAACATTCTTAGAGAATGATTTTCCCAAGCAAGGTGAAATAGGTAAAGACCTATTATTATATGAGTCGCTTGATCAGAATGATTCTGTTATGCATAATCAAGATGAGGAACTTCAACCAAGTGGGAGCAATTCCACAGAAAGGTTCTCTATGATAACTGATCCGAGTGGGAGCAATCAGATCAATCATGAATTTGTTTATGATGAACCACGGTTAAGATGAAGTAATCGAGGTGTAATTTCCCGACGTCATTTTGAGATTGAAGGAGAAATTAATATGATTGTTCCGCAAGAGGAAGAAGAGCCAAGAAATGTAAATGAGGCTCCTACTGGCCCTGCTAAAGAAGAATGGATAAAAGCAATGATAGAAGAAATGGCTTCTTTAAGCTCAAATCAAGTATAGGACTTGGTTGACCTCCCCGAATGACGTAAAGCAATTGGAAACAAGTGGGTTCTCAAAATTAAGCGAAAAGTTGATGGCAATATTGAAAATATAAGACAAATCTTGTAGCAAAAGGATATACGCAACAGGAGGGAATTGATTATGAGAAAACTTTTTCACCTGTTGTGAAGTTTGCTTCAATCAAGTCTTATTACGCTATAGTAGCAAGATGGATCTTAATTACATCAAATGGATGTAAAAACTGCTTTTATCAATGGAGAATTAGATGAAGAAATCTATATGGAACAACCTGAAGGTTTCATCAAGGCAGGTCATGAAAATAAAGTATGTCGCTTATTAAAATCAATTTATGGCTCAAGCGGTCTTCAAGACAATGGTATATTCGTTTTCATAACGTAATCATTCCGTATGATTTTCAAATGATCGATGAAGACCATTGTGTGTATGTTAAAAGATCCAAAGATAAATTTGCGATTTTATCTTTATACGTGGATGATATATTGATTGTTTGTAATGACTGTATGTTTCTTACGGAAATCAAAGAATGGTTATCATCTGAATTTGAAATGAAAGACATGGGTGAAGCGGTATACATTCTTGGAGTCAAGATTTCAAGAGATTGTTCAAAGAAATTGTTATCGCTTTCACAAGCGATGTACATTCAAAGAATTCTTGAACGATTCCGTATGCAAGATTGCAAATCAATTGATAATCCTATTGCTAAGAATGAAGGCCTTAGTAAAAGAAATTGCCCATCAACGCCACAAGAAAGGGAACAAATGAAGAATGTTCCCTACACTAGTGCAGTTGGAAGTCTTATGTACACAATGATGTGTACAAGACCAAATATTTGTTATGCTGTTGGGATGGTAAGCAGATATCAGTCAAATCCAAGCCAAGCACATTGGAAAGCAGTAAAGAGAATATTGAGGTATCTGAAGGGAACCGTGGACTATGCATTATATTATCAAGGCAATGATCTATGTATACAAGGATATACAGATGCAGATTGGGGAGGAGATTTAGATGAAAGAAAATCTACCTCAGGATATGTATTCTTACTAAACCATGGAGCAATAACATGGAAAAGTAAGAAACAATCCTGCGTTGCATTATCCACAATTGAAGCTGAATTTATAGTGTTCTCAACTATAGTACAAGAGGCTGTGTGGCTTCATCGATTCCTTGTGCATTTGGGAGTCACTAAAAGCGAAATCAATCCAGTGACTATCAACTGTGACAGTTAAGCTGCAATCGCTTATACAAAAGACCTCAAATTTCATTGTAAGACTAAGCACATAGATACTAAATATAATTATGTGAAAGATATAGTTGCACGAAGAGAAGTGAGCATGAGATATATATCTACGCGAGATATGATAGCAGACCCAATGACAAAGCCAATTTCTAGAGATGTATTTATTGGGCATGTAAAGTCACTAGGACTGCGTAGATGTTGAAATGTATTGATAAAACATTTTTCAATGTATGTTCACTCAGTCTAATGTCACTTGTTTGGATATAATGTATGATGAAGATTATACATTGTATATCATTTGATTCATGAATGAATGTGTTTTGTATAAATATATTTTGAGATAAATCACAAGTATATGAGACAGATTATAGATTGGCCCTCTCACACGGGAAATCACCTCTAGTGTTTATGGTCGCTAGAGATGAGGCATGTTTAAAGTTTATTATCTAGGTGATAATTGAGAGTGAGAAACTTAAACTATAAATGTCGTATGGGAATTGGTTCAAAGTGATTTATTAATCACTATATCTGTCTTACATTGCCAGATGTGAGTTCTGAATAAGTTTGTGAGTAGATAAGTGAACTCAAGTTAAACATTGAGTATGTTTGAGTTATCATCTGTACGGTATTTCTTGAATAAAAGATGTTCAAGGTAAACGAAGTAGGTATATACCGTAGCACATGACTCGTACCATGTGTGCATAACTGACCACAAAAGGGATTGATGTAAGTCGCAAGATCTCATCTTACATTGTGTGAGATCCTTGAGGTTTAGAAAAAAACCTCATTATATACCCTTATGACTCTTGTTTCATTCTTGCGAATTGAGTTTAAGGTTTGTTACTTTAGGTTATTGCCAAAAGATCATGCAAGATATGATCCTAGGGAATAATTCTAGAAAAGAAAATTAAATTTAATTCAAGAGAGAATTGAAGACAGAGGAAGGTCATTTAATTTAGATCAATGACTCGCATGAAAAGTATTCATAGATGGCTATCGTCTCTTTAGGAGAGAACTTGAATAGAGTCATGACTTGAAGGAACTAAATGAGATAAAAGGAAAATGCAAATGCGATATATGACCTAGGGTATAGCATACAATGTCTACTCAAGGACTCATAAATCCTAGGATCAATTTGTTAATCGAGATGTCATATACTTCTAACAGATATGTGACTATGTACTCTCGTCGTATGTTGGTCACACTGGTTATTGAACAAGTATGAGTATTGCAGAGTTTGTTTTAAAATTAAACCCATCATGTGTGAGTGGGAGATGTCAGTTATTATTACACCCATGAAGGGTCTAATAGTACTTAAGACTCTTGAGATAACTACCAAAGGTAGTTATATAAAGACAAAATATGAATGCAACTTTTGACATAAGAAAAGAGGACAGTGTGTGATTGCTTCAGTTTTTTCTCTCAAGGTTCTTACGAAGAAAAAAAGAATAACTCGGCAGTAAGTGAAGAGAACAGAAAGTTCTATAACCGGTAGAATCTTAACACTCATTCAAATATGTAATTTGTGTTTTATCTGCATATGATTGATCCTATTTTACATGATCTTAGTGCACTAAGATCATGTAAAATAGGATCAATCATATGCAGATAAAACACAAATTACATTTATGATTTTGTGTTCAATCATATGCAGATAAAACACAAATTACATTTATGATTACATGATCTTAGTGCACTAAGATCATGTAAAATAGGATCAATCATATGCAGGTAAAACACAAATTACATTTATGATTTTGTGTTCAATCATATGCAAATAAAACACAAATTACATTTATGATTTTGTTCCATTTATATCAAACAAGTTTTATGTTCGTTTACAGGATTCGCAGCTTTAGGGTCCCAAAGATTAGGTTTATTATAGCTGTAATTCCAGGGAGAAGCTTGTAAGCTGTCAGGAGCTGTACTGCTACGGTAGTTTTGCAAGAGATGAACTGGGGACATGCCATGTGTTGGAGTTGCTGGTCTGCCTGAAAATGGCCTGCGAGATTCTGAGTTTCTGAGTTTCTGCTGCCATGTTTAGCATGTTTTTTGCTGTTTTGTGCCAGTTTCTAAGTGCTGTAGCCACTTGTTCGGTGAACACTGTTGGTCTCATGCTTGAACCCATTTGTAAGATCAGATCATTGAGAACAATAATAACATCATATGAGCAAGGAATGCATTCTCATCAGAAAACAATGAAAACATGTGAATTATCAGATTTCAAAGAGGGAAAATACCAGAATGTTCATTGGATAAAGCAATTGGAGTCTTATGAGTACTTGAAAGAGAACCAGACGGAACAGGAAGAGAACGAGACGAGGGTGTCCGAACCAGAAGAGATCATCACATGGTTGGACCAAAGGAGTGCTAGAGTCTAATGGTGTATTAGACACTTTTGAAGTAGAAAGAAGAGAATAATAACAAGTTTCTTTGTATTATCAACTTAGCTTTAAATCCATAGTTTACACACCCAAAATAACCAACGTTTGTCCTTTCAAATTCTCTTATAATTTAGTCTCAAATTCTGATTTTAACTATTGGCCATATTAAGTTTAGATGTCCAACAATGAGCACCCTAACCATAACTCCTCTACCTTGAATCCTTGGACCGAGTTGGGTTATGATCACTTGGAGCTTAGTCCCCACTGCCAAGATTACCTACAGATTATCAATTTACACATATGAGCTCTTGAATCCCATTATGTAGTTGATCTGCCATTTTGTTTTCCTCTTGTCCTATATATATAGAAGTTTTCGAAGCATCTGTTGTGTGAAGAACACTGCATTAATGACCCAACTACCATTTTGCACATGTAACCTCTGTTGTGTGAAGAACACTGCATTAATGACCCAACTACCATTTTGCACATGTAACCAAGAAAATCATGATCCATCTGAGCCATAAAGCATGTCTGGTGAGAATTGCATGATCTCTGGTTCGTGAGAGCATCTGCAATGCAGCTTACATGATTTTCTTCCATCCAGTCAAATTGATCATTTGGTTCAATTTCTGTTCTATTCCTATTCTACTTAGGTTCTAAACAGCTATCACATTCGATCACGGGAATGACAAAGTAAAATAAAACGCCGCACATTTTGACTTCGCAGCATACACACTCGCAAAATCCTATATTGATAAAGACTATCCGATGCTTCACAGTAAAAAAAAAAGCTTTTTTGAGACGACTTCAAGTCAATGGAGACTCTCAGATGCTCTTTACCTTTTAGGAAGGTTCATGGAAGCTTCACAGTCAGCAAAAAAAAGCTTTTTTGAGACGACTTCCGTCTTCAATAATGCATATACAGCTTATGAATGCCCATTTTCAATTATTATACAGCTTCCACAATCCACCCTCTTCCTTCGACAATAATGGCTTCTTCTTCTTCTTCTTTGGCCTCTCACCCATTGAAGTACGATGTCTTCTTGAACTTCAGGGGTGAAGACACTCGTCGCGGTTTCACCAACCATCTCTATGCTGCTTTGCGCCAAAAGGCTCTCCAAACCTTCTTTGACGACGATGATCTCAAAAGAGGAGAAGAAATTTCTCAGTCACTTCCCCAAGCAATCCAACATTCCACTGTTGCTATCCTTGTTTTCTCAAAAGACTATGCATCTTCCAGATGGTGTCTTGACGAGCTTGCAGAGATCATCGAGTGCCACCGTTCCCATGGACAGATTGTCATACCTATCTTTTACGAGGTAGATCCATCCCATTTAAGGAAACAGTCCCACGATGTTGCTGCGGCTTTTGTTAAACACGAGCAAAATCCTATGAACGCACGTAAGATTCCACGATGGAGGGATGCCTTGACCAAAGCTGCCGATCTATCTGGGTTTCATTCTAAGGAGTTCAGGTATGTTTTAAGTTGTAAAGTAATTCCAAGAAAAGGGGTCGTTTGCTTTTCATTCATTTAAATTCTGTTTTACAATTTACAGGAATGATGATTTGCTTATTAACAAAATCGTTGAAGACATTTTAGAAAAACTGAACCAATCCATGCCATGTGATGATTTTGAGCACTTAGTTGGAATGGACTTGCGTATTAAGGAAATAAAAGAAGTATTTACTATTAACCCATCAGAGACTCGTATTTTAGGAATTTGGGGGATGGGCGGTATTGGGAAAACTACCACCGCTAAAGTCATATATCAAATGATGTCCCCTCAATTTCAAGATTGTTGCTTTCTAGACAACGTGAGAGAACGAGCAGAAGCAAGTGGCATCAACAAATTACGGGAAGAACTTATTTTAAAGGTATTGGGTGAGAAAGATTCAGTAAACTATAGATTCAATGCAAGTTTTGATCTATTTCTTAAAAGAAGACTTAGTCGTATGAAGGTGTTAATTGTTCTTGACGATGTGAATAATCCACGACACATAGAACCTTTGATTGGAGATTTGTGTTGGTTCGGTTCAGGAAGTATGATTCTTATTACTAGTAGAGATAAGCTAGTGTTTGAAGGGAGGGCTGATTTTATATACGAAGTTGAACTATTAAATTATGATAAAACCCTCCAACTTTTCAGTAAAAGGGCCTTTAAGCAAAATTATCCAAGAGATGATTATGCCTCTTTGTCAAAACCGATTGTGGAATCTGCACAAGGCAATCCTTTAGCTTTGAAAGTTTTAGGTTCTACCCTAAATGGGAAAAATCATGAGGAGTGGGATATTGCATCGACTCAATTGTCAAAAGTTAAAGATATAAATATCCTAAAAGTGCTACAAATCGGTTTCGATGACTTAACTAGAGAGCAGAAAGATATCTTTCTTGATATTGCATGTTTTTTCAAACATACGAGGCAAATATATGTTACGAAAGATAGTTTGAGGAAACTATACAAAAGCAGGAGGTTAGAAATGGACAAGACATTAAGTGTTCTTGCAGACAAGTGCCTTATTGTTATTTCAAACTATGGATTGGACATGCATGATTTGTTACAAGAAATGGCAAAGGAAATCGTTCGACAGGAAGATAAGCCTAGTAGACTATGGGATCATCGAGATATTTATGAAATATTTGTGGAAAATATGGTAAGATATTTAAAAAATACTATCTACTATTAATAGTCTTTATAATTCCTGATTTATGGAGAAAAATTATTTATTATCATAATAGCTTATTTATATATATTTCGGGTGTTTTTTGTTAGGAGGCTGAAGCTGTGGAAACTATCACTTTCGACTTATCTAAGATAGAAAGGATGAATTTAAATCCACAGTTGTTTATGAAGATGCCTAACCTTAGATTTCTCAATTTTTATGGAAATGGTAATCTATATCTCTCTCGAGATCTTGATTATCTTCCTAATACTTTACGATACCTTAAGTGAGAAAAGTATTCATTAGAATCTTTGCCACCCAATTTTCAACCAAAGAATCTTGTGGTACTTGAATTACCAAACAGCAACATCAAATAATTACGGAACAAACCCAAGGTACGAAAATTTTATATTACTAAACAACATTTAAATTTACTATATTAAAAATTGTAATTAATACTAGATTGGATTAATTAATCATTTTGTTATTTTTGTTAATTGCAGGGAGATTATTTATTATCTCAAATTAAATGTGAGATTGTTAATGGTTTTCGGAGATTAACGTCCCTAAGTTTAGTACAGAACAAAAGCATTACTCGTCTTCCCAACAGTAAAAGTGGATTTCTAGAAGCTCTCGAAATTCTTGATCTTCGCGGTTGTTCAAATTTGAATACATTTCCAGAAATTTCAAGCAATATAAGGAAGTTACAATTAAGTCAGACTGCTATAAAACATGTATCTTCATCATCAGTTGAACTCCTAAGAAAATTAGGGTATTTAGAGATGAAAGATTGTAGAGAGCTTGAAAGCCTTCCAAGCAACTTTTTTAGCAAGTTAACATCTCTCGTTAACCTTGATCTTAGTGGATGCTCACGCTTTAAAATGCTTCCTGAACTCTTGGAGGCTGGGAGATTTAGAGTGTTTCTTGACCTAAGTAAGACAACTATAGAAATGGTTCCGTCATTTATTGGCATTTGCAAAGAGAGTTGGATTATAAATATGAGTGAATGCTCGAAGCTTGCTTTCTATCCAAGAAGTTTTGAAAATTGTTTTCTAAAAGACATTTTTCGGGGAAACGATTTAATCCTTTCTGACTGTAATTTGAGGGAATTGTCTGAGGACTTGAGCTTTCTATTTTTTTATAATATCTCTAGATTTGAGTGAAAATGATTTTGAGAGAATTCCTGCTACTTTTAAACAACTTTCACAACTGAAATTTCTTTATATAAGGAAATGCAACAGGCTTCTATCCTTACCGGAACTCCCATCAAATGTCTGGGAAATTTGCGCCTACACTTGTAGGTCACTAAAAGAAATAGGGACCCTTAAACAACTATCTCTTGACTCACCAATGACTACCTACTCCTTCAATTTATTGTCTTGCTTTAAGTTGGATGAAGATGAATGCCAGGAAGTAGTAAATGCACTCTTGAGGAATTATACAAGAAGTCAAATGCAGGAATCATTGGTAAGTAATTCTTTGTCTTTCTCTCTTTCTTTATCTGAGTCTGTATAATCATTGATTTGAATAGAAATTTCTATTGTTCAGGAAAATTTAAAAATGATCTATCCAGGAAGTAGAATACCAAAGTGGGTGAAGTATCGAAACATGGATGATTCCATTCAAATCCACCTTCCTTCTCATTGGTTTAATCATCTTTTTCTGGGATTTGTTTTCTATTTGTGCAATGATAAGAAGTACGGTCGCTGTTGTAGATATGATTGCCATTTTGGAGACAATTACCATTTCTCCTCTCCTGATTCCGAACTTTTACGAATAAATAAAGAGCATATGGGAGTTTTCATTAGTGCAGCATTTTGTGAATGGGTTCATAGACATAGTGACCTTGAAAATTTTAAAAAAGGTGTAGCCTTTTTTAAGTTCACGATAGAAGAGGATGGAATAATTACGAAGTGTGGGGTTATTCCACTATACGCCCAAAACGACGAGGATGAATTCTGTGGAACATTTGACTTTCCAAATTTAGGAGTGTCCAAGTTGAAAAGATCAGCCACAGGTGCGGGGTCATTGCACTGTATGCTTGAAAAGAGGTTGAAGATAGAAGAAATTGAATGAAATTAATTCAAGTTTTTCTATGTTCAGAGTTCCAACAAAAGCTATGGATAAGAGAAACTACTTCTTAATTCTTTTACATTCTTGTGATGAAGTTTAATAAACACTACTTCGTGATGCAGATTAAGGGACGTAAGATTTTCAAGATAGATGATACATATGAAGACAAAGTTAAGAGAGAGTACTTCAAAGGTATGAATTTTATTTCAACTCAATTCGATCCAAGATAAAAGCGATTGCTAAAATAAATATAAAACAAATAATAATAATTCACATATATTAACTATAAATTTATCACTCGATATAAAATATAAAATTTTAAATATGATGTTAATATATAATTATTTCTTTAAATTTAATAATATATTATTTATTATTACTGTTATTATTCATAGGTTTAAATATAAAAATTTTCTTTAAATTTAATATATAAAATAACTCTACGACCTAATTTTAACTTGAATTAATTATAGAAAATTACGTAACAACGTTATTTTTATTTAAAAATAACAAAATCGGAGCCAACCTACGACTTGATCCCACCCATTACCATCCTTATTGGCTTCTTATCGCATATCGGTGTCCTCTTTAGAGGTCATCCAACTCGAATAACAAGAAACATTAGTGAAACTAGTTCTTGCATATATTGCATTTACAAGGATTAGGGATTAAGAAACTATGAACACGCATCGCGCCAATATCATCTCCATTTGGTGCTCAAGAGATGTTTTGTTACGAGGAAGCATCCACATTTTCAATATATCCAAGAACCAATCTATGCTTGCCAAGTCATTGATTTGATAGTGGGCTATCAAATTTGAGCTTGATTTTGGGCTACTTCTGTTTCTCTGGGTTTGTATGTTTAAGATAGATGAAGAAGAAGAATTGTGTTGTTTTTTTATATATTCTATAGACGATTTGTACAACTATTTATACAAGAAATGAAGATATAAACATGGAAATATAATTACAGTAGAAGATTCTAAAGCTAAAATTATGTTGCTGAAATCATGAAGTTGACTGTTAGGAGTGAATCAAAGGTATGCGTTATCATCCCCCCTCAAGCTCAAGGTTGACGCAACAGTGAGCTTGTCTCGTAATTGGCAAAAAGCTGTGGTAGGTAAGGGTTTGGTCATGACATCTGCAATTTGGTCCTTGGCAGAAATGTGTCGAACGAGGAGAGATTTGTTGGCAACCAAATCACGAACAAAATGAATATCTATTTCAATGTGTTTGGAGCGAGCATGAGCAACAGGATCAGCAGTGAGAAAAGTAGCACCAAGATTGTCACACCAAAGTGTTGGTGGTGGGATGGAAAGACCAATTTCACGGAGAAGTGATGTAATCCAACATACTTATGCTGAAGCAAGGGCAATACTCCGATATTCAGCTTCAGTGCTGGAGCGAGCAACTGTAGGTTGTTTCTTGGCACTCCAAGAAATAAGATTAGGGCCCAGGTAAACACAATAACCAGAGGTGGAGCGACGATCATCAGGACATCCAGCCCAGTCAGCATCAGAGTAGGTCGCGAGGGTAAGTGTTGGTGATTTGAGAAAGTGTAAACCGTGAGAGATAGTGGAACGTAGACAGCGGAGGATTCACTTAACGGCTGTCCAGTGAGCATCAGTGGGACAATGCAGGAATTGGGAGACCTTGTTGATGGCAAATTGAATATCGGGACGGGTAAGACAAAGGTATTGGAGGGCCCCAACAGTGCTTCTGTATTCAGTTGGGTCAGAAAGTGGTATTCCATGGTTTTTGGAGAGGGGTAAAGTAGGAGTCATTGGAGTTGGAGTGGGTTTAGATTGATCAAGATTTGTACGAGAAAGAAGATCTTTGGTATATTTTGTTTGTGTAAGGAGAAGGCCATTTGACGTGGTGGTGGTTTCAAGTCCAAGAAGGTAGTGAAGGGTACCAGATCTTTGATAGAGAATGTGGTATGTAGAGTATCTATAAGAGTGGTAATGAAGGATTGGGAAGAGCCAGTAACAAGGATATCGTCAACATAAACCAACACAAATGTAGTAGTAGTGGGAGTAGTGTGAATGAATAGAGAGGTGTCAAATTTGGATTGAGTGAACTGGAGGTTAAGAAGTTGTTGGCTTAGACGTTGAAACCAGGCACGGGGTGCTTGTTTTAAACCATAAAGGGCTTTATGAAGATGACAAACATAATGAGCATATTGAGGATCGACAAATCCTGGAGGTTGAAACATGTAAATTGGTTCATGAAGATTTCCATGAAGGAAAACATTGTTGACGTCTAATTGACGGATGGGCCAAGAATTGGAGAGGGCAATAGTGAGAATTATGCGAATAGTTGTTGGCTTGATGACGGGACTAAAAGTGTCAGTATAGTCAATACAGGGTGATTGGTGATAACCTTTGGCTACGAGACGGGCTTTGTAACGATCGATTGTGCCATCAGGTTTTCTTTTGGTTCTAAAGACCCATTTGCAACCTACGATATTGACATCGATTGGAGGTGGGACAAGAGTCCAGGTCTTATTTCGATGGAGAGCGTGAAGTTCTTCTGACATAGCTTGACACCAATGGGGAAATTTTTTGGCTTGTGTATAACAGGTGGGGTCAGGAGGATCAGGAGAGGAGTTGGTAGTATGAAAGGTAACATAATCTGAAAAATTTCGTGGTCTTCTGGTATTTGTGCAAGTTCGGGTTGTCATAGGATGATGGGTTTGTTGAGATGAGTTGTTGGGTAAAGGTTGGTGGGATGAGGATTGATGATGAGAAGATGAGATTGGTGTTTGTGATGGTAATGGTAATGGTAATGTTATTGTGGGTGGGGAGTGAATATAGGGTGGTGGAGTGGTAAGGTCTTTGTATGGAAATTGGGTTTCAATGAAACGAACATGTCGAGAGAGATGAATTTTATGTGTGGTAGGATCAAGACACCGATAACCCTTATGTTGAGAAGAATACCCTAGAAAAATGCATGGTTTGGCCTTAGGAGTGAGCTTATCAGATCGTGTGGAGCGGAGGAAGGGAAAGCAAGCACATCCAAACACTTTTAGGTGTGTGAGATTAGGTTTGGTACAGAACAGGATTTCATGAGGTGTTTTATTGAGAAGCACTGGTGTAGGGAGAAGGTTGATTAGGTAGACAGCTGTTGAAAAGGCTTCATACCAGAATGTTTTTGGTAGGTGTGCATGGAGAAGTAATGTAAGGCCTGTTTCCGTGATGTGCCTAATTTTGCGTTCAGCATCACCATTTTGTTGGGGTGTGTGGGGACAAGAGATGCGGTTGATTATGCCATTATTGGATGTATACTAAGCAAAAGGACCTTTGATGAGTTCAGGTGCACCATCAGTTTGTAATATTTTGATTGTGGCAGATAATAAGTTTTCATAGGTGGTTTTGAAATGGCGAAATTGATCAAGAACTTGTGATTTGTGGGTTAATGGGTATATCCATGTGAAACGAATGTAGTCATCAATAAAAATAATGAAGTATCGATACCCAGAGAAAGATAAAGTTGGGGATGGTCCCCAGATATCACAGTGAATGAGTTGTAATAAAGCTGTTGATTTGCGGGATGATGAAGAAAAAAGAAGCCTAGTACTTTTGCCTTGAAGGCATGAAGGACAAGGTTTTATTACATAAGGTTTATTCGATAGACTTCGAAACATACGAGAGGTTGTGGTATGACAAGGGTGCCCAAGTCGTTGATGCCAGATTGCAGGAGAGACCGTTTGAGCAGTAAGAGCAATTGGATTATGGAAGGTGTTGGGTATCCTCATTGGGTAGAGATTGCCATAGATGTTACCCTTGAGAAGTGGAGTCTGGGTTTGGAGATCCTTCACAACATAGCCAAAGGGGTTAAATTCAATGGAACAGAAATTATCATTGACAAATTGACCAGCAGATAAGAGATTAGTGGTTATTTGTGGAACAAGTAGAACATTATTAAGGTAAAGAGATTTTGGATGGTTTGTGAGTGTGCATGTGCCAGTGGAAGTGGAAGTGATAGATTGGGCTTTACCATTACCAACAAGTACTTGACTTGTTCCACTATAGGGCTCAGCATTGTCTAGGAGCTGTGGATTGGGCGTCATGTAAGCAGAGGCACAGTGTCAGGAAGCCATTCATTGATAGTGCTAGTGGTAAGATTAGAAGTATTTGGTTGGTCATTGATGTTCATAGCAGAGAATGCACTATGAAATGTGTTTGGGTATGGCTGGGCATTTCTAGAGTTGGAATATCTAAAACGACATTTGGCAGCTGTGTGTCCTATTTTGTAGCAAATTTGACAAAGGGTAGGTGGGTTGGTGTAGGTAGATTTTGTGACAAAGTTGGGGTGAAAAGGCTGATGGTGGGCCAGGGAAAAGGATTGAGATTAGGCTGGAGAGTGGTTGGGGTGGGGCTGGTGGGCTTGATAAAAGGAAATTGGGGCTTGGGCTGAAAAGGGAGGAGCATGGGCTTGAGGAAAGGAGGTTGGAGTTTGGGCTTGGGTTGAGTGGGTCGGTGACCCATAAAATTGGGGAGGGATATTTTTAGGGTAAGACGTTCGATGGTGATGAGGGAAACGGTGAGAGTTGAAATTCCGCCGTCCACCTCTTCCATTGTTGTTGACGCGAGCGGCTACAAGGGCGATGTCAGAGTCGTTTGGAGACGGTGAGTGGTAAACCGACAACCGTTGCTCATGAAGGAGAAGCTTGGCTCGAAGCTCAGTGAAGGAAGGTTGGACCTCTCGATTCTCGACGACGGTGACAAAGGCTTCATAGTCGGCTGGTAAGCTGTTAAGAGCGAGAATGACCAAATCTTCGTCTGGGACAGAGGCTCCTATGGCAGCGAGATCCTGCGATATGGAGGACAGAGTGGTTAGATATTCTGAAATTGTGGCGTTACCTTTCCTAGTGGTGTGCAATCGGCGACAAAGGAGAGAACGTTGGGCTGTCGTCTGCTGTAGGAAGTGGGTCTCTAGTCGGGTCCACAACTGGTGAGCAGTAGTACATCCGAGGGCCATGGAGGACACCGCTGGAGACAGAGTAGCAGTTAGCGCACAGTAGACCAAGCCATCGTGTTTTTCCCAGTCAGGGGAGATAGTGTTGGCAGGCGGGGCACTGGTGCCGTCAATGTGTCCCAGTAGGTTGCAGGTACGTAAAATTGTTCGAACTTGATTGCTCCAAACAAGATAATTGGAAGTGTCCAAAGTTGTAGTTATGAAGTTGGTAATGTTTTGAAGAGGAAAGGGTGGTAGTGTTTGTTCTGTGTGTTGTGTGGCCATTGGCATGTGAGGAGATTGGTGTGTAAGGTAATTGTGTTGAATAGTCTGTATATGCTGTGGAGTGTGATAGATGCCGAAAAAAAAAATTGTGGTTTGAAAACTGGGAAGATATGAGCTATGTAATGGTCAGAAATGTTTGGGAAGAGAACGGGATTGTGGGCTCTGATACCATGAAAGATAGATGAAGAAGAAGAATTGTGTTGCTTTTGTATATATTCTATAGGCGATTTGTACAACTATTTATACAAGAAATGAAGGTATAAACATGGAAATATAATTACAGTAGAAGATTCTAAGGCTAAAATTATGTTGCTGAAATCACGGAGTTGACTGTTAGGATTGAATCAAAGGTATGTGTTATCAGTATGGTTTCTAAGATCATAAGAGTCGTCAGAAAGTCTTGGATGACGATGATTGTTTCAAAAGAAATCATATCATTGATGAGATACTGATTCATACTGCTGAAGAAAAACCAAAGATGGAAGAGTTGAGATGTACTTTAAATATAGCAGATAAGTCTGCTCTGGGCAAGAGGCTAAATCAGATGGTGGTTACCGATCTCCTGAATACTACAAACATGTTAGAGAACAAATAATCGGTCAGGTTAGTTGACATCTGAATGAGTTAGCATTACATTAAATTGCTATAATGAGATGATGCCATGTCTGTGTATTTGACTAAAAGTGGAATTTTGTAATCTGTATCCACGTTGTTTCAGCTGAAGTCTCACCGACAAATGTATGAGGGTTATGTTCCAATGTATTTCGGTAAATATTTGAAGAAAGTGAACAAGTTTGTTGCTGCTCCTAGTTTTTCTTTGTTTCCTGTAAAAGCTTTTTCTGAGATGACTTCATGCTTACTCTGTTTATTCTGTGTCTGGTATTAGGAGTGGTGAATAGGTGATCTGTCATGTCCCATTGCAAGCTGTCGAGACTCTGTATGATCAACTTCTCTTTCAATGCTTTCTTTTCGTTTTACTAATTTTTTCTATGTTTCTCTGTTCTCATTTGCTAATTAGAACACACAAAAGTTAGGTTCTTGAGTCTTTCTTTTAAGTTTATGTAAGCTTTAGTATCAGTTTTGTTGGGTTTTGTTTTATTTGGAAACATTTTATATTGATGACTAATGCACTTTGCCACCCCAACTGTGCACTACGGTATAAAGATATTTGTTATATAATCAGTCAATGATACATTTTTCATTGAGATCTTGCCACACTTTCAAAAGTCCGAACGAGGTATCATTTTTTGTGTCTGCCTATATCTCTTCTGGATTCTTAGTTGGTGAGCTACATTTCCAGCTGTCTGTTATTGACCAGCCTTAGATTATGGAAGGCTTGTTCTTGTGGTCGTGGCTTGTCCCTTTTTTTTATAATCGTTTTTGGATTCTAGGACTCTCTCTTAATATCATCATCATCTTCTGTGAAGAACAACACCTGTTGTTAGCTTCACTTTTAGTTGAATATATAGCAGCAGGTAAGCCCCTTTCTTGAATCGGTATCTTTTAGTTTCAATCATAAAGTTTGAAAACTTTTTTATGTTTTTCGTCTAAAACTTGCGTCCTAGCAAGTTTTTGGGTTCAATCAAATTGGGATAAGCTTGTAGGTGATACACAACTCTGATTCCTGTCTTGATGTATTAGTAAATTTCACGAGGTTTGTCTTCTAGCAATCTGCATCATCTGAAAGAGAACCTTAAGTAATTGCCTAATATTTGTATCTGTAGGCGTATATTTCAACAATCTTGATCTTAGTGATATTGGTGTAGCTTGTAATACTAAACCATTTGTTCATATCTTGGAAGGTAAATGGTCCATCAAGGGAAATGAAGTGTGTTCACATCTACAGCAGAGAGAAAAATGAAGAACAAACGATGACAAAATCTGTTTCTGTACACTCAAACGCCTCGACATCAATGTCAATGTCAACTGATTGTTATGTCCAGAGATTAGGTCAAAGTTCAATTCCTAGAATATCTCTGATTTCAGCACAGAATCATCCTCAAAGAATTCATTTCCATTGTTCCCTTAAAGGCAAAGTAATCTTAGAGGGTTCACATTTTCAGAGTTGAAGACAGCCACAAAGAATTTCAACCGTGCCCTTATGATCAGAGAAGGTGGCTTTGGTGCTGTATACAGGGGAGTTATCCAAAGTCAGGATGATCAAAGCAACATGATTGATATCGCCATTAAGCATCTAAGTCGAAGAGGACTACAGGCAAGCTTTATTGCATTCTTCTGATCCTTGTACTCATGTGATGCATCTTGAACTATGCAAATTTTAACACGTTTACTAAAACTGCACAAGGAATTGGCTTGAAGTAAAGCTTTCATTTACCATTTCAACTATCTGATATGTTCTTCTGTTTACTCACAGGGGCACAAGGAACGGGTGACTGAAGTGAATGTTTTGGGATTTGTTGAACATCCAAATCTTGTCAAATTAGTGGGATACTGTGCTGAGGATCCAGCGCCTTCTAGTATACGAGTATATGCTGAATAAAAGAGTGCAGGATCACTTGTTTAATCGGCTCCGGTCACCTCTACCTTGGACCACAAGAATGAAAGTTGCCCAAGATGCTGCTCGAGGCTTAGCATACCTGCATGAAGGAATGGATTTTGAGGTATCTCTAATTGGATATATGCAGAGTATTAAGAATTAAACTTTGTGATTTACATTATAAATGCAACATAGGATGCACTAATTTCATGGGACTGTAAAATATTATAGTCCTTGACCCTAAATACGGTAGTAATAAACATTAGGAATATCAAAGCTGTATCTACGTCTTCTCATCTACTTGTATTTAAAGATATGTTCAGAAGTTGGTTTGTTACCTCTTAACATATTAAAAGTGAAATTTATTTTTTAAAATATCAAAAGCCCTCACTGGTAATGAGTACAACTTAGCCGATCTGGAGCTGTACATAGCCACTGAAAGAGATGATCTGGAGGCTCTCTTGGAAGGCGTTGCTATGGCTGGCGTCGTCGCAGTGTTTCGCCAACTCGGTGACCTGGCTGAGTTGGTCTTTCTCTTGATTGTTTGTCTTTTGTTTTTGGTTTTGAGAATTGAGTATGAGTTTTGTGAAATGTTGATTAAAATTTGCATTTGAGTTTCTAGTTCTTTATGGCGCGGTCTGTGTGTGTGTTAGTTCAAAATGCATGTGCTTCTTAATTCAAAATGCATGTGCTTCTGTTTTCTTTTTATTTATAGTTTTGTTGTTTCTAGCAGCTTCGATGCAATCGTTTCTTTTTTGTAGTGTGTGTGTATGTATAGCAATGTGATGACGAGTTGCTGACTATGGAATAATGTGTCAGGTACTCTAGGAGTTAGCTTTGATTCCAATTGTTAAGCATAATGGTTTTTGAATTAACTGAATTTGTATAAGTCTTTGCCTAAATAGAATATGGATATTCTATGCTGATTTTTTTTCAAATTTTTTCAAATTTGACTGGGCTATGATCAGTTGAGTAAACTTCACCAGCAACGATGGCTTTTGATGCAGTGCCATTGAGTTAGTTTACGTGTGGATTTTTGTGTGGTACCATTTGATAATGAATAGCTTTCAGGAATGTCTAGTTACTTCTTTCTGGGACATTGAATTTTTGCTTTCAGAATTTTGTGGACTGTGGCAATGTTCGGTGCATTTAGTAATTCCTCTTACTCATATGTACACTGCTGCGAAATTTACTCTCCTTCATTTCCTTTCGAAATACCTACTTAAAAAAATTGTTTGACAGTTGTTCATATATATGGTTTTTTGAAGGTTTTCATGATTTACACGAGGAAGTAATGGCAACAGCAACTAGAGGCCATGGCCTATTGGCTCGCTGACTTAAATTTTCTGTTAATGAATGGTAGATGTTGCTGTTATCAATAGATCATTTTACTTATTTGAAATATGATCCTGGACTTTGAGATTTTGTGTGTTCTTTCTTAGCTTACTTCTTGGTGGAACTTCAGTTGTATAGATGTAACTAGCTTTTGGTCGAAAAGCTTTGCAATTCTGATGTATATGTACTGCTTACTCTTTGGTTTTATCCTTTTAAAGTTTTAGGCTTCTGTTCGTGCAAAGAATTGATCCTTTTTAGCATTGTTTCATTACATGCTTTGACTGGCATCCGAATCTGCACATGGAAGAAAGTGTCATTACTTGTGGTGGCCTGCCTCGCTTTGTGTGGACTCCTACTAGGAGTGCCGGCCTCCACCACTCTTGTTCCTTCTGGACAAGTATGATATTTAGATCTGTTTTGAACTGTGTCCAAAATTATTAACTTTTGAGACCATTTGTACTATAGTGATAGAAAAACCTGGGTTTGGATTCTTACAGTTTTGATGCTGCTACGGCTGGAGCATGTTTGAAACGATACATTGATTCATCATTCTTTAAAACAGAATTCTATGGAACATTTGGCTTTCCAAATTCAAGAGCATCCAAGTTGAAAAGAGATTGAAGACAGAAGAAGAAGAATTGATATGTATTTAATTGTTGATATTTTTAATTATTTACACTTAACAATTATTGATATAAAAATGATTAAAATACTCACTTTAACTCATATTTTATCTTAGGTATAATTTTGGAGCAAAGAAATTAAAGTGGGTCGAAAGTACTACGTTTGGGTTAATTTCTGAAGATTCATATTTACTTGTCTTCGTCAAACAAAAATAATAAATAATGAAGCAATGAGAAGAACAATTTAAAAGCAAGTAGCAGGAAAAAAGAGGTCCAAACGACAGTGCAGAAGCCATGCAGTGAAAACAAAACGACAGAAGATGACCAAATTAAATGCAATTGCGTTTAACTTAAAACGCATGAAGAAGCATCCAACGCAGGCGTTGCGTTTAATGTTGTAAGAGGGCTGCGTTTCATTTATGAAGACAGCAGAGTGCAGCGTCGTTTTAGTCAGGCACAAAGAGAAGAGAGGAGCAACATGTTTTAATTGATTGAGACCCTTAATGGTCTAATCAAGGAATAGTATCAAGAAGCTAAGGGGGACACAAGCAATTGAAGAGTGCGCCGGCAGAGACAAGAAACAGGGTTTTTAACTCTCACATTTATTTGTCTTGTCATTGAATAGCCACAGTGAATGAGGAGTAAAACGCACAGCACTAACGCAAGAGATATAAAAACGCTGGAGGGTTTTAAGTGAGCGAATCTTTAATTGTCTGAGGAGAATAAAACAAGCAACAGTAGGGCGCTGGAGAGCTTCACGTGGAGGTGCGGCTACAGTGGGAGAAAAAGCTACAGAAGATACAAGAATAAAACAAGGAACAGTAGCACGCTGGAGAGCTTCACGTGGAGGACAACGCACCCAGCAGACACAAGAGAGGAGCAAGGGATTTACATTTGACAAGACCCTTATTTGTCTAATCCAGCTACAGTAGACACAAGCTCAAGCAATAAATTAGCTACACAACACGCACCAGAGAAAGGAAGAGGGGAAGGAGAAAAATAAAACAAGCAAGAGCTGCGTTGGGCGTTAAGTAGAGAAGACTTCTTCGGGACAGAAAAATTTTCGATTCTTCTTCTATAATTTATTTCATCCTTTAGTTGAGGGTTTCAGTTTTGCTTTCTCATTCCTCCATTGAAGAATAGCTTCTCCTTGATATTGCTACTGGATTACTACATCATTGGGCTACGAGATACTCTTCTCCATCATAAAGGGAAGTTGTTTTCATTGAGTTTGATTGTTTAATTGGTGTTCAATCCATGTATATGAAGAATTTCTTCAATGGAAGACTATACGTTATTTGTTCTTTGGTTTTATTCAATGGGTGCTTAATTATCTAATGTTTATGGTTCAATTTGTGTTATGGGTATGATATTTGCTTGCTGTTCTTGAATGGTTCAATGCACCTAGAGGATTTAGCCTTAGTTTGTTGATAACAAAGTTATAAAATCCCTTGATTGTGCATTGATTATTGATACCCTATACATATACGCCATAGATTGGTTATTTAACCCCATGAGAATGAACCAATAAACCTGTTATTTAGTTGTTTATTTCCAGCTTAGTAGATTAGGCAATTTACCTCCGTTTATTTTAAACTTATTACTTGTAATTGCTCACGACCTTCACACACCCTCACGCTAGTGGCACAATATTACACGTATCTTTTCTCTGTGGGATTGACCCTAATGCTTTGCTACGATAAGACTAGAGTGGCTTAGTGCTAGGTTATAAATTGTATTTGCTTGGGAGTTGTACTAGCCGAAAAGACTCTCACCAAGAATGAAATTAATTTATGTTCAATGCTTCAATTAGGTGAGCCATACATGTTTCTCTGTTCTGAGTTTCAACAAAAGCTGTGGTCAGAAAGTCTTGGATGACGATGGCTGTTACAAAAGAAATCATATCATTGATGGAAAGAAAGACGGAATGAGAAGGTCGAGCACAGAAGAGGAGACAGTCGCAGGAACTAGGAAGAGAGGAAGATGCGAGTTTTTTAACAACTATTATACAAAGCGAATATTTGAAGAAAATGTTATTATACAAAACGTTCCAATGGCTTTCAGTGAATATTTGAAGAAAATGAACAAGTTTGTTGCTCCACTTTTTTCTTTGTTTTCCTTCACAAGCTTTCTGAATAAGTCCATGTTTACTCAAAACAATGTTATTCTATGTTGGTATTAGGAGTGGTGAATGGGGTGATCATGTCACATTGCAAGCTACTGCAGATTCTGTACTAGCAATTTCCAATCTTTCAATGTTTCCTTTTTATTTTACCGATTTTTCCATGTTTTTCTGTTTTTATTTGCTTATTGGAAAATATAAAATTTATGTTCTTGAGTCTAGCTTTTAAATTTATGTAAGCGTTGTGTTAGTTTTGTTTTATTCTTTCTTATTTGGAAGCATTTTGCATTGGGGACTAATGCACCTTGCCACCTACCTGCAGTATGGAATAAAGATATTTGTTATAACATCAGTCAAGGATACATGTTACATTGAAATCTTGTCACACTCTGAAAAGTCTGAACGAGGTAAGGTTATGAGAACAATTTTCGAATCCACTTTTCATATTTTTGCTCGTGCAAGTGATCTATAATGAAAGGAAAGCCGAAATTTCAGTCGATCATCTTTCCTAGCCTTTTACCAACAAAGATTATGGTCCTGTTTGACAATCAGCTGATTTGACTAGCGGATTGCATTAACTGTTTGTTAAAGATGTTTGGTAAAATTAGTTGTTTAATATTAGCTGTTTAAGTATAAAATGACTTATAAGGATATGACTTTACAAAAATTATAAGAGTATGAATATTATATATTTTAGTATTTCATTGAATATTCTTACAAGAATTTAAATTTTAGATATTTAATTCAACAAAAATAATGTTTATAACTCTAATAAAAAAACATAGAACATATAATAATAATAATAATAATAATAATAATAATAATAATAATAATAATAATAATAATAATAATAATAACAACAACAACAACAATACTAATACTAATAATAATAATAACCCACGTAAAATTTTTATTAATATGAATTATGTAACAAGTTATATCATATTAGTATTTTTATATAATATGCATGAATTTTATTATTTAATAAATTAAAATAATTTATAAGGACCTAACTTAAAAATTTATATGGTCACGATTAAATATTTAATTTTACAAAATTAAAATTTTACAATAATAAAATAGAACAAAAATTAAATTGTACAAAAAAGTATAAATGTTTTGTGCATAATTCATAAGCATAATAAAATGTGATGCATGACACTATTTATAATAATTAATTTTGCTATAGTATCATGCATCAATTATGCTACATTGTCATGCATAACACTGTAGCATAATTAATAATAATTCAATTATGCTACACCATAACACAATTAATTAGTTGTAATTAGGCAGAAATTGAATTGGAAAAATTGATTAAAATATAGCTTGATTTATTTAAGAGGGTATAATTGACTTTTTATTTATACATATTCAGCTGATTTGTGAAAACGCTACTCATGTGTAGCTTTTCAAATTTCAGCTGTTGGAGCTCCAACAGCTGAAAGTCTTGAATCAGCTAAAATATAGCTGATTCAAGGTTCACCAAACGCAGCCTATGTCTGATAATGGATGCTTTAAATGCAGTTATTTTCTTGAGTTTTTGGGCAGAGGTACCCTATAATTCAATATATGCTGAAGGAGGTAAAACATTGTGGGACTGAAATGTATCAGATCAGTTTTGAAATGAATTGAGATAATTGCCTCATGGCATGTCATGAAGCATGAAATCTGTGTTTTGTCTGATATTATAATGAGCTTTGCTTATATTGCTATCATCGAATGTTGTTCAAAACTTTCGATTCATTTCTCAACAGAGAGCATGAATACTGCAGTTTGTATTTTCTTATTGTTCTGTCTCATCTTGAAAGTGAAGCTCTGATACCACTCTTGAAAGTGCTCCCTCCAAGGCTTGAAGAAAGCTCCTTCAGCTAGCAACCTTGTGCACTGTTCACGCGCACTGTTCACACAAGAAAAATACAACAACTTCGCTCTCCTCTCGTTCTTGACTTTATACTCTTGTAATCATTTGAATGTATGAAGTAAATGGTGTAAATGTATTCTTGAAATCAAAGAACTAAACTTTTGGTTTTTTTCCAAGAAATGTAAACTTCTACTACTATTTTTAACTTCGAACTCACATTGGAAAACAAAACAAATGCTTAATTTCTAAACTTCTTTGCTGGAAAATAAAACAAATGCTCAACTTCAGTAAAGGAAAAACGAACACAACATGAAATCTGGAAAATGGTATTGCTTCTTTTGTATTGATGAAGGTTTTTCTCTCTTTTTCCCTCATACATACGAAAATGAAAGAAGGTGGAGCTTTATAATTAGCTTTGGCATGTTCTGCTACCTTTTGATTCTAAACTGAAAAGTAAGGACTTGGACTGATGAATAAACTGGACTAGTGCAGCCTTTCCTGATTTGGCTAAACATAAAAGTGAACAAAAAAGCTTTTGGCAAAAGAGAATATGATTTTGCTGCTGCTACTTGATTCTTTGTGGAACAAAAACTGACACTTCAAATCTGATTGTCAGGTACGAAAAGCTTTAGCTTCATGCACTAAACATGATTTTGTTAATTAAACTTCTTGAAAATTGCTTTAACCTTCTGCTAGTTTTTTACCTCTGCACTTCAGGTTACTTCCTTCCGGCTACTTCTTCGCGATTCGGTTACTTCCTTCTGCGAGTAATCGCAAGTAACTGCATTTGATTCTCAATTTTTTTTGTGCATCCGATCATCTGTTTCTTTCATTTTCCATTCTCCCTTGCCTTGTGCTTCATCCATCTGACTTGTATCTTCATTACTTTGATCCATATATTGTTGAATTATGCTTAGGATCATCAACTCCAATTTCCACCTATATTTGAACTCTTTTGTTTTTCCTTTCAGCTTCTTCTTCTTCCTCACTTTCACTTTCATTGCAAGCTCCTCCACTGATTTCAACACAGCAGGTTGCATAAAACAACACAATTCAACATCTCATTTGTTTTCAAGAGCTACCTCTGATGGATACTAGGAAGAAGAAGAAATGGTGGATGTTTGGAACCTAAAGCCAAGGATATCTAGTGGCAAATCTAACATTGAAAAGCTTTTATTCTGAATTTGAGTGCCGTTGGTGCTTCTGCTACATTACCTTCCAATTATTTTGTGCATATGATCAATTTCTGATTTCCAAACCCGAGCGCTGGACCCCTTAGACCACCAAATGTAGCGCCCCCTTACCATAGGGTATCCACCAGAACGCCCGTAGGTCATTCCGATACATATCCTACGACAAGAGACCACTACCGACAACAACCACTACACTCCTCATGGCATCACAATCATAAGACAGTAATAAGAAACTGGCTACTTTTTAAAACCAAACTAGATTCCATTTCATTCATTCAAAACTTAATAATTCACAATTGTCAAGATTTTTAAGTTACACATGTTTCACATCTTGTCTTGTATAATAACCAGATCTAACTCTCGCCTCCAAAAGAAAGCCCAGTGACCGACCTTTGAGCCATTGCTTTTCTCGCCAATCCCCAAGATATCTACTCTAGATCTGAGGAGCTATCTGTCTATGCTAGGCCTGAAAAATAAGTTGCAATTTTGGGTGAGTGGTGAAACCAAGCCAATTAAGTCATTTTTACTCCATCTACTAGAACCACAAGAACCACATACCTCTAATGTGTTGGTGAGGTGTCTCTAAAACTTCTTGTCAAAAGAATGGGAAAATACAAAATGGAACCGATTGAAAACGTAAAATTTCTATCCAATGGCACTATAATATTGGGTACATGATTTGGGATTGAAATTAGGTCAATGACTATAATGAAGTCAAATTGTAGAGGATTTTAAATCCTATCCATCATTTTGTTTTATTTCCATTTTGTATTTTCCCATTCTTTTTGACAAGTGTTTTAGAGACACCTCACCAACACATTAGAGGTATGTGTGGTTCTCGGTGTGGTTCTAGTAGATGCAGTAAAAAAATGACTTAATTGGCTTGGTTTCACCACTCATCCGAAATTCCTTCACTTCTTTCATTTCCATCGTTTTTTTCTTCTTCTTCTTCTTTAAGCTACTTCCTTCCACCTTGAGAACCTCCCTTACATGTATACAAGTTACCTTCTTTTCATGATAATAAACTCCTTGTGTGAGGATTAGAAAGTAGAGAAAGTGGTGTAGTATTGAAGAGAGAAAAGCTTGAATTAGGTAAGTTGTATTGTTAAGCTTTAATTAAGGTTTGATTATGAATTTATGGATCATGGTAGTTAGAAACATGGAATGGGAGATATGGTATGTTTATTATGATTATTGATGCCTTAAATTGATGACTAATATGGCTTGAATTAATGAGTGTTAGGTTAGGGTTACTTATGAATTGATGAAGGAGTATGAATGAGTGTTTTTAACTTGATTTTGAATACAAATGGATGATTGATTTTACTTAGAAATGAAGAATTGAGTGCTGCAAAAATTTGAGTATTAGCCCTAGTGAATGTATGAATATTGTAACATCCCACCCCCGACTGGAAGAGTAAAGTAGTAAATTGGCATAGGATGAGATTGATAGGGATTTCTTAGTATTGTTCAAGCATATTGGTATTAGTGAACAGCGAAATCTGTGCACATGAAATGACCGTACATGCATACATGATATTCCCGATTTTTGTGTCTAAGGCAATCTTATTTTGATTTACGTGGTTAATGGGTTTAAAAAAATTATTTTGAGTGCGCCATAAATTGTTTTCTATTTTAAGAGATTTTTAGGAATTTTTCTGAAATTTTCAGAAAAAAGAGAGTTGCATAAGAGTGAAGAGTAATGGATTCTTCAGATCCAGTTCATTTATCTTCAAGTTTGTCTTTAGCTTCATTACCTAGAAGTGTAAAGCGTGTTTTATCACAAAAAATAGAAAATCTAGTTGAGATTACTCATGTGCCTGTAGAAAATCGTGTTTGTGAGTCTTCTTTGCCTTTGCTTAGTCCTTACAGCATATATTCTCGTGACCGTTCATGGACGAGAAGTATTAGGAGTGTGCTTTCTACCAATAGGCCTCGTGTGAAAGAAATCATCCAGAGTTCCAAATTGGAACAGTGTGGTCTCAGATCTACAACAGCAGAACAATACGTAAAGCTGGAGATACCAAAAGAGCTGATCTCTCTTTGGAGAGAACAAAGCCATACACATCTTCATGTTGGAGCTATACGCCTTGTTCTTACCTTACATGGAAGAAAGGGAATACCTGCGACAGCCAGGATCTCTCTCTTGGACACTGCCTACACAACTGACTGCAGAATGCTTTGATTGGTACCTTCACGACAACTCTTGACAAAGGGAGTGTGATATCGACCACCTTTTGATTTCAACATCGGGTTGGATGATCCTACTTTATCCGAACGTTTACAAGTTGAGATCCAGATCACAGTGCGATCAAAATCCAACGACCATCATGGCTACTCTTCATCATCGATGATCTATCGCCTTGTAATCATCGTTGGACGTCAACTTTCCCAACTCTACTTGGATGCATTATACATGGTCAGCCGATACTCTAAACAATCGATAACTATCCTTCAGATCCCGGCGCTACAAAGACAGAGCTTGAAAAGATTATGCCTACGTAATGGATTACCAACTACTAGAAGGTATTCCACGCCTCATCGACATTCTTTTCATACGACAACTCTCCGATTCGAGGACACCGATGATGGCTCGGTCAAGTCCATCTACCTGCACTCTTGCGACGACACGCCTGGTCCATCTACATCAGGTTCCATCCTGATGATACAGCCCATAGATCCTCAAGATCTATTAGATCTATCTTATGGGGCTCAAAGTGTGAAGATCCAGCCCGTATTTTCACATACGGAAGGTAAAGACGGTCCTCCGATCCATTATTTCAAGCCTAATGGAGATCCCGTCTATGTAAGTCATCATCGTGGACATTTTGTTTGGGATGTCGACCCAACAATGTGCGAACCAGATTGTGAAGTCTGTCTCAACCCAGAGTCAGATTCAGATGACGATGATCCAAGATATCACAGAAGAAGGAAGAAGAAATCCAAGCCCAAATCTCGGTGCTTGCCTTCTCGTGATACAGATTCAGATCCAGATGATCATAATGGTCTATTCATAGTACCATCTAGACCAAAGTCTTCTACAGTGAAGATGCTCGGGTCGTCTACCTATAAGAAGTCAGATCCTTGCAGATCTACTGGTGGATCGTGCAGATCTATGTTGCAAACAGTTAAGCTCGCAATTCTGCTCAAACTCCTACCTCAACCTTGCATGATGGTTTTATCAGATGAGGATAACTTTCCTCGACTTTCAAGGAGTACTGATGATTCACAGCGGGTTATCTCTAACCCATATATCAGAGCTTCAGGAATTACATCACAAGGTAATCTGATCTCAAACCCTAGTGATGAAGTTCTTAACTGGCAAACTTCGAATGCAGTAGCACAGAACAAAGTTCTAAAAAGGATAGATTCCAAGCTGGATGGAATCAGACAGCAGAATACGGCTACGCATAAACAAGTCAACACTGTTGCGGAACAGATTCAAAAGATGTATCGATCTTACAAAGCTCAGATCCAACACTTGGATGCTGAACTTAAACAATACATCGCAGCCCGTCAAATTGGGCCAGATTTTGACTTGAAAGTTAGAAAGATACAAGAGATACAAAGGACTGTAAAACAAATGGAAGCAGACATGCATGCTTCTCAATCTCAGCAGATATATGGCTCCATGTCTTCAGAGTTCTCTACTCTACAGCCATCATATCCTTCACCTGCGTATCAACGGTATCCAGAAGAAGCTGACTACTCAAAGGTTTTTAAATTCAACTACCCTTTGATTAGACAGTATGTTCATCCTCAGACTACTCAAGAAAAACCTCGACGATCAAAGTCAAAGCCTACATCTGATCGTGTGCATAAGCATAGAGTGTCTGATCATTCTTCTGATCATTCTTCAAAGGTTCATGAAGCATCTACTTCACATCGACCTTTTGAACCAACTGAAGAACAGTGGAGAAAACCGCTAAGGATTCAAACTCCTCCAGAATCTCCACCACCAGCACCAGTTCAACCTTCCATAACTTCTCTTGGGAAGGATAAAGCTAAGCAGACAGAGTATATAGCTACTCTGACTTCAGAGGTACTGAAGCCTCTTCCAGAACTATCTAGTTCTTCAGATCTTGCAGAATCTTCCAGTTCTAAAGTGGGATGAATCGATTCGAAGGAAACATATCTGAATTCTCTGCAACACCATCTAGTTGTTCAGATGAGCAGAAACTCATCGCGTCAGAAGAACAACAATCTTCAGAGTCATCATATGAACCAGATGTTTCACCATCATCTGATTCTTCAGCAAACCTTGCTGATCTTTCAGAATTATCCAATGTTCTGATGACTATGCCTCAATATACTGAAGTTGAACCAGAAATCAGTGAAGCTGAATCCACCGGCATCGAACCTATCGCACTGCACCCGCACCTCAGAGTCAACTACCGATGCAATTTCATACAAACTCATCCGCACACAACCAAGCCTACTTCAGGACCTTGGTTTACATTTGATGATCTACCTCCAAAGAAATGGCGAGATAGATTGCATGAGTTCGGTGCATGGATTGATCTACAAATGACTAGACCAAATCATCCTCTCCAGGATATTTTGTCTGAATTTACATCCAGATTTACTGGTACTTTGCGAGAATGGTGGCAAAGTGTTAGTGAGTATCAACGTCTTCAGTATATCCAAGTTACTACAGCTGGAGCACTACTTGGTGTGATTCATAAAGAATTTATTGGTGACTTCGGTTGATTGATAAATGATCCGTCAGAATATTTCAAGATGAAATGTTGTTCTCTTGATAAGCGTGATCTTTAGAAGCATTATAAAGAATGACGGAAAGGTATTATCTTCTAATGGATGGAATGATATTAACTTATGTTATACATTTATCTCATCCCTTTCGGATGAAATACAACCGTAATCGCAGCGACCATAGCATCTCTACAACGTGACATGGCTACAATATCTCTTGGTGAGATCTATCACTGCTATAGCTTCTCTTGACAAATTATGTGATCAAGATACTTTGTTCAAGAATATCCTCAAAGGAGGTCCAGCTCAAACAAGCGCAAGAAGCCTTATCTCCAAATCAAGTGTAAAGATGATAAGACTTGTAAATGTCATAGCAAGAAGAAAGCTCATCAATCTCAAGTCTATTATGAAAGGAGACATAGGAAGAAGTTCCACAGAAGGAAGGCAACCAGCCTTGGAAGCAAAACTCTAAAAGGAAGAACCGGATGAACAAGTACAGACGTATGAGATTCTTCAAGAAGTCGCCCCATCGCCGTAAAGGGAGACTAAGATGTTTTGTTTCAGGAAGTAAGGAGCATTTAGCTAACAAATGTCCTAAGGCAACCAAGAAAGATGCCAAGTTCTTCGAGAAGATTGAAAAAGCTGTGCTGCCTATTCATCCTCATAATGACCTCGAGGAGATACTCAAGAACAATCGAGCGAGGACGGTGAAACACAATTTGCTGTTACTGTGTCTACATCAGAAGAAGAATCTCAAGATTCATCTCCTTCATCAGATGAAGATTCTCTTATGATGATGCAGCAAAGTTGTTTGAAGTTAGATCGTATACCAGAAGTTAAACGACCATATGTCCAGATCCAGATCTTCCAACAGGATAAATATGATCGGCCCATTAAGGCTATTGGATTCATGGATACAGGTTCTAGTCGTACGATCATGAAGCCCAACATCCTACCAGCAGAAGCATGGCAATCACATGATGAATATTTCACTGCAGCTGATGGGAACACTTTTAAAATTGGGTTACGTACAAGAAGCATAATTGGCATTCGCTTCTTTCCTCGAAGGTCTGATTTGGACCAAAGTACTTGGAAGCAATCTACCAGGCCCAGATGTCTTAATCGGGATGGATGTTTACTGCAAAGCCAAACATCTACAGATATTACCCACAGGTCTCAGGTATCGAAACCTTACGAGTCCTTACACTGATATTAAAAACGTGTTTGAACTGACACAGGTTCCTACATGTTACACTGGACTACGAGATAAACTGTTGAGCTATCGTCCGAGTCTCATGCACGCTTTACTCATGATAATCCTCTATGGAAGAACAGACTTCTTTATAAGTCCGCCATTCAAGAAGAACGAGGATATCAATCCTACTAAAGTTACACATCCGTGGATGAACCCCGATGATCTAAAGCTTCGCACAAGATGAGTGTGTCAGATTATTGCAAAGAAGGCTTAATAGAGCCCACAAAGTCGGATCGGGCTTGTCAAGCGCTCTATGTCAACAAGCGCTCGTAATGTAAAGCGTGGAAAGAAACGTCTAGTGATAGACTATAAGCCTCTGAATGCGCTCTCGCAAGATGATAAGTTTCATTGCCTAAAATTAGTACACGTGTACTATTTCTTAAGGAAGCTTGCATATTTTCAAAGTTTGATCTCAAAGCGGATTTTGGCAATTGGGTATTCAGCCCACAGAACGATACAAAACTGCATTCTGCATTCCCACTGCTCAGTACCAATGGATTGTGATGCCTTTTGGATTAAAGGTAGCACCATCACTGTTTCAGAAGTCCATTACAAAAATCTATGAGCCTATTCTCAACAAAGGCATCGATCTACATTGATGACATATTACTGTTCTCAAAGACCCATGAGGAACATCAGGCCTTACTCCAAAGATTTTTGGACCTTACACAGCAGTATGGTATTATGCTCTCAGCATCAAAGAGTGTAATTGGTACAAAGGAAATCGAGTTCCTTGGGATGCAATTTAAAGATGGATTCTACCAGCCAGGCCCACATATTGCAAAAGAATTATTGCAATTTCCAGATCAAAATCTCACGGTAAAACAGATACAACAATTTCTTGGAATTGTTAATTACATTCGAGATTTTATTCCACATGTGGCTGCCTATACATCTAGCTTATCTAAGCTATTACGTAAGAATCCACCTCTCTGGGATACAGAACAAACAAGAGCTGTTCACTATCTAAAGACTATCTGTCAACATCTTTCGCCTATCAGGTTATCCAGTATTCAGACATTGACAGTTGTCAAACATCCCACTGAGAAAACTGCAACATTGGCCACACAACTACGACAACATCCACCTTGGCCACCAGATACTTTTCCTGTCTATAAGTATCCTTCTTCACTTCAGAAAAATCACAAAAAGATTTGCATTTCTTTTGAGCCTTCATACATTGGTAGCATGGATAGCAACATTTTTGCTCTCACAAAGAAAGCTTTTCCACCTTTTGTTAGGCCTCCTCGTAGCGTCTCTGAAGTTGCCTCTACTGCACGTAGTAGTTTATTCTATTACCTGCATCTCTTTCTTATTGAACATAATTCTCATGGTACTCCTTATATGTTCAATATCAAAGCACCATACCTAAATGTGACGTCTATTCAAGACCATCTTCCTGAAAACACATTATGGTATCTTTGGGCATTATCTGCTTTATATGCCTGTGCTTTTACTGTCTCACCTCTTCATCTCAGACAAGATCTCGTAATCCTGACCATGGCAGTTCATTAATTTGGACCTTCTTAGAATGGTTCCAACCTCTCAGCCAATGGAAGAAGCAGTTCAGCATCATCATTGACCAACACCATTTATGGTCTGCTTCAGCTAAACGACACAACACTCAATGTTTCTTTGTTGTGCATCGTCCTTACAGAGAAACTTCTACTGGAGTTCTATACACTGAACAACATGTCCAGTTTTGGCATACAGCTTTATACTGGCCACGTCATAAGGAGAATGTGCTTAATTCTTTAAGACATCAATTTAAAGCGATTAATCATTTCTCTACCACTCCAGCATTAACTACATCTATTGGACCATTTGTTGGAGAATTTATTTCTGGTGAACCAGAAGCACCTGAATTTAACATTCCTGGTTCCAATAGTCCTGAATACTCTGATTCAGGAAATGATGAAGAAAAGGTTATCTCACAAGCGGTGACCTTCACAGCCTCCTGATAATACTGTCTTCCAAGATGCTCAGGATCCTTATGAATATACTGAAAGCATTGACGAAGAAAAGTTAGATCAGTTCCTGCATCACCTACATATGGCAGAGTTACGTCAAATGAAAGGAAAGCGTCCTTATCTTTCTGATGATGACTCTAGTGATCCAGACTCTCCATCCAATCTACAGAGTTGGCACTCGCCAAAACGTAATCATTAGCTTTGGATACTTTGGATCCCTTATTGTGAGAAAAAGACAGAAGAACTTACTTTACATCTGTAAAGTAGGTAAAGAGACAACAACCATGATGATAGATGGGTTCCACAAGTCACTTCACCATCATGAAGATTCCATCCTATCATCCTTCTTTTTCACCTTTTTGTAAAGTTGTACCTTAAAGACTATTTGCTTTTGTAAAAGTTGTTTACTTTCGGTGCAAAGTTAGGTGAAAATAGTAAAGTAGATTCCTTTCAGATAAGGTTAGCTTTACTTTTTCTAAAGTTGTAATAATTATGTCTCTAGGACTAGTTTACGCTTATGTCCTTTGCTTCGCTTATTTAAGCAAGCCTCGTCTTAGTTTGTAAGATATAAGTTTTCATATACTTTCTTAGAAGTTTTGAATGATATAAGAAAATGAAGAAGTTTTCTTCACAAAAATAGTCTCTTTTTTGAATCCCTTTCCTTGAGTGAGAAGATTGCAGAGATTAGTATGCTCTACACTTGCCTTGTACAAGGATCTTGTGTATCAGAACATCTATGACAGTCTAAAACACTGTTAAGCTTCTAAATTTCCGCTGCCTTGAGTCAGAAGCGAACGGGGAATGAAGAGTAAGAGTGTGTGAGTGAAGTAGGGTTCCTAAGAGGCGTGAGCAGTAAGTCCCGTGTTGCCAAGTGAGGGCGTTGAGGGGTGTAAGTCTCCGATAACTGGAACAGCTACGTAGTGATACACACTTCCAATCCGACTTTGGTGAGTCGATGTCTTCAACCAGTGAGTGGTTTAGAGGAAGGAGCGTTAACCTTGTGAGGGTTAATAGACAAAGGTCATAGTTTCCGCCGTGTAATTCCCTGTGTCACCCTATAACGGACCATAGGGCTTAACTTTGATGAGATCAAAGAACTTAGCTTAAAGTTATGGAGAAAAGTGGAGAAAAGAAGAGCCAAATTTTTTATGTTTTGATGGAGGGGAAGTTAGTGTGATTTCGGATGAACAAGAATAAAGCCTAAACAATTCATTTTCTTCTTCAAAACAATACATATCCGAGAATTGAGAGAAAAGGCATTTAATGATGCCTTTTTCAATGGCAACTTATAATTGGTTATTACTTAAAGAAAAGTCAAATTATCAATTATTTAATCCAGTCTAAAATGTTACTCCATTTAACTCTAATGACCCTACTTTCAGTCCCAAAATAATATACCCCATATTACTGTGCCACTGGGTAGTAATTTTTGCTACCGAGAATTGACTGATTCGCCACTTGGCGATTTTACCGGTCCAGGAATTGTTTCCGGAAAAATCCAGAAAAATTCCTAAAAATCCCTAAAAATGTAAAACGATTTATGGCACAGTCCAAATAATTTTCCAAACTCAATTACCCCATTAATTTCACACAAGAGTTCAATTTCAACCCTAAGCCGGAAAATGACATGAATGCATGTATACTACGTGCATGTGCAACCAATCAGTAATTATAGATGTATGGTGCTTTGATATTGAACATATAAGGAGTACCATGAGAATTATGTTCAATAAGAAAGAGATGCAGGTAATAGAATAAACTACCTCGTGGTATCAGAGCCAGAACAAAACAAAGTCCGGGAACACTTCCCATACTGAGTGATGTTTGTGGTCGGGTTTTTAAACTGCGCACTTTGACGTTTTTAAGGCCATGCTCAGTCTTCACTTCTTCGAGTGAATTCTGTGGAAACATACCTCGATCTTTTCCTGAGGGGAACATTAGAAAAAGAGAGTTGCATAAGAGTGAAGAGTAATGGATTCTTCAGATCCAGCTTCATTTATCTTCAAGTTTGTCTTTAGCTTCATTACATAGAAGTGTAAAGCGTGTTTTATCACAAAAATAGAAAATCTAGTTGAGATTACTCATGTGCTCGTAGAAAATCGTGTTTGTGAGTCTTCTTTGCCTTTGCTTAGTCCTTACAAAGATATATTCTCGTGACTGCTCACGGACGAGAAGTATTAGAGGTGCTTTCTACAAATAGGCCTCGTGTTAAAGAAATCATCCAGAGTTCCAAATTGGAACAATGTGGTCTCGATCTACAATGCAGTAACAATACGTAGTCGAGATACCAAAAGAGTCGATCTCTTCGAGAGAACAAAGCCATACACATCTTCATGTTGAGCTATCGCCTTGTTCTTACCTTACATGGAAGAAAGGGAATACCTGCGACAGCCAGATCTCTCTCGACACCGCCTACACAACGCACTCGTAATGCTTTGATTGGTACCTGTCGACAACTCTTGACAAAGGAGTGTGATATCGACCATAGCCTTTTGATTTAAACATCGGGTTGATGATCCTACTCTATCTCGAACGCGTTTACAAGTTCGATCCGAGATCACTGTGCAGATCAAGATCCGATACCATCATGGCTACTCTTCATCATCGATGATCTATCGCTTCGTAATCATCGTTGGACGCCAACTTTCCCAACTCTACTGGATGCACTATACATGGTCAGCGATACTCTAAATAATCGATAACTATCCTTCGATCCCGGCAAGATTACAAGACAGAGCTTGAAAAGATTATGCCTCAGAATGGATTACCAACTACCGTAAGGTATTCCACGCCTCATAGACATTCTTTCATACGACAACTCCTCCGATTCGAGGACACCGATGATGGCTCACCAAGTCCATCTACCTGCACCTTGCGACGACACGCTGGTCCATCTACATCGAGTTCCATCTCGATGATACAGCCCATAGATCCTCAAGATCTATTAGATCTATCTTATCGGGCTCAAAGTGTGAAGATCCAGCCCGTATTCTCACATACGGAAGGTAAAGACGGTCCTCCGATCCATTATTTCAAGTCTAATGGAGATCCCGTCTATATAAGTCATCATCGTGGACATTTTGTTTGGGATGTCGACCCAACAATGTGCGAACCAGATTGTGAAGTCTGTCTCAACCCAGAGTCAGATTCAGATGACGATGATCCAAGATATCACAGAAGAAGGAAGAAGAAATCCAAGCCCAAATCTCGGTGCTTGCCTTCTCGTGATACAGATTCAGATCCAGATGATCATAATGGTCTATTCATAGTACCATCTAGACCAAAGTCTTCTACAGTGAAGATGCTCGGGTCGTCTACCTATAAGAAGTCAGATCCTTGCAGATCTACTGGTGGATCGTGCAGATCTAAGTTACAAACAGTTAAGCCTGCAATTCCTGTTCAATATCCTACTCCTCAACCTTGCATGATGGTTCTATAAAATGAGGATAACTTTCCTCGACTTTCAAGGAGTACTGATGATTCACAGCGGGTTATCTCTAACCCATATATCAGAGCTTCAGGAATTACATCACAAGGTAATCTGATCTCAAATCCTAGTGATGAAGTTCTTAACTGGCAAACTTCGAATGCAGTAGCACAGAACAAAGTCCTGAAAAGGATAGATTCCAAGCTGGATGGAATCGAACAATGAGTATCTGGCCACGCATAAACAAGTCAACACCGTCATGAATGATTCAAAAGATGTATCGATCTTACAAAGCTCAGATCCAACACTTGGATGCTGAACTTAAACAATACATCGCAGCCCGTCACATTGGGCCAGATTTTGACTTGAAAGTTAGAAAGATACAAGAGATACAAAGGACTGTAAAACAAATGGAAGCAGACATGCATGCTTCTCAATCTCAGCAGATATATGGCTCCATGTCTTCAGAGTTCTCTACTCTACAGCCATTATATCCTTCACCTGCGTATCAACGGTATCCAGAAGAAGCTGACTACTCAAAGGTTTTTAAATTCAATTACCCTTTGATTAGACAGTATGTTCATCCTCAGACTACTCAAGAAAAACCTCGACGATCAAAGTCAAAGCCTACATCTGATCGTGTGCATAAGCATAGAGTGTCTGATCATTCTTCTGATCATTCTTCAAAGGTTCATGAAGCATCTACTTCACATCGACCTTTTGAACCAACTGAAGAACAGTGGAGAAAACCTTTAAGGATTCATACTCCTCCAGAATCTCCACCACCAGCACCAGTTCAACCTTCCATAACTTCTCTTGGGAAGGATAAAGCTAAGCAGACAGAGTATATAGCTACTCTGACTTCAGAGGTACTGAAGCCTCTTCCAGAACTATCTAGTTCTTCAGATCTTGCAGAATCTTCCAGTTCTAAAGTGGATGTAATCGATTCGAAGGAAACATATCTGAATTCTCTGCAACACCATCTAGTTGTTCAGATGAGCAGAAACTCATCGCGTCAGAAGAACAACAATCTTCAGAGTCATCATATAAACCAGATGTTTCACCATCATCTGATTCTTCAGCAAACCTTGCTGATCTTTCAGAATTATCCAATGTTCTGATGACTATGCCTCAATATACTGAAGTTGAACCGTAAATCGCTGAAGTCAATCCACCGGCATCGAACCTATCGCACTGTAACCCGCACTCAGAGTCAACTACCGATCGCGACTCATCTGACTCATCCGCACACAACCAAGCCTACTTCAGGACCTTGGTTTACATTTGATGATCTACCCAAAGAAATGGCTAGATAGATTGCATGAGTTCGGTGCATGGATTGATCTACAAATGACTAGACCAAATCATCCTCTCCAGGATATTTTGTCTGAATTTACATCCAGATTTACTGGTACTTTGCGAGAATGGTGGCAAAGTGTTAGTGAGTATCAACGTCTTCAGTATATCCAAGTTACTACAGCTGGAGCACTACTTGGTGTGATTCATAAAGAATTTATTGGTGACTTCCAGTTGATTGATAAACAGATCCGTCAGGAATATTTCAAGATGAAATGTTGTTCTCTTGATAAGCGTGATCTTCAGAAGCATTATAAAAGAATGACGGAAAGGTATTATCTTCTGAATGGATGGAATGATATTAACTTGCGTTATACATTTATCTCATCCCTTCCAGATGAAATACAACCAGAACTGCAAAGGACCATAGCATCTCTACAACGTGACATGGCTACAATATCTCTTGGTGAGATCTATCAGCTTGCTATAGCTTCTCTTGACAAATTATGTGATCAGCATACTTTGTTCAAGAATATCCTCAAAGGAGGTCCAGCTCAAACAAGCGCAAGAAGCCTTATCTCCAAATCAAGTGTAAAGATGATAAGACTTGTAAATGTCATAGCAGCAAGAAAGCTCATCAATCTCAAGTCTATTATGAAAGGAGACATAGGAAGAAGTTCCACAGGAAGGAAGGCAACCAGCCTTGGAAGCAAAACTCTAAAAGGAAGAACCAGATGAACAAGTACAGACGTATGAGGTTCTTCAAGAAGTCGTCCCATCGCCAGAAAGGGAGACTAAGATGTTTTGTTTGTGGAAGTAAGGAGCATTTAGCTAACAAATGTCCTAAGGCAACCAAGAAAGATGCCAAGTTCTTGGAGAAGATTGAAAAACTGTTGCCTATTCATCCTCATAACAGCCTTGAGGAGATACTCGAAGAACAATCGAGTGAGGACAGTGAAACATAATTTGTTGTTATTCTTGTTCACATCGTAAGAAGAATCTCAGATTCATCTCCTTCATCGATGAAGATTCTCTTATGATGATGCAAAGAAAGTTGTTTGAAGTTAGATCGATACCGTGGTTAAACGACCATATGTCCGAGATCCGGATCTTCCAACAGATAAATATGATCGGCTCATTAAGGCTATTGGATTCATGGATGTGTTCTAGTCGCACGATCATTAAGCCCAACATCCTACCGCCAGAAGCATGGCAATCACATGATGAATATTTCACCGCGGTGATGGGAACACTTTTAAAATTGTTACGCATAAGAAGCGTAATTGGCATTCGCTTCTTTCCTCGGTACGCTTGGACCAAAGTACTTGGAAGCAATCTACCGTGCCCGATGTCTTAATCGGGATGGATGTTTATCGCAGCCAAACATCTACAGATATTACCCACGTGTCTCGTGTATCGAAACCTTACGAGTCCTTACATCGACATTAAAAACGTGTTTGAACCGACACAGTTCCTACATGTTACATCGACTACGAGATAAACTATTGAGCTATCGTCCGAGTCTCATGCACGCTTTACTCATGATAATCCTCATGGAAGAACATGCACTTCTTTATAAGTCCGCCATTCAAGAAGAACGAGGATATCAATCTTACTAAAGCCACACATCCGTGGATGAACCCCGATGATCTAAAGCTCGCGACAAGATGAGTGTCTTTCAGATTATTGCAAAGAAGGCTTAATAGAGCCCACAAAGTCGGATTGGGCTTGTCAAGCGCTCTATGTCAATAAGCGCTCGTAATGTAAACGTGGAAAGAAACGTCTAGTGATAGACTATAAGCCTCAATGCGCTCTGCAAGATGATAAGTTTCATTGCCTAAAATTAGTACACGTACTATTTCTTAAGGAAGCTTGCATATTTTCAAAGTTTGATCTCAAAGCGGATTTTGGCAATTGGGTATTCACCCACGTAATCCATACAAAATCGCATTCGCATTCCCACCGCTTTCAGCACCAATGGACCGTGATGCCTTTTGGATTAAAGGTAGCACCATCACCGCTTCATAAGTCCATTACAAAATCTATGAGCCTATCCTCAACAAAGGCATTGATCTACATTGATGACATATTATCGCTCTCAAAGACCCATGAGGAACATCAGCCTTACTCCAAAGATTTTGGACCTTACAAAGAGATGGTATTATGCTCTCAAAGATCAAAGAGTGTAATTGGTACAAAGGAAATCGAGTTCCTCGATGCAATTTAAAGATGGATTCTACCACCAGCCCACATATTGCAAAAGAATTATTGCAATTTCCGGATCAAAATCTCACGGTAAAATAGATACAACAATTTCTTGGAATTGTTAATTACATTCAAGATTTTATTCCACACGTGGTCGCTTATACATCTAGCTTATCTAAGCTATTACGTAAGAATCCACCTCTCAGGATACGTAACAAACAAGAGCTGTTCACTATCTAAAGACTATCTGTCAACATCTTTCGCCTATCAGGTTATCCAGTATTCAGACATTGACAGTTGTCAAACATCCCAC
Source organism: Erythroxylum novogranatense (assembly GCA_029891385.1). Classification (NCBI taxonomy): domain Eukaryota; kingdom Viridiplantae; phylum Streptophyta; class Magnoliopsida; order Malpighiales; family Erythroxylaceae; genus Erythroxylum; species Erythroxylum novogranatense. The sequence goes on from CM057230.1 coordinate 95,461,096, forward strand.
TGAGAAAACTGCAACATTGGCCACACAACTACGACAACATCCACCTTGGCCACCAGATACTTTTCCTGTCTATAAGTATCCTTCTTCACTTCAGAAAAATCACAAAAAGATTTGCATTTCTTTTGAGCCTTCATACATTGGTAGCATGGATAGCAACATTTTTGCTCTCACAAAGAAAGCTTTTCCACCTTTTGTTAGGCCTCCTCGTAGTGTTTCTGAAGTTGCCTCTACTGCACGTAGTAGTTTATTCTATTACCTGCATCTCTTTCTTATTGAACATAATTCTCATGGTACTCCTTATATGTTCAATATCAAAGCACCATACCTAAATGTGACGTCTATTCAAGACCATCTTCCTGAAAACACATTATGGTATCTTTGGGCATTATCTGCTTTATATGCCTGTGCTTTTACTGTCTCACCTCTTCATCTCAGACAAGATCTCTGTAATCCTGACCATGGCAGTTCATTAATTTGGACCTTCTTAGAATGGTTCCAACCTCTCAGCCAATGGAAGAAGCAGTTCAGCATCATCATTGATCAACACCATTTATGGTCTGCTTCAGCTAAACGACACAACACTCAATGTTTCTTTGTTGTGCATCGTCCTTACAGAGAAACTTCTACTGGAGTTCTATACACTGAACAACATGTCCAGTTTTGGCATACAGCTTTATACTGGCCACGTCATAAGGAGAATGTGCTTAATTCTTTAAGACATCAACTTAAAGCGATTAATCATTTCTCTACCACTCCAGCATTAACTACATCTATTGGACCATTTGTTGGAGAATTTATTTCTGGTGAACCAGAAGCACCTGAATTTAACATTCCTGGTTCCAATAGTCCTGAATACTCTGATTCAGGAAATGATGAAGAAAAGGTTATCTCACAAGAAGCAGGACCTTCACAGCCTCCTGATAATACTGTCTTCCAAGATGCTCAGGATCCTTATGAATATACTGAAAGCATTGACGAAGAAAAGTTAGATCAGTTCCTGCATCACCTACATATGGCAGAGTTACGTCAAATGAAAGGAAAGCGTCCTTATCTTCTCGATGATGACTCTAGTGATCCGCACTCTCCATCCAATCTACAGAGTTGGCACTCGCCAAAACGTAATCATTAGCTTTGGATACTTTGGATCCCTTATTGTGAGAAAAAGACAGAAGAACTTACTTTACATCTGTAAAGTAGGTAAAGAGACAACAACCATGATGATAGATGGGTTCCACAAGTCACTTCACCATCATGAAGATTCCATCCTATCATCCTTCTTTTTCACCTTTTTGTAAAGTTGTACCTTTAGCACTATTTGCTTTTGTAAAAGTTGTTTACTTTTGCAAAGTTAGTGAAAATAGTAAAGTAGATTCCTTTCGATAAGGTTAGCTTTACTTTTCTAAAGTTGTAATAATTATGTCTCTAGACTAGTTTACGCTATGTCCTTCGCTTCGCTTATTTAAGCAAGCCTCGTCTTAGTTTGTAAGATATAAGTTTTCATATACTTTCTTAGAAGTTTTGAATGATATAAGAAAATGAAGAAGTTTTCTTCACAAAAATAGTCTCTTTTTGAATCCCTTTCTCGAGGAGAAGATTGCAGAGATTAGTATGCTCTACACTTGCCTTGTACAAGGATCTTGTGTATCGAACATCTATGATGCCTAAAACACCGTTAAGTTCTAAATTTCCATTTGCGCTTGAGTCGGGTTTAACGGGAATGAAGAGTAAGAGTGTGTGAGTGAAGTAGGGTTCCTAAGAGGCGTGAGCAGTAAGTCCCGTGTTGCCAAGTGAGGGCGTTGAGGGGTGTAAGTCTCCGATAACTGGAACAGCTACGTAGTGATACACACTTCCAATCCGACTTTGGTGAGTCGATGTCTTCAACCAAAGTGAGTGGTTTAAGGAAGGAGGCGTTAACCTTGGAGGGTTAATAGACAAAGGTCATAGTTTCCGCTGTAATCCCTCGTGTCACCCTATAACGGACCATAGGGCTTACCTCGTGGTATCAGAGCCAGAACAAAACAAAGTCCGGGAACACTTCCCATACTGAGTGATGTTTGTGGTCGGGTTTTCAAACCTGCTGACTTTGACGCTTTTTTGCCATGCTCAGTCTTCACTCTTTGAGTGAATTCTGGGAAACATACTCGATCTTTCCACAAGCGAGGGGAACATTAGAAAAAGAGAGTTGATAAGAGTGAAGAGTAATGGATTCTTCAGATCCAGCCATTTATCTTCAAGTTTGTCTTTAGCTTCATTACCTAGAAGTGTAAAGCGTGTTTTATCACAAAAATAGAAAATCTAGTTGAGATTACTCATGTGCTGTAGAAAATCGTGTTTGTGAGTCTTCTTTGCCTTTGCTTAGTCCTTACAAAGATATATTCTCGTGACTGCTCATGGACTAGAAGTATTAGAGTGTGCTTTCTACTAATAGGCCTCGTGTTAAAGAAATCATCCGTAGTTCCAAATTGGAACAAGGTGGTCTCGATCTACAACAGCAGTAACAATACGTAAAGTCGAGATACCAAAAGAGTCGATCTCTCTTCGAGAGAACAAAGCCATACACATCTTCATGTTGGAGCTATACGCCTTGTTCTTACCTTACATGGAAGAAAGGGAATACCGCGATACCAGATCTCTCTCGACATCGCCACACAACGCACTGTAATGCTTTGATTGGTACCTTCGACAACTCTTGACAAAGGGAGTGTGATATCGACCATAGCACCGATTTCAACATCAAGTTGATGATCCTACTCTATCCGAACGCGTTTACAAGTTCAGATCCAGATCACCGGTGCGATCAAGATCCGATGTACCATCATGGCTACTCTTCATCATCGATGATCTATCGCCTTGTAATCATGCGTTGACGCCAACTTTCCCAACTCTACTGGATGCACTATACATGGTCACGATACTCTAAATAATCGAGATAACTATCCTTCGATCCCGAGCTACAAAGATGAGAGCTTGAAAAGATTATGCCTACGTAATGGATTACCAACTACCGAAAGGTATTCCACGCTACCATAGACATTCTTTCATACGACAACTCCTCCGATTCTCGAGGACACCGATGATGGCTCAACAAGTCCATCTACCTGCACTTTGCACGACACGCCTGGTCCATCTACATCAGTTCCATCCTCGATGATACAGCCCATAGATCCTCAAGATCTAGCAGATCTATCATTCAGTATATCTCGCTCAACGCCCAAGACATCGATCTATCGATCTATCTTACGGGCTCAAAGTGTGAAGATCCAGCCCAGATTCACATACGGAAGGTAAAGACGGTCCTCCGATCCATTATTTCAAGCCTAATGGAGATCCCGCTATGTAAGTCATCATCGTGGACATTTTGTTTGGGATGTCGACCCAACAATGTGCTAACCAGATTGTGAAGTCTGCCTCAACCCAGTCGATTCGATGACGATGATCCAAGATATCACAAAAGAAGGAAGAAGAAATCCAAGCCCAAATCTCTGCTTGCCTTCTCGTGATACGATTCGATCCAGATGATCATAATGGTCTATTCATAGTACCATCTAGACCAAAGTCTTCTACAAAGTTGAAGATGCTCGGTCGCCTACCTATAAGAAGTCGATCCTTGCAGATCTATCGTGGATCGTGCAGATCTATGTTGCAAACAGCTAGTTCGCAATTCCTCGCTCAAACTCCTACCTCAACCTTGCATGATGGTTTTATCGATGAGGATAACTTTCCTCGACTTTCAAGGAGTACTGATGATTCACAGCGGGTTATCTCTAACCCATATATCAGAGCTTCAGGAATTACATCACAAGGTAATCTGATCTCAAATCCTAGTGATGAAGTTCTTAATCTGCAAACTTGAATGCAAGAAGACGTAACAAAGTCCTAAAAGGATAGATTCCAAGTCGGATGGAATCGACAAAGAATCTGACGCCACGATAAACAAGTCAACACTGTTGCGGAACAGATTCAAAAGATGTATCGATCTTACAAAGCTCAGATCCAACACTTGGATGCTGAACTTAAACAATACATCGCAGCCCGTCACATTGGGCCAGATTTTGACTTGAAAGTTAGAAAGATACAAGAGATACAAAGGATCAGAAACAAATGGAAGCAGTATATGCATGCTTCTCAATCTCAAGCAGATATATGGCTCTATGTCTTCGTAGTTCTCTACTACACCATTATATCCTTCACCGCAGATCAACGGTATCCAGAAGAAGTCGACTACTCAAAGGTTTTAAATTCAACTACCCTTTGATTAGACAAGATGTTCATCCTCGACTACTCAAGAAAAACCTCAAGATCAAAGTCAAAGCCTACATCCGATCGATGTGCATAAGCATAGAGTGTCCGATCATTCTTCCGATCATTCTTCAAAGGTTCATGAAGCATCTACTTCACATCGACCTTTTGAACCAATCAAGAACAAATGGGGAAAACCTCTATGATTCAAACTCCTCCGTAATCTCCACCACCAAAGACCAGCTCAACCTTCCATAACTTCTCTCGAAGGATAACGCCAAGCGCATGAGTATATAGCTACTCGACTTCAGAGGTATCAAGCCTCTTCCGTAACTATCTAGTTCTTCAGATCTTGCAGAATCTTCCAGTTCTAAAGTGGATGTAATCGATTCGAAGGAAATATATCCAATTCTCTGCAACACCATCTAGTTGTTCGATGAGCGTAAACTCATCGCGCCGAAGAACAACAATCTTCAGAGTCATCATATGAACCAGATGTTTCACCATCATCTCGATTCTTCAAAGAAACCTTGCGATCTTTCGAATTATCCAATGTTCGATGACTATTCCTCAATATACCGTTGAACCGTAAATCGCTGAAGTCAATCCACCGGCATCGAACCTATCGCACTGTAACCCGCACTCAGAGTCAACTACCGATGCAATTTCATACAACTCATCCGCACACAACCAAGCCTACTTCAGACCTTGGTTTACATTTGATGATCTACCTCAAAGAAATGGCGAGATAGATTGCATGAGTTGATTGCATGGATTGATCTACAAATGACTAGACCAAATCATCCTCTGTGATATTTTGTCCGAATTTACATCCAGATTTATCGGTACTTATGAGAATGGTGGCAAAGTGTTAGTGAGTATCAACGCCTTCAAGATATCCAAGTTACTACACCGAGCACTACTTGGTGTGATTCATAAAGAATTTATCGGTGACTTCAGCTGATTGATAAATGATCCGTCAGAATATTTCAAGATGAAATGTTGTTCTCTTGATAAGCGTGATCTTCGTAGCATTATAAAAGAATGACGGAAAGGTATTATCTTCTAATGGATGGAATGATATTAACTCATGTTATACATTTATCTCATCCTTCCAGATGAAATACAACCGTAATCGCAGCGACCATAGCATCTCTACAACGTGACATGGCTACAATATCTCTCGTGAGATCTATCACCATATAGCTTCTCTCGACAAATTATGTGATCAAGATACTTTGTTCAAGAATATCCTCAAAGGAGGTCCAGCTCAAACAAGCGCAAGAAGCCTTATCTCCAAATCAAGTGTAAAGATGATAAGACTTGTAAATGTCATAGCAAAGAAGAAAGCTCATCAATCTCAAGTCTATTATGAAAGGAGACATAGGAAGAAGTTCCACAGAAGGAAGGCAACCAAATTTTGGAAGCAAAACTCTAAAAGGAAGAACCGATGAACAAGTACTGACGTATGAGGTTCTTCAAGAAGTCGCCCCATCGCCGTAAAGTGGAGACTAAGATGTTTTGTTCAGGGAAGTAAGGAGCATTTAGCTAACAAATGTCCTAAGGCAACCAAGAAAGATGCTAAGTTCTTCGAGAAGATTGAAAACTGCTGCTATTCATCCTCATAATACTTTGAGGAGATATCAAGAACAATCGAGCGAGGACGGTGAAACACAATTTTCGTTATCGTGTTCACATCGAAGAAGAATCTCAGATTCATCTCCTTCATCGATGAAGATTCTCTTATGATGATGCAAAGAAAGTTGTTTGAAGTTAGATCGATACCGTGGTTAAACGACCATATGTCCGCATCCGCATCTTCCAACAGATAAATATGATCGCCCATTAAGGCTATTGGATTCATGGATACAGTTCTAGTCAGACGATCATTAAGCCCAACATCCTACCAAAGAAAAGCATGGCAATCACATGATGAATATTTCATCGCAAATGATGGGAACACTTTTAAAATTGTTACGCATAAGAAGCGTAATTGGCATTCGCTTCTTTCCTCAAAGGTACGCTTGGACCAAAGTACTTGGAAGCAATCTACCGTGCCCAGATGTCTTAATCGGATGGATGTTTATCGCAGCCAAACATCTACAGATATTACCCACAGTCTCTGTGTATCGAAACCTTACGAGTCCTTAATCGACATTAAAACGGTTTGAACCGACACAGTTCCTACATGTTAATCGACTACGAGATAAACCGCTGAGCTACCGCCCGTAGTCTCATGCACGCTTACTCATGATAATCCTCTATGGAAGAACACGTACTTTTATAAGTCCGCCATTCAAGAAGAACGAGGATATCAATCCTACTAAAGCCACACATCCGTGGATGAACCCCGATGATCTAAAGTCTCGACAAGATGAGTGTGTCAGACTATTGCAGAAGGCTTAATAGAGCCCACAAAGTCGGATCGGGCTTGTCAGCGCTCTATGTCAATAAGCCGCTCGTAATGTAAACGGGAAAGAAACGCCTAGTGATAGACTATAAGCCTCTGAATGCGCCTCGCAAGATGATAAGTTTCATTGCCTAAAATTAGTACGGTACTATTTCTTAAGGAAGCTTGCATATTTTCAAAGTTTGATCTCAAAGCCGATTTTGGCAATTGGGTATTCACCACGTAACGATACAAACCGCATTCGCATTCCCACCGCCAGCACTAATGGACTGTGATGCTTTTGATTAAAGGTAGCACCATCAATGCTTCGTAAGTCCATTACAAAAATCTATGAGCCTATCCTCAACAAAGGCATTGATCTACATTGATGACATATTATCGCTCTCAAAGACCCATGAGGAACATCAGCCTTACTCCAAAGATTTTTGGACCTTACACAAAGAAGATGGTATTATGCTCTCAAAGATCAAAGAGTGTAATTGGTACAAAGGAAATCGAGTTCTTCGATGCAATTTAAAGATGGATTCTACCACCAGCCCACATATTGCAAAAGAATTATTGCAATTTCCGAGATCAAAATCTCACGGTAAAACAGATACAACAATTTCTTGGAATTGTTAATTACATTCGAGATTTTATTCCACATGTGGCTGCCTATACATCTAGCTTATCTAAGCTATTACGTAAGAATCCACCTCTCTGGGGAAAAGAACAAACTACAGCTGTTCAGCATCTTAAGCAAATTAGTCAGGATCCTCCACCACTGAAGATTCCTGATAATGGACAACGGTCCTTCGCATGATGCAAGTAATACACATCGGGGAGTCAGACTCATCGAAGAACTCAATGATAAACGACATTATCAGGACATGCTAGTGGAACTTTCACTTCAGCCGAAAGCCACTATCACATCTCATATAAGGAGATTCTTGCAGTCAAAAGAGGTATTGAAAAATTTTCTATTCACCTCACTCCTTACCACTTTATCATTGAGATGGACAACAAATCTTTTCCCAAGATTCTACAGCAGGTAGGGAAAAAGATTCCTAACAGTCAGCTACTACGCTGGCAAGAGTGGTTCTCTACCTATAAATTCGAAGTCCGACATCTAAAAGGTCACCACAATATTCTTGCAGATTATCTCTCTAGACCTACAAAGCCACTCTTGTTTGTTTCTTCATCCTTGAAACTCCCTATTCCTCTTTTCTGGTTAATGGAGTTTCCTAAGTTTGCTCGTTACAAGAAAGACTTTCCTCCTTGGTTTTCTCGACAGCATTATACTGTCTCTAGTCTTTCTCCTATTCTTTACCAGAGTGTTTTCTTCTACATGCATCAAATTCTCCTCTCCAATGATATCATTGCCAAACCGAGTCATTTTGATATGCTTACTCCATATAAGTATATTTATTTCATCTATGATTCAATGGACGAGAATGTTTTATGGCATCTCTGGTCACTTAGTGCATTGTTTACTGCATAATCGCTCTCTCCTCTACATCTCAGACGGCATTTAGCAGATCCTACCAATACGGGTCTCTCTATGGACATTCCTAGAATGGTTCCAGCCTCTTCCGAAATGGCGATGGAGATGTATTTTCTGTTATCTCAAAGATCGCCTATGGAATGCAACCTTTTCGATACCAACACTTATGTGTTGTATTTGTTGCATCGTCCCTATTGCATGACCGATCGTAACATGATGTGTACTATCGCCCACCGCCAAAATGGCGGTCGCCTTTAATTGGTCGAAGAAGAAGAACAAGTCACTACCGACTTGTATGAATTGCTTGACCAAGATAATCGTAATCCATGTCGATCTTTCTTCTATCTCAGACGTCACAAGGACCTTATTTGAAGATCCAGCTTTTCAAAGACCTCTCCGAGTTCCACCTGTGAATGAATGGACTTCTTTCATCATAATCAGATAAGCATTTATGGAGGTTCGATTCCTAATCCGCCTACAAGGTCTCCAAAGTGGATACAAGCCCACGCTTACCGAAGTTTCAAGTCCATCTCGACAAAAGATCCGCCCTTGGCCCGAATGGGCAGAACCAATATCCATGATCTCATTGAACAAATTGACAGAGACATGGATTGAGAGATGATGTCAGTTTTTCATGTTTCAGAAGCTGATGAAACCATTGCATTTTCTCGTGTCACCCTATAACGTAGCTCCTATGGTCCGCTATAGGTGACACAGGAATTACACTGGAAACTATGACCTTTGTCTATTAACCTCACAAGGTTAACGCCTTCCTCTAAACCAC